>CM017912.1:18919671-19519671 GCA_008369825.1 Triplophysa tibetana
CCTTTTTGTCTGCAGTGTACTCAGCAGTGTTTAGTTTATTTTTAAGAATACAAGGAAGAAAAGCAAACCCGTGATCATAAAACAACCTCTCCCTGTTGCCTACACAGGATTTCTATGGAAACATAATTTTACATTTTGTAACCTCATTAGTTTGGAACTGTATGAATATAATGAATAATTAAACGTTTTTAACAATAACAGTTGTACATTGAATACAGTTATGATCAATTATGAGATATTTCTCATTTCATTCCCTATCTTCGCTTATCTAGTCACAGTGCATTATGGGACAGTCTTTTCCACAAAACTGTGAATTTGTTGAGGCACAGTATCTTGGAGAGCAGAAATATTAAACGCGAGGGCATCTGTAATACCTCTTTTTTTTTTTTAACAGAACATCTATTTCTCTGCTCTATGACCGTGCGGCTATTATTTTGTGGAACAGTCCAGAGATTTGACAGCGGTGATACCGCGCAGACACGGTATTCACAAGGACAACTGTCCCTTCAATGTCAAAGCAAAAGATAGTATGATAGATGTCAGAATGAGACGGTTCACAGAAGAGACATTGTGTCACATATGAAGTAGCAGTGAGAAGCAGACTGAGAGTTGGCGGTTTCAGCCATCGAAGCTCCTACAGGGACATGCACAGACGCGATCTCATTACTGTCAGACACACGTCGCACCTTTAGGGCGCAGGTGACCCCTTCACAGCGCTCATGGCGCTTACGGACTGAGCTAATCATTCAGTTTTAATCACCGGGATATTCTTCCTCTTCCTCTCTCACTCCGTCACCAGCTTCTCTCTCTCTCTGCCCTGGCCTCTGCCGAGGTCCAGCTCATTTTATTCTAATTGCCTGCGCCCTCAGCTGAGACTGATCTGCCTCATTGTCCTTATCCTTTCTCCATATTTCATCTTCCCTTCGCTTCTTTTCCTGCCGAACAGACCAGCTTGGATTAGTACGATTTCGAGCTGGTAAATCTTGCAGGTTAAAGGGACAGTTCAGCAAAAAAATTATTCTGTATATCCTCATGTTAATCCAAACCTGAATGAGGTATTTTTCTCAAACACACACAAAAAAAACGTTTCAGTCACCATTTATTTCACTTTATGTACAAATTATGAAATCCTCAGTGACCAGTTACTTTCGATGTATGTAATAAAAAGTATAGAAATCTTCAGTCACCATTTACGTTAACTGAAAGTGGAAAATAAAAGAGAGACCTTTATTCACCAGTAACTTTGTAAGAAAAAATAGAATCCTTCATTCACCCTTTGCTTTCACAATACAGTAAAAATTATAGAAAGCTTAAGCACTGTATGTAAAAAAGAATAGAAAGCTTCAGTCTCCATTCACTTTCATTGTATGGAAAAGGGTAAAGCAATGAGAAGCTTGTGCAACTATTATCCTTCTCGGATAGAATAAGGAAGGGTTTGGAACGATATGGGGGACAAATGTGATATCATTTTTATTTCTTGGTGATAATAAACACCCTTCTGTGCCATTCCAAATTGACATTATTCAACATTTGCATCCATTGTCTAGTCTAAACTACTGAAATTTAACTCTAATATTGACTTATTTTGGTATTATGAATGTCACGTAGAAGTAAATCTGTATCTAAAACAAAAAAAGATAAGGCTGGCGCGACAACACACCAGCAACAAAAGCACAACATATTGTTGTTGTCCAGCAAAGGTGGTCTGTTCTGCAAGGCTCTGCACAAGTACCTGTCACACTCAACCCCTTAAACTCATGTCGCCACACTTCGTCTCGCCATTTCTATCTCTTCTCTGGCTTCCTGTCTCTATCTCTAAAGCTGTCGTCGTTCGCTGTCACTCTGATTGTTCCTGTGTTTCCAATTTTCTCTGTTCTTCCTTCTCCCTGACCCTTCATTCTGGCGGACAGAACAAATAGCATCCACGCCGGCCGACCACAAAAGCGGGGCGGCTGACTGGCGCTCTTCACACACAATGGTGTGAAAAAGAAAGGCAGTCTGGTTCCATTAGGTAAACCTGACGCGTTAAGCCGGGGGCTTGTCGGAACCAGTCACGTACATCCACAAAAAGAGGCTGCACAATGGCGCGGAGCGAGTCCGGGCAGAAAGCGGGAAAGCCTGTCTGGGAGGTGGGGGCTGCCTCACCGATGCGCTAATGTTATCAGCGCACACCTGCCTCCATCCTAACAATCACTTAAACGGGAGAGCTCAAAATCATCCGTCACACTCTAATGCCGGCTCATGACTCCCATAGGTTGGCAGTAGATCGAGACCTGTTTAATGTATAAATTTATCTGAAAGCCTCCTTATAAAGTTCAAGTCGGGATACGGCACGTCTATTTATTTTACACTGTCATATTACCGGTCGTATCATGTATATTAGCAGAAAAATCCATGAGAGTTTACTGTTATTGATATGGTGAGACGTAGGATATGGCTTGTCGAGAGTCTTAGCGCTTCCATGCGTCTGATTAGCACTGATTATAAATGTAACGCTAGCTGCTTCGTGATTGAAAGGTCAGCATTTGGGAAAAGGTCGAGATCTCATCATCTCCCTTTGCTTGAATGTTTCCTATTCATCAAACACTTCAAGACATCTACATAATCATTAGTAGACACTGATGGAAATAAAGTATATATACCGAAAACCACTAAAGAAAGAAAAATGTAATAATTTCATCAAGCTTCCCAACATATAATAGTTTCCTCTGGGCATCAAACCTCGTGGCATTTAGGAGCCGCAGATACGCCGATGGGAAATTCAAATTTCAACTTTGAAGTTTTCTTCCTTTTACTAATCAACAGCGCAGGTACATTTTCATTACACCTGTGTATAACTGTTCAAATAGAGCACAGAAGCAGAAACTAATTACTTTTTAATTTATTGACTAATGGCTACAGCCATTCCAACAGTTCTCCTGCAAGTCTTATGTTTAGCTTCGCTTTGCATTCATAACCAAAATAATTTATCATCTCCAGCAGATTAAATTGAAGCGTATAGACCATAACCGCAGCAATTTATAACATTTTGTATCGGGAGAGAATTTCTTTTCCTGTAAATTCCCACTAGGCAACTGTTCTTCACTGATTTTTAAACCTCCTGTTATCACTAGATATGCTGTGCTTTCCTTCCGCACCGTTTGATCTGTAATATTCAATCTACCCCGCATACCGTACAGTATGTTCGCTGGATGATGTGACCAGCGGTTTCACAAGCGCCAGTGATGATCAATAAGGACTCAAGGCTCGAGCCCCTCCGCTGGGTTCGGTCAGCGGCCCGCTGCTGTTTCCGTGCAGTATGTGTGCAGAAGACAGCTCATATGTTTTTATGTTTTATGGTCTGAGCTGTGCTTTGGTATTGAGGGAGACTCTCAACATCCCCTGGGGGAGTAAATCTTTTCAACGTTTTCATACATCTCATCATTTTTCAGCTTTTCTACACTGGCTTTCAGCACCAAAAGCCTTTCCTTACGGCTTCCAACACTGGTCCGAACTGTATTAACATGTTTACATATACAGTATTAATAAGAAAGATCAAAATGCATAAATGTCTGTTCTTTTGAAAGTCACGTGTCCTTAACAAGAACGTTAAGATGACTTTTAAACGACAGTCAATAACCTGGAATCTACTTACTGCTTCCTTTCCTGGAACTTCCTTCAACAACTTTATATTAAGTTTGACAAGAGTTCAGCATACAATGCAACGGCAAGGCACACAAAAGCATTCTGGGATGGGACAGCGTCCCTGCTCAAGAACATCTCAGTCCCTGCGGTGTCCATGGGAATGAGAGACAGTGATGAATTAAACAAACTCATCTAAGCTCTCCTCTACCGGCAGGACTAAAAAGCCAGGTCGGCTTTATTCTCTCTCCCTTTTTCGTTGCTTTCCTTCTGTCCCATATCTCTCTATCTTTCTCTGTTTTCGCTCTCTCCCTTTCTGTTGGCAGAAGTCATGGGCTGATCAATAGACTCCAGCCAGTCTATGCTGAGAAGCTAAGAGAGCCCCTCCCTTGTGACCCAAAATAAGAACATAAATATAACACACACTCACTCACTTTTTCTCTCTCCTCGCTGGTGTCTTCAGTCCTTGTATACAATAGTGGGAGCTGATGGCTCACTGCCATGAAGTATCAATGCTGGCAGAGGGCCGTACCGTAAGAAGGATGTACTCGTACGATATAAAACACTGGTCACATTCTGGCTACCACAATGAATCCTTTCTGTACTCTACGCCTATTTTGTTTCTCTCTTTCCTTTTTACTTGATGTCATAGAGGTCACTTCTGCTATCATATTTTGGCACCGACACTGTAAAGAGTATAAAACCACAGTTAAAACAAGCACAATGAGAAATGAAAAATGCCTCGTGAAGAAAAACAATCCTCTTTGTCGAGAAGAATACACAGTAACTACAAAAATCATTAAAGGATCATTAAATAATATTCATTTCGGGCAGAATTTTTAAGAGTATCACTAATACATTTTGGAGCTATTAAAATCCTGTCCATTATCAAGGACACAATTAAAGTCAGTCCTTTTTTCTCTCTCTCTCTCTTTGCATATTCCCGCGTTCCGTGAGTCTATAGTGAACTGCATCTTTAAAAAATACTGCGCTGATAATGGCACCATAAAACAGATCATTTTACAGCTAGGTGATCTCAGTCTTGAATGCACTTGAAAACCATTTCAAGTGATATAAAGTTTAACATAGCGCTACATCTGCCGAGCCAATGGCTTTCATACTACATGGAACTGACTATTTAATTACGGAGCGGGAAATGAATGAAGATATAGACCAGTCGGGTCCTCCCTGCCCCTCGTCAACTTGCTCTGAGTCAGAAGCTCCGTCAGGCGCATCAGAATTTTCCTCTGAAAAATACATTAAGTCGTTTTCTATCATGAAATCTGTACAAATCTATTGCGTTTTACTTTTTTTACATACGAAATTTGGCAACCTGATGCTTAGAGGAACCAAAATAATTGTGTTATCATTTGTGCAATATCATTTCATTTAAAGAAGATATTTTGAGAAATGTATGTATAATGAATGTCAATAGGGGCCAGCGTTGTTTGGTTTCCAGCATTCTTTAAAATATCTTCTTTTGTGTTCTGCAGAAGAAAAAAAATCCATATCCGTTTAAAATGAAATGAAGGTGAACAAATGATTGGGGTGAAAAATACCCACAATTCTGGGTTGCCAGGTGTTTTCATACCTACACAACGATACGCTAATCTGGTCTCTAAATACTACAGTACACATTCTCGTGTATATCTGTCCAAATCTATTATATATTCCTTCAGTTTTACTTGGAGGAAAACAGAACTCTGATCAAATTAAACATTCAATTTAAATACTCGTATTACTCTACATAGGCTTTCAAGTTTGATCAATAATAACACGTATGACATACAATTGCCCTATCCTCTACCACTAAAAGCATCAATGCAGACAGAGCCTCTGATAATAAACTGAAGCCAGATAAAATGCCCAGTTGCTTCAGGCAGTACTTCTCTAGTGTGTGTGCAATCCATCTCAAAACGTGGCAAAATAAACAAGACTAGTGACTTTCGAAGACTCTTGGGTTGTCGTGACAGCAGCACAATAGGAATTTATTGCATTTTTTCAGTCAGAAAGAATAAAGTCTCTCAAGGATTCCCATGGCCCTACAGGCCAGCGAACTGATCATTTCAGGTGCTAACAGACGTGCTATGCTAATGGACTCTCATTTAGAGAGTATGGATTACTAATGCCCGAGTCTTCCCAGGCAACTTGATTTCAGAGCTAGCCACTTGAAAGCTCACAACATAAACTTAATAGATCAATGTGTATAGAGCGCTACAAATGGAGAGAGAGGCTCTGCTACTTTCAGTCACTAAATTATAATGTGCAGCTGGGAACATTTTGGTCATCACACCTTTACAAAGTGTCAAGTGATCTATGAGCAGTCACAGACTTTTAGATGGAAGGTATTCAATGAAAAAACCCAACTGCCTACAGCGAACGCACACAAACACAGAATCCATTCTGTGTCACCATTAACACAGAGGAAGGACGTTTTAAGCATCCTTAAATGCCACGATGATGAATAAATGTCAGTCTATGCTTTGTTATGCTAAATCAATTAGTCACCAGAGGGAGAACGCCAAGCGCATTCCTGCAGTTTACTTCACTTACGGCCTATCTCCCAGCTATCTATCCGCTCGGCTGAGACTTGCATTTTAAGTCACCCAAAATTTCCTCCGAATTGGAAAATTGATGTAATTGGCCGGCTAATTAGTTTAGGTATTGGCTTACTGGGGCCCAAACATTCAATGTCAACAAAGTCCGCGAAGTCACGGGAAAGTGCACAGAAAATGGGAATTAACGCTCATGATTTGGACAGCTGCTGTAAACAAATCTGCTCTGGCTCTCAACCACTTTGCTATCCATCTCGCCATCTCTGGCGTGAATTAGGCGACTTTTCAAACAAGGACCTCCTGTTGCATCTGGCCCCTGCCTGCTGCTCGAAGTGAGTGCGGCATGACAGCTCTGACACCCTGATAGATAGGATTTTCAGAAAGCATATGGGACCAGAGGCTGGCTTTCCTCCGCCCACTAAAGTACCGCGTACAGCTGCTTAATAGCTCGCATTGATCTGCGGCGCAGGAAATTATTTCTCGATTGCGAATACGTGAGTCACCTGCCTCCACCTTGCATCCTGTTTATGCTCTGGAGACGACGGGAGACGCGCAACCCGTGCCCTCTACCAGCTGTGCTCCAGATGTGCGGAGGAGAAGAGGGAGTCCGGAACCTGGCCCGGGCTGAGTGGAGGGGATTGTGGAGTGTGGTACAATGATACCTTCGAGTGAACCTCTGGGGCTTGGGTTAGGGCTGGGTAGGCCGCCGGGGGAGATGGGTGAGAAATGAGAAAGCTATGGATGAGAAAAACAAGCAGAAGCCTGCATCTTATATAACTGAATGTATAAAAAGGCAGTGTGACAAAAATATTGACTTATAAATGCAGCCGCGGAAAAATTAAGAGATTTTTCATTTAATCCAACAAAACCAGACCTCAGAAGTGACATAAATTCATCCATCAGCAATGTGAAATACTGACATCATGACAAGACACATGAAAACAGTGAAAAAAATACATGTACAAATATTACTGATGCATTGCGTAAAAGTGAATATGAAGTTGTTTTCCTTGCAGTATTTAAGGTCTGAAAAGTTCATGGAATCTTTTCTTTTCTTTTGACCTGTTTCTCCAGTTTTTATATTCTGCAAATAAATGCAAATAAACATTATATTTGTATTCGAAATTTGGGATAAATGGTTCACAGAATGAACATACCAAAAATATCTTTAAATAGTAAATTCAGATTTTTTTAATGGTCTCTTCATTTTTTTCAGTTTGTGTATATACAGTTAAACTGTTACACTCTAATCCAGTTTAATAGATGCATTTTTAACCATCATAGTGTAACAAATTTGAAGTGTAATAGTCTGATATCCAAACTCCCAGCATTCACAGCTGCATGAATAAATTATGCGGTTGCATCGTTCATTTGCTGTTATTGTTTTTGTTGCCACTTTTAGCACACGACACTTGTTGTGAGCCAAGTGTTGATGTTTGTGCACGTCTGGCTGAGGAAATATAATAAAGATTCTTGTACTGCACAATGTTGTCACTCTACATAAACCCACAGAAGCACTGCAGCCCTGTACCCATCAGTTCCCATTTTAAGCCTACGCAGCACGCCTTTGCTTGTGAATTGGTAATGACCCGTGGCACCGCATAATATACCTATATGTGCTAAAACATAAAATACAACCACCCTTCTAACATTATTGCACTTGTTGGGAGAGAAGTAATTAAAATTGAATAAGGTCCAAGTCTTCAACCAAAGGGAAAACTAATCACCATAATGGTGACTTCAAACGAGAGACGCTATTTACAGCAAAACAACATCAACTCCACTAAATAAGAGCTAAAACCTCTATTAATTCTAAATAACAACTAATTACGCGTCCCTATACATACCCATGCTTTGCAAAAGGATGCATAATTCAATTATTCACAGCAAGAGCTTCTGGGTACTCCCCTATAGAGCAATCCATCAATGCAGCTCCGTTTTTGGGGTGAGTTCCATTTATTTCTTTATTTATTTTTGGTAAAGTATTGTCTCACAAAGTAAAACCGACCTAGTCTGATTTGTTTTCACAGTAAATGTCTGAATTCAGTATTTTATTGTCAAGAATGACTGCTTAAGCTTGTAAAATTCTGGCAATGTTTTAGAAATACAGGCACAGAGTGTCTAATATAACAGCACAAAGGCCGGCACGGCCAATCTCAGCAGTCCCCTGCCACCTCTCCTCAGCCCCCATGCTCCGCTACTTCAAATCTGCACGCAATCCTGTGCCACAAGGCCTGAGACACACACATGCTGAGACACTCATGCATGCATCAACAGTTACTGACACATTCTCATCCTCTCTCTCTAATTCTGCCCTGAAGGGGTTGAGGCTAGAGATGGGTCACGATGCTCAACTAGTCATCCAACAACCCAGAAGGATCAAGTAGTTCATCAAGATTTTCCTCTGTGTACTTTAGGCTTTGCCCTGTAATTACAGCCTAAAGACCTGCCACCATATATTAAATTGTTTAAGGGGGTGTTGCAACGGTGTTTCATGCATTCTGACTTCTTTTTAATGTTCAACGTGCTAGCTTCTCTTGCTTAACATGGTCAACTTGTCCAAAAAACGAGTTGGACGTATGACATAGTATTTCCGTGCTCGATACACTCCACCAGCGTTCGTATAGGTTTCAGAATTTTTTTTCGAACATGAAAATCCCTTTTGAAACAACTTTTCTTAGTCCCTTATTGGACAATTGTCCTGGAAAAGCATGCCCACACGTCAACCAGCTGGAGCAAGAGAGAGCGAGCACTTCGTTCGCCAAGTTCAGCTATGTCTGTTTGTAAGCATTTCGGTGATGAATGTTATAAAAACGGTGAATATAACGCTGGATTTGGAAATCTTTTGAAACTGATAGATGCCGCGGTCCCAGCGCTAAAAAATGCAGGAGATGAACCGCACTTGGTAAGTGAAACTGAGTCATTCATGTCTGTTTTGTTGGCAATGGGTGCGCCAAGTAAATATTCTTTTTTTTTTTTGCGTTTATTGGACAGACAGTGTTTTTTATGGAGAGGACAGGAAGCGAAGTGGATGAGAGAGAGGGTTTGGGGTCGGGGAAAGGACCATGAGCCGGGATTCGAACTCGGGTCGCCCAGGACGCACCAGCGCCATATATGTCGGAGCACGAACCGCTCGACCATCGGCTCCGGAAAGTAGATATTCTAAACTCATATGGAAATGTATATACTTATAAAAATCCAAGACTCTAAATTCCCACTTCCTGTGTTCTTCCGGAACTTCCCATCTCTTTGCCGATTCTCTACTCAAACTCTCCTTGTCATTTCCTCTTCGTTGTTTCTCCTCACATTTCAAGTCTCATTCTGACAGTCATCGTCCGCTGGTGTTTACAAGATTCAACCTCGGAACAGACGTTGCCTTGCATGCCATCCATGATTCAATTAGTGCGATTGAATCACGGATCCTTAATTAAGCATTTTAAAGGAATCATGTGGCGTGCTAGAAATCTGAGGAGGGGCCAGATTAGATAAAGAACAGTGAGAACATATGAGCTACAATTGGTTTAGTTCCATCCAGCAGTGTCCTGTGAGAACTGCCAAAAGTAAGACTCAGTTTGGCTCTCAGGGAAAAAACACACATTGCTGTATGGGGGTTCAGCTGAGGCTTGGGGAAACGGACTGGTCTGATATCAGACCGTTCATGAAAATGAGCCAGATCAGACTGAGAAAGAATGTGGGAGAAAAAAATCCCAAATTGTTTGTCTTGACAGAACAAAGCCTGGAGTTAAAATCAGACTGAATGAGACTCAGAATTGAAATCATAAAGACCAAGTCTCCGAGGCTTTCTTTAGACAGGCAGCAGAAATTGCATTTTTGGCATATCCAACTCAAATCCGTTTAGTTGTTTGTAGTCTAAATAGAGTTAAAAAGAAAAACTTGCATGAAACTCAATTTTTACAAACCTGATCCAAACCACACCCACATGTGGGTTGAAATCTGATTAAAATAGGATTTTTGAAATGCATGTCAGTCTGAACAGTCAGATCAGATTTCAAGAAGTCTTGCTTTGCTTCATTTGGGACCTAACGTGACCGTAACGTCAGACACGCTCATCACTCATTCGCTATTAAAGGTGGCAATCTCTGTGTGGAACTTGCTCCAAAAAGTGAACTTGGTTGGTGTAGTCAATACTTCATATGCTTACGTCATTGCAAAGGCAGCCAATGTAGACATGCTACCTATTCACTACACTGGCTGAACAAATGAATCTGATTTCATTACTTGCGAAGCGACAGTGCAGCGAGTCCTTAAGATTGAATTTGTAATACAAAACGGATCTGGTGCGGTGTGAACCGAGCCTCTGTTAAACTCATATTATCTGAATAGTCTCAGTCTCAGATGGCACGCTCGCGGACGGTTCAACCGACCGTCTGACGCATATTGCACAGAAAAATTGGAAGAGCTTCCATAAAGCTCAAATCTGATTAGCTATCTTGACGCAATTTCTGCGAGTCAGGGTGCACAGGTTCTTGTCAGTCGGGAATCAAAGTTGTGTTTACAAGTTTCCAGGAGTGTTTTAAAGGATTTGCCAAAATGTGTAAGCTTGAGGCGCAGCGTTTTTGAAGGATATTCAAAAGGTTGTTTAAAACACATGGTAGTAAGTGAACAAACTCTGGTGAAGTTCATCTTCATATTTCAACTTTTCAGATTAATTATGCTATTTACCTGAAGTGGAGATTTAATGGATGCAAGTTCATAATAAAGAGATTTTTTTACACCAGGGCGGGATTATCCAATGGGCATTATGGGCACAGGCCCAGGGAAGAGGATGAACATTTCACATAACATCTTTACACCATATTCATTCTACCGGGCGCTTTTCTGGCTGGCGCACATGGAGGAGTCCACACAAGACAGCGTTTCTAAATAAAAAGGTCTGCCTTTTAATTTAGTCACTTTTACGAACCATCTAGCGGCTTTTGTTTAGAAGAAGTGCATAGCTACAAATCTTGCGACTTATTAGATAAACCTTGCGACATCGAGGTCTCTCTTTCCCGGCGGAGGGATCGACTTGTCTTGGTGTCACTCTGTACATTGAGCGGCAAGCAGCAGAAGCACCGAACAACAGGTTACTCGTGAATAAAATGAGTACGACATAGCGTTTCCAACAACCTGTCACTGTTATCGTCTGTTTAGATATAAAAATATGAACAAATGTTGATCATCAACTGCCTTACTTCACCAATATTTATCCTTCATTATTAGATGATCCACAATGCATTTACATACATTGCAAAATGTTTAAATACACACAAATATGATGATGTAGTAACATATAGGAGTGGGCTATACTTAAATTCTTGTTAATGCGGTTTACTCTAGCACATTACACACTTACATAAGAACGTGAGTCGCGAGGTGCTTTTTTACACATATAAAGTTTAACAAATGGACAAATTACTCTACTGCCTGATTTCTCTTAGAAAAAATGAAGATGAAAATATTTGATAATAGCACTTAAGAATATCCTTAAGAACTTTAATTTTGTGTATTATAATTTATCTTAAGAAAGTTCTAATATTTTCTCTTAAGAACCGTTTTGTTAATGCATAATTCACAATACGAACACTATCGTACACTATCCAATACATCTATCATGTCAAGGCAGACGCGGACAGTCTTTAAGTATTTCTTCTCTTCATACACTGGACCTTTAATACTCACCTATAATAAAAATAGAATTCTTTCTTTCTGTGACTGCAGAAAAGTTTGAGTGTGAACGCCAAATAAGAGCGTACTAGATCTTTAATGTACTGAAGAATTAAAAGTAAAAAAAGGTATATGTTTTATAATGCAGTGAAGTACAAATTTTCCAAAATAAAAACACTAAAGTACACAAAGTACAGATACTTCAAAAATGTACTTGAGTAGACAAAATACTTCAGTAATGTACCTGACAAAAAACACTGTGACCACAACTAGGAAACTACAAGACATCTCACGTTGGCTTTTTCTCATATATTCCATACTAAACTAAATGACATTATACAAAGTCCAAGTATCAGACAACACCTGAGTAACAAAACAAATACAACCTAAAACCAGCCAGGGAAACATTACAGAAGATGTAAATGGTTATCAGATTTCAAAAGCTCTTGCTGAGATGTCATCCAAGCCTGGCACACAGGGACAATGCCACAATATTGAATCTGATGCCTTTTTAATCTATTTAGTCATCTTTAGCCTGAGGATTTGCACACAAAACAGACACACGGTACACAGACTTCGCCGTCGTCTGAACCCTCGCTCTAGTGTACAGAGTTAGCTCGTGATGTGCTGCTATTTGGAAATGTTTAAAAGGATTCTGATTTGTCACAAAACACATTTCGTATCTCAAATATGAAAAACATCCTCAACCTGTTCCCAGCTCAGAGTTAATCCTGCACTGCCCTAATTGTGGAGCGCCATCACCTGCTTTGACAGAATAAGCAGAACACAACCCGGCTGATTTTACCGCCCATCTAAGCTGCGGGCTACTTTAATACTGGAACAATACGTTTTCCTCTCTCCCTCTCGCTCCATCGCGGAGATAATCGCATATAAAAAAGTGAAGGGAAATCATCTCTGTTTCCATAAATACGATCAGAGTGCATATTTCTGCAGCTGGAGAGACGCAGGAGTAAGAACTGATGTTATTGTGAGTGATGCCGGGTAAATAAGAGGTCAGAGAGAGAGAGCGCAAGGAGACCGAACTTGAAAAACGAAGCACACACAGTCTCAAGGACAATGGAATTATGTCTATAAAGGTCTATATAAATATAAACTGTATGTCTATATACGTCCCTGTAAGGAAAAATAAAGGATGGTACACATTTTGAGGTACACTCGCCTGTGTAACAAATGGCTTTCATGCCAGCATTGAAAGACACAATGTTGGACCAGCACCAAATCACTTCCTGTCAGCGAGACACCCCCATAAAGAAGGCTATCAAGCGGATCAGAAATAATTCCTTATAATTAACTTTTTACCAGTTAATTTCAAAAGGGCCCTTGCCCATCATTCATCCCAATCCAAAAATGCACATCGGTAGCCCCTGGCAGCCAAGGCTCTCGGCCAGGCCAAGATCTGCCCATTGCTGGAAGACCAGCCCAGATCATGGATCCTTCTTATTAAAACCTTTCTATTCCATTACGAGAGCAGAGGAGAACCCGAAAACAGGGCTGAGCATTAAATGTGATCACTGCAAAAAATGCCATCTGAACAATATGTCCTACTGTAATGGACCCGCGGCACAGACTGTTCCTCGCAGAGAGGGGATTTAGGGATATTTTAGCAGGGCAATTTCCTACCTTTCACCATCCCGTGTCATTTTAAAAGCCGGCCACCCTTTCTAAAATCACCCAGTCAAACAGGCATCTGAACAGCGGTTCGCCTGCTCCTTCGGCAGTTATTTCATTATTTCCTCCGAGGGCTTGATTGAGGAGCGAGGTAATTTACTGCGCACTTCATTGCCAATTCAACGGGCACATCACCTGTAAATAATTGACACTCTTCATGTCCATTCCGACATCATCATATCCAAATCAAATTGACGCATCTCTCTCTTCTCAGAGTGAGGTCAGCGGCAGATCCCGCTTTGAATGTGCGGCGCTCAATTATGCGTCTGGAAAATTCATTCATATTGCATGTTGAGCCATCCGTTCTCAAAAAAGAACAACATGACTAGATTTGCATTCCTGAAGGAAATAGCAGCGCTTAGAAGACAGCAAAAGAAATGTTTTAGGTAAGTTTAGGCCTTGATTCTACATAGACAAAATACCAAATTAAAGACAATTTGTGATGTTTTTTCGCAGTGCACAAAACCGCCTGTTAGATTCTGAATGGCTAACATTAAAGCCAATTGAAGATTTTAAAATGTAAATAATTTAAAGGTGCAATATCCTATTTTTTGGAGCATCTATTGACAGCAATACAATTTCATACACATAGCTATGTTTCATAGGTGAATAAAGACGTTATGAAGCGTTTTTAAGCCTGGGCGTATTATATATTGTGATTCACGCTAATTAAACATGTCTAAATCGATTCTGAAATCGTTTTGATGTTTTCTGCACAGCTGTTCCGTGAACTACGGCTCTTTGATCAGTAGGGAGTAGTGCTCGATCATAATGTACATTTGAAAAAGCAACACTCGTCAAACATCATCTTTATAAATAACTTTAATATCATGAAAATACCTGAAAACGTCTAAAGAACAGCGACAGAATATGGCTGGCATTTCCTGGAACTAATTGTTCCTCTTCTGCATATTCGGAGTTCTGCGCAAGAGCGCCCTCTGGGTTTTGGATGTGGCGACATTTTACCGTAGATCATTGAGAAACTGAGTGCATAAAAATCGTACGATATATCGCCCAGCCCAAACTGTTATGTTTTATACACAGCAGGTCCCATACCATGGAATTTGCTGTTTCTACAGTAGCCGTGAATGGACAAATTGCTCTACAAAGCGCGATTTGGAAATATGTTATCTCCTTCGGCAAGAGGAGCAAAAACATCTGCAGTGCTTGAAAAGGGAGGGTTGGTGTGACCCTTTGGTTGCAATTTGCAACCTCACCTCTAGATGTCATAAAATTTTAAACACTTGACCTTAAAAACAAGTTGGCAAAAATTTTACAGCACCTACTGTAGCATCTAAAACTGCACTCCAAGTTTAAATCGAGTCTATACGTTCAAAGGGACAATTAATTGAAAAGAAGAACAGGAAAAGGATGTTTGAGGAATATCAATTCAATACTGCCCTGCCAGCACTGTAATAAAGGATTTATGGTGTTTCTATTAGATTTGAGCAGCTTGATTTAGCTGGATTACAAACAGTATTAACCTGACAAGAGGACATTCACTCTACCATACATCATCAATGAAATGAAAATGAAAAGAAACTAACTGAAGAATTGCTTTTGTCGAATGTCTAATAGACTAGATAAACAGAGCCAAAATGATTTTCAGAGAGACAACGTATCTAATATTTTAGAGGTACTCTTGTCAAACTCTGACTATCTTAATAAATCCAAGATCAACACCATAATACGTCTCAACAGAGCGGAATGATTAGGTAAGAATCAGAGCCCTGCTTTGTCAGAATTATCCTTGACCCCCAGCAGAAATTGCCTGTTTCTACCGCCGTTCATTAAATCATCCCTAAACCTTGAATTGATAGCCATTTTTAACTTCATAAAAAAGTTATGAATATTAATTTTCCAATTTCGAATGGCTCTCACCTCTTTCTCCCTATCTTCGCTTCAAACACACACATACCAAAAATGGCTGAATAATTTATCAATTGGCTTCTTACACTTTAGACAATTAATTCAGTGATGCAAAATTAATTATGGGCAGTCCCTTCCAAACCCAACTTTTCAGTTTGTAATGGAGCATTTGAAAGAAAAGCTTTATGGCCTGCAGTCAGAACTCGAGGCAGTTGAATACATTAAAGACAACGACGCTTTATATAACAGAATGATGATAATGTAAAGAAACAGTTATATATCTCGACAAGGAGACAGTACGTGTGTGCGTTTACGAAAGACAAATAAGCGAATGGCGAAAGTGATAGAGCATGAAACGGGTATAGGGGTGGCCTGGCCCATGTTGGGCCCTAAATCAATGGTATCCTTTCCTGTAGCACGCTGTCCTGCTGCTGGTGAGTGCTACAGAGAGCCTTGGTCTGTCAGAGGGGTTATATATAAGCTATTGATTCCAGACGCCCTTCTGCATGTCTCTCTGGCTGTGTCTGTACACACAGAATCGCTCCTCTCTGACTGACAGCACACTGTTCACAGCGTGGCGGGACTGATGTGTTCTGGATGTGGATTAATGACCTGTAACGGGGGTCTGAACCACACACAAAGAAATGTTGACGTGCAACGGTGTGCTATGATGTGAGAATCTAACACAGACGTGCACTCCAACACCGACATACGTGTTTAAAATGATCCCTCACGAATATCCAATCTGAAATTATAAAACGTACTTATCATAATGTGACTGTCGATGAAGTGAACAATTACTACTGAGTGTCTTGTAAGGAGAGTTTTACCACAGTGGAAGGCAAGGTTTAGATTGACTAGTTTGTTTTTCTCTACAGGCACATTAAGCCACCAAAACTTAAAAAGTGGAGTAAATCACATCGGGTTTAATGACAAGCGAGATTATATACAAAGAAAATACAAAGAAACGACACTGTCACAGGGACAAAGTAATCATTTTCAATACCAATAACGCATTATGCAATTTCATGGCCAATAAATTCTCCCACTTCAGCCCGTGTATGTACATTTTCTCAATTTACCCACCATTGCCAGGAGTTGCAAAAGTACATTATGGAGCCAACTTATACATGTACCCTACACACACCCACACAGGGGCAAGCTGTGTTCTTCCTGTGCCGCTCCACCCGGCTGGAGACCTGCAGATGGAACAGGCCCGGTGTGTGTGTATCACAGAAGTGCGGTTGTGCTGGTTACTCACGAATCTCCCTGGAACACACCCAGGTACTATTTTTCTATCCATCTTACATAACACAACGCACACCCCGGTCCGGTTTCACGTCCGCTCGGCTTTCAGATAGCGCAGGACTGATCGTTCCCAGCTCCAGGAGAGAAGACAATTTCCCGGAGGAAATTTGTATTGCTCACGGTTTGTAACTTGGTACTGATGATACTGGACTTCAGTTGTTTCATTTAAAGCTAAAGTGTGCAAGTTTAGTGCCATTAGCATCAAATGCACCTCCAAAAATAATGACTGTTCATAAACTTTCGTCTTCCAATGCTAGGACAAACACATAACCTGTCCCTAAATTGCACCATTGATCGAATGTTGAGGTTTTGTTTTGAATGATTCTCAAAAAAGAAAATGCATTAAAAATCTTTAAATGGCACCAAAGAGCCACAGTGTTTACACTTTTCAGGGAAAACCTGCTAATGGCTTACAATACGTACAGCTGTCTCAGCATATTAAACACCAATAGAAGCAAATGTTTTAACAAACAACACAATTAAACACTTTTGATTTGTGCAATAACTTTGTCTGAAAACATTTGACTAAATAACTTAATTAAAGGTACAGTGTGTAATTTTTAGAGGATCTATTCAAAGAAATCCCATATAATATACATAACTATGTCTTAAGGGGTGTATAAAGAGCTCATGTGATAAAGCGTTATAATTTTATCACCTTAGAATGAGCTATTTCTATCTACAAATAGGAATCGGCATGTTGTTTCTACAGTAGCCCTAAACGGACAAACTGCTCTTCAGAACGCGGCTCTTAAATACATTATCTTCTTCGGCAAAGAAGCAAAAACATGACGACATCTTAATACTGTGTCAGCCACCGTAGTATTTTAAAAGGGAGGGGTGAGTGGTGGAGTGAGCCGTTGGTTGCAATTCGCAATACCGATCACTTGATGTCGCTAAATTAAATATTCCGGACCTTAAAAAAGTATCCAGATTTAAGAGAAATAAAAATAGGTATGTGAGAAATGACTATATTGTATAAAATAGTAGTGGTATACTAGTAATCCTAGTTATAGTAGTAAGTAGTAAAAGTAATAGTATATGTGACCCTGGCTGTAAAAACAAGGTTCATAATCCAGTCTCAATCTTATTGACCCTTCTAAAGCAGTTTGATTGACGCGCGATCTCACCAATCATAACACTGAAATAATGTGCCCCCGTGACTGAACGCCAGTAGAGCTTTGGTGGTTAATATGGAGAAAATGCTTTTTTCAATTTTTTATCTTCACCTGTTGCCTCAGACCAACAATTGAAAAATAAGAGAGATCTGACTTTTTTCGGGGGACCTCCCGTTCACGAGAAGATGTAAGGAGGAAAGAAATGTAATGCAAAGAGGGTGGAGTGAGGAAGCTCAGACAGAGAGAAGAAGTAAAATACGGAATACAGCGGTAGTACAGACGAGTACAATCATTTAGCTATGCTATCGTGTAGGTGCGTGTGTTTCTGTAAGCGTGCTTCATGTCTAGAGAACAGTACAGGGGCTGTTTGGAGCTGACAGACCGCCAGTGTGCTGTGCAACGGTGCAGAAGCGCTAATTGAATTAAGTCTTTATTATTACACTGCAGTGGCAGCACATCTCCCCATTTCGGCCCGCTTGGCTGACACTTTCTCCTTGAACACCTGCTTGACATCAACTTTTCTTTCCAGCTTAATTATTCAAGCATCCCCTCATTCGAAGGACCTGCGCCGCAGCCTCCCCTTACACTGCCAGCATTACTGTTTACACATGGCCACGCTCCTTTAATTGTGCTTGAATCTCTTAAGGTTAACCTCTCTGCTCTCTGCCCACTGGCACGTGGACAAATACCATGCTGGGGTGTTTCCTGCGGCCGCAGTGCGGGCAACAGTTTCATCTGTGGGCAATGGAGACCATGGACCAAACCATAATCCGTACTGATGGGGACTTGGGGGGAAGTGATTCTCTAACTTGATGAGACAGCAAATAAAGGAACAATTCTTTCCGAAACAACAAATTAAAAGTCTCTCTTTCATTAAATAGAATTATGTTAAATTCTCTTCATACAGGTTTGAGCCAACACACAGTAGGATTGAGTAAATAACGAGAAAACTGGAATGTTTGGGTGCATGAATTCTTTCAAATGTCGGCTGATGATCTGCACTGAGCTCCATATCTCATTTCTTGACAGGATGCATTTCCATAAACAAGCTTCAAACCATGTGACTTTTTCTACTGTCGGTCTCCATCTCAATCTACACTGACGTTCTGCATTTTTCTGCCATCTATGCCTCTTCTCAGCGCTCCCTCCTACCTGGTTTCTGATGTCCCGTCCCTTCTTAAATGCACATCCATCATAGCTCAGCCCATCTCCATTTGACTCACTCTGCTTTCTCCTTATCGACATGCTTCCATTTTCCTCCTCTTTATCCCTCCATCATCTTCACTCTTGTTCCCCTTTCCATTTTTCATCCACTCCGTTTCTCCTCCAATTGACTCGTCTGTCTGTCTCCCAGTTCACGTTCCCTATCCCAGTCTTTCTCTATCGTTCTCTTTCTATCTTCCTCGAGGGTGTGAATGGCTCTTGCCCACGGGCCCTGTGGGTGGCACAACTGCCCTTGGTCAGGCCTCAGGCTTGGCAGCTCTTTTGTGGTTCATTGTGTCCTCTCAGGGCACGTGGGTCGATGGGGGGCATTGACGTCAGTCGGGCTAAGCTTTAATCACTCTGCCTGGAGAGGGTTACAGAGGGTTTTCGGCTAAAGCTGGCAAACCTTTGGCCTGTAGACACAACGTCCTTTCTGCTTCACCTACGCGAGCTCAGTTTTAGACGTCAACTTGTTTCGAAATGTGTCGGAGCTCAATTTATAGCACGGAGCAAATATGTATTTAGGTTGACACAATAATAACAACCATTAGGGTATACTGTAATCGTCTATGGTCTGTTTTCTCAGGGGTCAACTATTGTCATGACAAAACAACAATTTGATGAGAATATTGCCTCAATAACTGCCAAGCAGGTCTATAACGCATATGTAGGCAGCATTGAGGGATATTTGGAGGTACACGCACACAAATGCACACGCAAAACCACAACAACATCCACACAATGCTGGAGCACCATTCTGGTTTATAATTGTCGCTGTGGAGCGTGTTGATTTAATGATATTCTGTTGTTGTTAGTGCGGCCGGGTCTGTACGCTCATTTGTGTTGTCCTTTCTTTGAGCTGGCGATGTTACCGCGGGTTTTAATCAAAGCTGTGTCTTTTGGAGTGCTCTGCTGGGATCTGTGCTGAAGTGCATGCTGGGACAAGAGCGGGATAAAGGAATAGAAGGAGAGAGGGAGTGGAAGAGGGAGGCATATTGCATGAAAGCACAGAGGTGGGAGACTACAATGTCACTGCGGGTCCTCAGAAGAGAGCTACTTATTGTTTGATAGCTTCAATATAGGAGGCAATAGCAAGCTCAACAGGAAGAGAGGGCGACCCATCTCTTGCATTACAAGTTCGCTTTCTCCCTTCAGTTTTCAAAAACAAGCCACAACAAAGCCAACAAATGACCGAGACAAACTGGGACTCTGAAAAGGATTAGTTTGTCTTTGTTAAAGAATGCGGCAATTGAAACTATGCTGGTGCTTTTAGTCGTACTATACCAGTTGAGTTTCAGGAAACATACAGCCGCGGATAAAAAAATGAAGAGACTATTTCAGGGACAGTTTTTATGATTTTGTGTATCGGTAAAATGATCGTTTTTGTTTCATTCTGTGAACTACTAACAATATTATTACCAAATTTCAAATAAAAATATTGGGTCTCATTCACTAAGGATGCGTACGCACAAATTTGTGCGAAGGTGTTCACAAACAAATCATGATTCACAAAAACTTTCGTACTAAAATTTATTCTAAATATAAGAGATAGGAACAGTTTATAGCACACGTATGCAAAAATCACCAGTCTCTTTCTTTCCTTCTCTCTCTCTCTCTCTCTCTCTCTCTTTCTCTAAGACAAAATGACAAAAGGCATGTTTTATCGTATGATAATATATTTAAAATGATATAAATATATATATATATAATTACACGCAGTTGTATATTCAATTTTAAAATGCTTTCATCATATACAGTGAAAGAATAATAAAAGCTGTGTTAGACTATAGCTTAAGCTGCGAGGTTCCTCCGCGTAGCACCATTTTTATTGCTGGCTAACGAGAACTTTACAAACTGTTTGTATAAAAGGTGTTTTATTGTGTATGAACTGACTTTGAGGACTGTGCACTAGGAATTACTTGCGAGAGCGCGTCTGTTGACAGCGTCACATGGGGTTGCCTGGAGAAAAATTTGTCGGAAAGCCCAAATATGGGGATGACTGGGTGTGTTTTATGCAATTGACTAAACTCGTGCACGCGTCCGCTCATTTAGAATACTCCAAATTGATCAACATAAGAACGAGGTTAAGAACAAATTCATATACGTATGCACGTGTTGTGAAATAGGCGGAACGTTTTTTCAAATGTGCGTATTGATAAGAAAAATCATCGCAATTATTCGTGAATGGTACCCAATGTTTATATTTGCATTCATTGTCAAAAAATGAAACTGGAGAACAGGCAAGAATGGTATAAAAGATGCTGTGTATTGTTTTTCAGACTGCAAATACTGCAAAGAAAACAAGTTCATATTCACCTTTAAGCAATACAACTGTAATATCTTTTTATTTATTAATATTAATATGTCTTTAGCAAAAGATCAAACATATTTTTCATATGTGATTTTATCACAGTTTTCATGTGTCTTGTCATGCTGTCAGTCTTTCACATTGCTCTGTCACTCATGAGGTTTGATTTTGTTCAAATTCAACAGATCCTGGAATGGACCACAATGCATCTAGAAAGGATGATTTGAAATGACATTTTTTTTACGCGGCTGTATATTGGCTACGTCTCTCTCCATTATAAATAAATATATGCTTGTTTAACATCAACCTGACTTTCTGCAAACTGAGCACTTTGCAAGTATTTTGTATAAGTGCGTGTTGTTTTCAGTCAAGGACTAAGGTGTGGGATGGCAATAATTAGCCAACAGTATTGCTGGATGCCTTCCAAAAACATATGACGTAGATCTGAGGCCAGCCAACACAGTCCATGAAGCTGACTGAAGGACAGGTGCCCTCAAAACATTAATGCACTAGATCCTGGAACCAAGTCTGTACATTAATCATCCAATACTTCCATCTGAAATCAGAAAATAACACCAGAGGAGAGCTAGTCAACAGAGCCAGCCTCTTCTGTATCGACTGTGACTTAAAAGAAGGCTTTTCCGATCTAGTTCAAAACATTCTAAACCCTGTTGTTGAGAAAAAAGAGAATCAGCTCTTTCAATAAAAGACGGGAATCTCTTTAACATCTTAAGAATTAGTTTTCTCTCCTCTGAACACAAGTACTACGAGATCAAAAGTAATACTGAAGTGAAGTTCCAAAAATCGTATTTCTCAAGTCTAGACTAAAGAGAGTTTCTCATTAAAGATGTGATTGTGTGTGCGTTGATGGAGCAACGGCAGTGAATCCCGGCGCTTTTCACGGAGTCAGCGTTGCGGGGCTTCGACCCGAGCTCACCTAAATCACAAGGCGGCCTGGCTTTCATCAACACTTAATGCAGAGCTCTCCTTTTAATAGAAATGGAAAGGGAGGTGGCCGCCAGTGTAAATTAAAGTGCGGCGTGTTGGAGTTGTGTGAGATTTTCTGGGCTTTGACAGGCATGGCCTGAATTAGCTGTACTGTTGTTCCAGCGGCCGGCAAGCAAGCGCTCCTATTGATTTTAACCACTGTTGCACTTCCTGTCTGAAAGGGAATGTTTATTACAGGAACAGAGCCCATCAATCAGTGGGCTCTGGTATTTTCTCTCCATAGTTCGTCGTGATTATTTAAAGGCACGTCGCTAAACTTCACCTGCAAACGTGGATTCATTTCTGAGTTGTTATCGTGCAGTAAGTCTTTGTTTTCCAGGAGAATGCCGTGTTTGTTGTGATTCTCTACAGCAGGGGTTCCCAGACTTTTCAGCCCGCGACCCCCAAAATAACAGTGCCAGGAAATCGAGACCCCCACTATCCTCGGAGGTGGGGAATGGGCAATTCTGCGAAAATGTCAACCTTACAACAAAAAAAGTACGATTTTACCAACGGTTTTTACTATGGTCCCAGCACAGATTTTAACATTTGTGGGTTCAAACACCCATGTGAGATCTTAAATTTGTAAAGCATTTGTTTTAATTTTAGTGAATGATTTTTCAAAGTCAGGTAAGTGTCATTTTAAGTCACATCCATAACGCTACATATTCCTCATAAATGGACACATGAAAATGTATATAAAGTAACTATTATATGTTCTATAAAGAGGCATCCCTTCTCCATTCATTGGGTATTATTGCTTCAGGATTGTGCATTTTATTTTACAGAAATCCTACAAAGTTTGTCGTCTCCCAAAAACGCGTCCTGTTTTTGTCACATCCAAAAATGCTTATTTAATTTATTTTTTACAGACTGACATTTTTTGATGTTTAGACTCTATCAACAAGGGTTCAGTGAAATATAAACAGATGGTTCAATATATTCGTAACAAATTCATTCTCTGAGCATTTTTACGTCCATAACGCGAAATGTCACGTCCATGACGCTGGAGTATACAAAGTATACAAACATTGTGCGCAACTGCGCACTTGCACTTATTAGGTCTATCCAAACACGCATAGAATGAAAACACCAGAGTACACAGTCTAACATTAAATTACTTTATAGTTATTTAATCATTATTTTACTGTATGTTGGGACGACACCAGGTGGTTAACAACGGTACAGCGCAAAGTGCAGCGCAACAATGATGCACCTAAAAACAATCAAACATTAATTTCCAGAATTTGTTTAGAACAGGATATACCTTTATAATAAACAAATAATACATTTTTTAATTTAATAATAAATTCACATCACTCTGTGCAAAATAAATGTGTTTAGGCAAAATGCCTAAAATGCAGGGGACCATAAAACACAAGCCACACATGCGACCCTGAAAAACAAAACCAGTCTTATGGGTCAATTTTTCGAAATTTAGATTTTTACATAATCTGAAAGCTGAATAAATTAGATTTGTACTGATGTTTGAGTTGTTAGAATAGGACAATATCTGGCTGAGATACAACCGTTTCAAACTCTGGAATCTGAGAGTGTAAAAAATCAATATATTGAGAAAATTACCTTTGAAGTTGTTAATCTGAGACACTGTAGCAGGCCATCCACTCACAAAAATAAGGTTTTGATATATTTAAGGCAGGAAATTTACAAAATATCTTCATGAAACATGATCTTTACTTAATGTCCTAATGATTTTCGGCATAAAAGAAAAATTGATAATTTTGATCCATACAATGTATTTTTGGCTTTTACTAAAACAGGTTCCGTGCTACTTAAGGCTGGATTTGTGATCCAAGGTCACAAACAGTCAAATTAATGGACAATTTTCTTAAACATCACGTAACAGCCCTATGCCACTTACAAGACCAGATCTCGACTCAAAACTATTTCTTAACCCTACACGATAACAAAGACTTTTTTTAAAATTATTTTATTATATCTTACAAACGGGAATAAGCACGTTCATTACCAATGACTTTATTGCATGTAAAGGAGGAATACAATTAAGCATCTTACCATTTAAACAGTCAAAAAGTCCCTTTCACCTGTTTCCAGCACACTCTTTCTTATTCCTCCTGATGCACATGCGTCTGCGTCATGATTGAAATATGCAGTGATTTTGGTTTTATTACTACACATTTTTTTTGTTTCATGCAGCGCAAAGCTAAGTAACGAACATCATGCATTTATAGACAAAGTGTTCATTCATATTTATAAGCCCAAACATACAGTAAGTGACAGATGTTTGTCACGTTGTACAATCAAAATTTGCATCATCTGCGGGTGATTTCTGGAAATCCTCTTGCGTAAAATACTAGATACAATATTCTCTTTGTCTTTTTCACAAGCTTCTCACATGTTTATTCTCTGTCTGTGCGCTTGAGTCCACAGCTCCCGGCTATGCCTCCATACGTGCATGGCCACCTGCTTAGCTATTACACCCTCCATGGCCCATTGACCTCTGCCTCCCTCATCTCTTCAGTGTGGCCTGGCCAGAGGCTGAGTCAGTTCCTGTAGCCTGGCGCCTCCGAGCAGTTGGCCTCCACCGGGAAGAGGAGTAAATGACATGCTGTTGCAAAATCGCTTAACCGTATCCCCCTCTCTCATAACCCTTAAACCTCGCCCTTCACTATACTTTGACCACCGGGATCAAAATGTGAAGCTGTCAGTCAAAGCGCTGCTGTCATTAAACCTCTCTTTTCCGTTTCTGTCTTCTCTTCAGAAACACCCATGCTGAAAGAGACCATGCATGCTGATAAACAACAACATTCATCAAACGTTCCCTTCCTAACTATAGACACCGCTGAGAGTCCTGACACTTTAGAAAGAGATCTCTCATCACAACCTAACAACCTATCAAAACTCTTTAAAACACAACTTGACAACTACAGTATTTTTCATGTGTTTACGGTTGAATAAACTTCAGGCTGAGGACTATCGAAAGGCTTGTCACTTTCATAAAAGTTTACATCACAGCCATGAACCATCATCTCAAACTGTATATTTCCAAAACAGTTGTTCATAGAAATATACTTTTTCTGCCATTTTGCAAAAAATGTAATCATTTTTCAATAATTAAACACCTGTGTCGTTAAAGTTGACACCTTTCCTTCTAACTCTTTTTATTGCTTTAATATTTGCAAAACCCACAAAAATACATTAAGGTGACCAGTAGTTTCGATTTATGCAAAATAATTTAAGAGCCTCAAAGCTATAAGACAAACGATTTTGAATTCATCGCATACGGGAGCGCCTCCCTTCTTTCATTCAGCCAGTGATAATACACATTACAGAGCGCCAAGTCTGTAATGAGCGAGTGCCGAGATGTACACTTTATTCATGGCTTCATTTTTTGTGGTGGAGATAAAAAGCCGAGAGGGTGCTCTTCAACTCATCTCCAGCAATTACACAAGGAAATGTCTTATAATTGGCTTTTGCTTTATGTCCAGCTATTATCAAAGACCCTTACAGGCATGGAGGGAAAAATTGGGTGGAAGTTGGAGTACTCAAAGTCCATTTGCACATGAATTAGGATTGTTAATAACAACAGGACGGTGCGGAGTGGGTTGGCGAAGACAGAACGAGGGAGATCGAGAGAGAAATATGGCAAGTGGGGCAAATTCTCATTTAACTTAACACTTAAGAGCAGTATTTCAGTGCAAAATCTTATTCGCAAACCACTCGCATACCAGTCACCTGCAGTTTTGCAAACAAGCTGTTAAACGTGCGTGAGTTTTTTAAAAATTAAGTAATTACGTTTAGTGAATCCAACATTGATAAGTTTTAGACAGCATGTGCAAATAAAACCGTCTTTCATTCCTAATGAACTCCCTCCAGTGCATTAAACACAGTGTGAACTGGCTGCTGACATCTCTCATCAGCTTTAGTTTATATCTGCCACGACGGAGGCCGTCGCTTCCTGTGCACAGAGGAAAGCGTGAGAGTTAGCAGTTTGTCTGGCACAGAGGAAAAGGGACTCTGAGCTGTCTAATAGTATGAGAAGGACTCTCTCTAATTGGGAGAGAAGAGGGACCTCCTTCTGGAAATAGGTGTGATGAAGAAAGCACTGTTCTGTTTTGACAAACTGGCTAGAACGGGAGACTGGAGGGCTTAACCTGAGGCCAGGAAAAATGGCATGTGCACACACAGAAACGCATGATGCCCATGCTATGACCTTCCTAAAATACCACCTAATAAAGCATTGACATTGTGAGTGGAGGACAGAAGAAATGTGGGTGAATCTGATGAAGCCGTAACCCATTTTACTTCCCAAAATTATATTAATTATAAGAACAAATTAAAATTGACTTCAAAATAAAGATATTAGAAAGAGGACCATTAGAACAAGATTTCACACAACACGACAATTATTTTGAGGGCGCTAAACATATTTAATATAGGCCTAGACTTCATATTTATAAACTCTAAAAATGGTTGTGTTAAAAACAGCACAATCTTTTGTTCAAAGACAACCAATTAACTCAATTTTAACTCAAACTTGTATTGTCCTTTTTCTTTATTTAACACAAAAGAAACACGCAATGACTTGAAATGTGAAAAATCCTTATCACAAAAATGTTTTATTATTTAATACATCCTTTTTGAGAATATTCTAATCAGTTTCAGTGATGGATAACATATCATCAATATTTTTTTAAATAGATTTAAATTTTCTTTTGCTATAATCAGCATAAATATACATTAAATGAACGAAAAAATATATTATACAATAACGTAATATTCTATAAACTACTAATGACATGAAAAAGAGATTTTCTAAATGTGCCATGTATCCAGATAACCCCAAAAAACTTCTGATCAATATCATTATTATTTTTATTTAATTGGTCTATATTTAAACTTTTTTCTTCATCTTAAAAACTAAAAAAAGTCTTAGAGGACTTTTAATTTTTTCTTTTTACTGCATAAGTGGCAGTACAACCTTTACAGTAATGAGAGTTTGGGGAAAATGTGCCACACACTCACGATGCAAAAACTCAAAGTTGTCGTAAAAATAGATGCAATCCACATAATCTCCACACCACTGACACTAGACAAATGCCACACAAGTACACCTCAAATCCATCACTGCCGGTCTGGTTCAAAGACAATAAACTGTAAAAATACACAAATTCTACTCTCGGGAGGTTCTGGGATCATGCAGATTCACCAGAGCTGTTTCGCACCCTGGGGCAAGCTGTAAGCCATAAACCCAGATGACAGATCGATTCACAGGCACACACACATGCAAACACACACATGATCAGTTTTCTCTCTTTAACAGCATCCTTCTATCACTTTCTGAGCACCCGGACAACGCAGAGTTCACACATTCATTTATTAGCAGACGTTTAACTCGCTGTTAGATATGAGCACATTACTTTCACACTCACAGAAGAGATGAGACACAGCGTTGAGCTCAGAGCTCTGCTAATAGGCTATTTAGAGTTATTAGGCCACATTAATAATCCATTACCTGTCAGGCTAACTCCAAAAAGAAGTAAACCCTTTGAAACGCCCATCAATGTCCACCAATATCAAACACCCAACTTTTAAGAAGGCAGATTTTCAAGTGCTTCATTAGTGGAACCTCAAGCTAATGGCTTCATTTGGCCACCGTGATGATAAAACCTGGAATTCTGGGTAAAAGGGAGCCTAAATGGTGAGTTGATAGATGAAGTCTCTTACCTTGTTTTAGGGGATGTTGTCAACCATTCTTCATGCTTTTCAAACGTTATCAAGTACGCTGCGATTTCCTAGAAGACAGAGGAGACAGAAATAAGGATCTGTGTTAATCTTAGAGGAAGAGTTTACTGTTCAGGGTTTGTTCGGTAAGAGCATAAACAATTATATTTAAGTAACAAGATGTTATAATATTTCTCCGCTGAAACTTTTAAACTTTTTGAAATTAAAGGCTAAAAATAAGTCATTTTAATATTTAAAATATACAAACGAATGAAAGTCTATATATTTTGGTCCTTGGAAGAATTAAATGTAAAAATTAATCCATATTGCAATCTCTGGCTGTTCTCAGAGTTCTTCATTTCAATGCAAATATCAGTAACAGTTTTCTAACTCACAACTTAATTTTAAAACTGAACTGAACTAACTTAAAACTGTAAAATGGCACTCCAAAAATATACATTATTGCAAAAATATTCTAACAAAACTAATATTCTTAAAATCCTGTGGTTACTTTAAGAAGTCCAAAAACAGTTGGCTCCTTTAAAACTGGCTTTGAAAACCTAAACGAAATGATCACGAACACAAACCAAGTCCTCATTGTATTGTTTAGAAATGGCTGTCTGATATCCAAAAGAGAAATCTTTTCTTAGAAACACAATGAACGTGACGGCAGATGATGCAATTTCTGGTATCAATGTTAACCCAGTCATCACTGTCACCCCACAAAGGAGACAAGTGGATGAGTGAAACATATCCCATCATTCCTTCACAAAGCTAATCATAGGAAATGAAAGCAGACCGGTCCTGACAAGCAACCTCACGATTACCTGTGACAGCAAGCCATTCATTTCTCACTGAGGGCATTTGTCATTTGTTCGTACAAAGACAGCAGGAAATGCACAGGGACACAAATGATGCCATCGCACGGGAATCTGATTATTTTTTGGTCCTAGCGCATTGTTCTGGGTAAACTGAGATGAAACAGAATTTAAGAGTTGAACACAATTTCTCAAAATATAAAGATGCACTGCAATTTTGCTGACAAATCAACTGACGGAGACCGCACTTGTGCAAAAGTGATGAGCAATGGTTTATTGAACCAGATTTATTCTATTCATACAGTTTCTGACTTATTTAATGCTGCTAAGAGATTCAATAGATTCATCACAGGTATATATATAGCAGCATTGCACTCTTTTCTATTCCCGCTTTTCAATTTGATTCCTTTAAATACTTGTGGTTGACCAATACCATATTAAAAAAAATCTGCCAATCAAAATACGTGCTTTCTAGATCATTAGACCGAGCAGTTTAAGTCATTTAAATCATTTGCACTACAATCAATTTCAACATTCTCCACACATCTGAGGTTGAGAAGGTTTTATTTAACAACCTAATTAAACACAGCAAGCCTATCAATAATAGCCAAAAATTTTCTAGATTTCCACCAACCAGTGCCATGCTCGGATGCTGTAGCCCCTGGGAGGTGTGATGTATATTTATAGTCAGGAACTGCTTAACTCTTGCTAGAACTCTATGGTTAATCCTGTCACACTTGGCAGAAGAGCCATCCCTGGAGGTACCAGGGTGCCAAGACTGGCAGTGCCCACACAGTGAATGCTAGGGTTGGCGCAATGGCCTGCAGGTGCTGTCTGAGAGATAGGACTGTTCTGATTAACGTTCTGCTCTCCTGTCGTCAGGGCCAGAGGGAAAGACAGCAAGAGTCTGCGGAATATGACCGTGGAGAATTGAAAAGAATCTCTCCATCATCAGAACTGCGCACTTTCACGGCCTGGCTGCGAATAAAAGGGATATTCCAAAATGAAAATGGAGCCGAGTTGCTTTATTTTAATTTGGTATGAGCTGCAAGCGGGAGCTCAACAATGTCCAAGTCATGTAGAATGTACCTGAGTGAAAAGCATTTCATTTGTTTCTCTAATTAAAAGAACACCGTGCCTACTAACCACTCAATTAAAACGTCTAATGCGTGCTCTTAAGAAAATTCGTTTACTATAGTTGCTCTTGTATCCTTTTGGCGCACGCCGCTAATGGGCAGCTGTGCTTGGGAGGCCTGTTTATTTAAAAGCAAGAAAGATAACGGGCAAAGCTCTTTTGTTGACCTTGAAGCCGTCTGAGATTCTTCTTCTTCATTGCTTTCCCATTAAAAGTCAACAAGCCGACCGGAGCCAGAGTTGTCAGCCAAGAGGCCCAGTCCGGTAAATAAAAGGCGAATGCCGGCATCGCCCGCCCCACCCGTTCCCCGAACAGATGTCGGGATTATTCTAACCCTCCGATCAACCATAAAGGTGCAATAACCTTTCGGGCAAAAAAACAACAACGAACAAAAACAGACGTAGAGCCATTAAACATCTGCGAGGGACAAAGTTTGTTCCGCGTTGTAATGAACGGCTAGCTCGGTTTCAGGTTGATTGGCCACAGTTTCAAGAGCGTGCAACTGTTCGTTGATGGTGCATCAAAGTCTGGCCAACAGCTGTCATCTATCCAAGAGCTCCATCTATTACCACAGGCCTTCAAACCTGTCCGAGCACTCCAGGAGATATTTAACATAATAACATAAAAAATAAAGCTACGCAACTGTCGTTCTCATTTCTCAGCTCTAGGAAGGTGATCGGTTTGAACGACCTGATAACACACTCACTGGGTTTGCATACGATGCAAGTCAAAGTAGGCAAAACCTTTGAAATCTAAGAACAATGCACCACTGAGCTTTCTATGGATATCCCTGTTACCTTTCTTTGTATTCTTGCATAACCACAAAGTCGACGACCTTGACATTACAGAGTCTGTAAAATCCATGTATCAGGAGCTTACATCAGAAAAGCTGATTACTGGAAACCGTGTCTACTTGCACCTGTTTAAAATGCTCTTAATATGCTAAATGGTGTCACCTTTACAAGGAGAACTACCTTACATCATACAACGCTTCATTTTTTTCCATGTCCTCTTCTTCTGCTTTCGTCTGAGGGCAAATGTGCCATTTCCCAAACTGGTAAATGAGAAACAGGGCACCATCTCTGATTCAATTTGAAAAAGGCTGGCTTCTACAATACTGGACAACAAGCGCCTCGCTATTCATTCAAACTGTCACTGGCAACAGCAGCGAGGGCAAGCGGGTCTTTGGTGAATACGGAGGAACGTCTGGCGATCTGAAATAAAATATGAGAAATACGTTTTCCTTTCTTTTGTGACTGATGTGGAAAATTGACACAATGCAATGTAAAGGAAAAAGAATATCACCCACTATTTCTTTAACGCAGAAAGATGTCGGTGTTTGTTTCATTGGCAGTACCCGCATCCCTGGCTGATCCGTGACTCCATTGTTTGTCAATGCTACCTTTCGCCTCTGAAGCTCAGATTGATGGGGATAAAAAGTGGCGGCGAGAACATCAAAATTTCCCGGTCAATTGAAACAACTATAGGTGCTCCAATAAAAGCGGAGATAGACTTCTCACTGGCATTATCCCAGCGCCCATTAGACACTCTTCTCTAAACACCATCTATAACACATCTCCCCGTTCCCGTGAGCCATCGAGCATTTGAGCCAACAAAGACTAAAAAGCTCACAGACGTTCTCAGTGGAACAAACCCCTCCATTTGAATACTAATACCCTATTAAGTCTAATGCTCACTTGGGGACGCTTCATTTAAAGGTCTGGATCTTTCTTTTGAGCTTGAAACAAAAAAGTGACTTGTAAAACTGATCAAATGGATTCATCATTCACAGCCTGAGTTTTCATGGGTAGCACATATGTCAACCTCATTCTTTCAACCCACACACTGTTTTTCGTACTTCTCTGAAAAGAGTCTAACATTAAACTTACTTTCATGCCTTTCCCCGGTGTTGCATTTTGTTCTGAAGGCACCAATAAGTCCCAGATATGATGGAACGAGTAAATGGGTTACAGAAGGCCTTTGGAAGGATATTTGTTTACTTTATTTAGAACAGCGTGTTGGATTGAATAGTGAATAAGGTGGGTACATGTAAAATCCTCAAACTTGTGGTGGCGTGCTCGATATCACAGTATATTTTGACCTTGTTGTAAACTTGAGATCAAGAAGTCTGTGCTGGAGGGGCAGATGGATATGAGGGTGGGGGGGTGGTTGTACTTCTCAACTGATTCTATTCCCCACGATACCTTGTTCTCAACTGGAGAGTGAGGTCATCTGATATTTCCTGCAGGGCTACCCATGAAACTGACCTGGCCGGGGCAGGGTGCAAATGGATTTGAGGGAAACCGGGGGAGAGGATTGAACTACCCAGGCATCCCTCAGGGCGAATTGAAATGCAATTAGACACAGGAGAGAGTGATACGCGGGGAGGGACGGTTGGGAGATGAGAGGATAAATGAACAGAGAACGAAGGTGTGAGGGTATAACAGAGACAAGCGAGAGTCAGTAGGGGATGAGAAAAGGTCAAGGACTTCAGAATAAGCTGTGGAGCTCATCATCTCTCACACAGCTCATTAAAAACAAGGATGTCGTTGTATCTTAGACGCTTATGTTCGAAAGAATAAACTGGATACAATTCATGCTTCAATATCATCGGATGGTAAATTAAGAAAACTCTAAATTATGTTGCACATCTCAAGTTTAGAAGGTCATCAGAGCTGAGCGTAAAAGCTTTGCAGAACATTCTGAGGGCTTTAAAGGGATAATTTACCCAAAATTGAAAACCTAGTCACAATTTACTCACCCTCTTGAATTTTTAAACCTGCATGTCTTTCTTTCTTCCGCAGAACACAGAAGATAAATGTGAGTTCTGGTTTGGTACTCAACCAAAACACTGGTCAACCAGCTTCATCAGAAAACCCATGCCGGTTGGCCACAATATTTTGTTGTTGTTGTTGAACACCAAGCCAACACCCTGGCCTTTTCAACAGAGATAAGAAACATTATTAACAAAGACACAACTTTATGTTACACACACTAGAATTAATCCTGCAGATGGCTTTGAAAAAAAAAATCTGAAGCGAGTTCCAAAATTTTCAAGTGGTATGCAAGTTCAGCCAAAAGAGGTCTGGAAACAGGCACAGAGCAATAGAGAGTAACACAGAGTGAAAAGAGAGAGAGAGCCGACAACAAAAGCACTCTGGCTCCTGACAGCTGCACTTGGCATCTGCTGGTGTGGTGTGGTGCTGTTCTACGAGTCCCTGAGCAGGGTTAAAAAGCTTTGCTTTCCAGTCAACCACCTATTAATCCCTGCATGAGGGCTCCTCGAGCTGCCCGAATGAGGAAGAGGAACGGCACTCGCAGCCGACTAGCCGTCACAGCACCTCTGTGCACGCCTTGTGCCGCGCCCCCTTCCGAGAGTCTTTGGCCACCGGCCTGTCGACTCAACAGAAAGCATTGGGACGCGCCGCACGGGTCTGCTGGATGAGCAGGACCCGCGTCAGCACGGTTGGAATGCATCTGAATCGAAACCGGTCGAGATGGAATCCATTTACTGCGCAGCGGCATCCCTCTCAGCTCATTTGAAAGTCTCTACAGGGCCTTTGCCCTTTCCCATAATATGCTTTTAAAGGGTGTGGGCAGATCATTTCTCCTTCCCAGCACTGGTCAGACAGACAGCCAGTCTTAACCGCCCGGCAGCCTACATTATACATACAGTTGTGCTAAATCAATTCTGAATTGATCCAGAATAGCTTAGATGTTTTCCAGCTGGTGGTCAATGTTTGGCTTGGCATGCTGATTTGCCTGCGGGGCACCTCCCAGGGTCCCAGACACTTCGAGGCCTCTTGAAACAAATTATCCCCATCTCACTGCACTGAATCTTCCCCATCAAGGGCTGAGTGAGTGGCTGAGCTCCAGACGTTCCGTCTGGGCCTTCTGTTTTCACAGCCCAGCCTCTGAGCACGGTAGCAGGCAGAGGATGTGCAGGGGGGGGGTGTGGGGAAGGGGGAGTGTTGGCACTTAGCGAGATTGGTTTGCTGTTGGTGCCAGGTCCCACTGCATGCGATGGAAATGAAACTGCTCTTTGAGAGGATGTCATCATTTAGGACTGAAAAAATGCTGGAGATGGTCAGCGTCACCTCCCTCTACCATCTCTACCGCCAGCCAGACAGCCCGGCCTTGGCGGTGATGTGCCAAGGTCTACGTGTGTATGAAACGGAGAGGGGGTGTGGGAAGGCAAACTGACTGGAGGCTAGCGCTTGAACAATGCAAACAAAGGAAAACAATTATCAGACACCGCAGCCCGTGCTTCAAAATTGTATTATTTTGGAATAATAAGTTGCATTGAAACAAAACTCTATTAAGAGATGAAATTGTTGGCTTCGCTGTGCAAAGAAAAGCACAACATGGAAATAAATCTAAAGCTGTCAAGGATAAACTAAAGGAATAGTTCACCAACAAAAATATGTCATTATTTATTTACCCTCTTGGCATTCCATACACATATCCTGTTACGTTTGACAGTGGAATAAAAAATACAATACAAATCCAAAACAAAAGTTTATGTTGTAAACTTTCAATGCATTCAATCTATATTAATTCCTTGGGATCATACCAATGACCACAATGCTTGACCAACTGACCTAATATATGACGATCGCCGTCACGTCCCTAAAAGGACGAATGAGCTCCATAGAACATGTCTAAGTGAGCAAAAGGAATATAGTGCACAAGTCATATGGACTAGATTGCACCTGTGCTAGAGGAGGTTACTATGGAACATGATGTTTCTGTACTAGTCCTCAACTTTGACAATAACAGCATAAATGTATGAATGACATCAATATGCATCAATAATGACAGAAATTTGCCAGAAAAATTAAAAAAAAAAATTTAGGTGCAGAAAATCTATAAAAAAAACACTATCACTAGAGCTTAAGGTTTTTACCCCGGCATTATACCCTGCAGGGTCGGCATGATAAATCCTTCCAATTTAAATTTCATGTGGAAGAAATGAAGGGAAAAGGGGAAGTTAAGTATGCCCTCTGTCGCTTGCCTTGGGCACCAGAGCTCAGACGCACATCCTTCTCCTTATCCTGCTTTTTATGGATGAGTGGGAGGATTGAGCAGTTCTTCGTCTGGGACACAATAGGATACACAATTCCCCCACGTGACGATGAACAGACTCGTTTGTAAATGTCGTCGGTTCGTTCCCACTCTCTCTACCTCCATGGGGAGCATCCAGGTTCACTTCCCGGAGTCCTGCCGAGCTCTCCTCCAATCTGCCCTCTCGTGTCCATGCTCAGAGCCTCCTTTATCATCCATTCAGCAGGACATCTCCCCTCTACAGCCTCTCACCAACCATCATCCACCCCGTAAAAAGAGAGCAAGTATTGACGTCATAACAACTCAGTTCTGTGGACATTGTGGGAAATTTTCCAATATTTTACTGAAAGAAACCATTGGAAATAATGACATCAAATTCGAGTTGGTTCAATCGCCTTTTTATAGCATTCGCACCTAAAGCTGCCAATCAAACCCTTGAGTGATTTAATGGTGGTGGCAGCAACATTCCAAGTGTAATCTCTGTGAGACAGACTCATTTTGTGGGGATCATGGGTGGAGTGGGAATTAGAGTAAGAAGTGAGTCTAATACAGTGTCACTGAGTCACATTGACGGGAGTCCCTGTGGCGTTCCTGATGTGTGAGAAACTAGGGCAGGAGACAGAGACACTTTGAAGCCCTGGCACACCTGATCATTCACATGACTAATCTGAGTCTATTTGAAAGCCCTGTTTTAACCAGAAGCAGGGACTCTAGACCTGACTTAGTGAAAGGGTTACTTGAGAGTCAAACAACAATAATATCGTCATTAAAAACCTCATAAAGAGCAATGCAATTAATCAATATTTCATATTTTACAAAGCCCTTACATAGGTCGAGCCATTGAGCCCATTATCCTATAGTAGATGTTAAAGAAGCACAGAGGTACCGGGTCAAGATCTACTGTCTTACAAACAATATCATAAGAGTCTTTGGGGTGGCTCTTTCAATCTGGACCAAAAGCAAATAAGCAATCACCAATCAATGCCTTAGTAACAGCCTACAACATCCAAGCAAATGCATATCAACATGATCATTGTAGAAACCATATACAGTAGTTACACCCTGGCAAACAGCAAAGAACCCCAGAGTTCGCACATTTTCTTTAGATGTAATAATCTATAATATGCACACACAATTTTGTTATGGAATAAATTATTATAGACTCATAAACTTGTGGCATGAATTGAGAATTTACCCTGACTGGAGCTGTGTTAATCCAGACTTGACCATCATTACTTTGAGACCCCTAAAACAATGACTTGGACCCGTGCCTGGTCTCGACAACAACTCTTCTCTGGAAAGAGGTCTGTTGGCTTGAGGCTCTACTTTTGCACACTGTTTATTTCATTCTCCAGGATCAATTAATGCTGGAATTATCCAGTGAATTCCACTATTCAGCACAGCAAATGACTGGGGCACCCTTGCGTGAAACCAATTTCGAACTTTCAATTCAAGGCGAGCCCACAACCACCTACTTGGCTCGGAGCAAAAACATGCCTCACTTCGACTGTCCTGCCAGTGTCGGTCACCCGTGAAGCCCAGGGCGTTATTTGTGTTCCTCTCCGCTCTGTTAAAGACAACCAATGCAAACAGTGGAGAAGAAAACTTTTGTGTTTAAATAAAATGCACGTCTGGGGAAAAAAATTCTAGAAATATTAAAAAATTACAAAAATTCACAAGATGCATATACAGAAATAGCGAGGAAACCCTCGAAATCACCAAAAGAGCTGCCAGGCAGAACACACTCTCTTTTTAAATGAGCTGCTCACCTAAAGTGAGCTTTAATAGAGCACTGAACTCTACTCCAGTCATCACTCGGAGAGAATCGCCTCTCGCTCTCTTTTTCTATCGAGTATTGTTCTTCCCATTGAACTGCCCGCTTTGATTTGTCTTTTGAGAAGGAAGGCAGGCTTTAATTGAAGTGTGTTTTTTGTGCTATCTGTTCGACGTATCGGGCACGCTGCCTTTGTTTGGCCATCAAAGCACCAGACAAGTGGCCCGGTGCTTCTGCCCTCCTTTGCCGCCTCGCGCTGCCCTCACAATAAAAAGTCAGTGGGACCGTGAAGGTCACACTGAGATTGAGTCAAATCCAGCAAAATTTCTCCTTAACAGCATTTACCTTTCGAATAACATCAAGGCAGGGCTACGGCATGTCCAGGGCCAATAATGTCACATTCAGTTCAGACATGTAATGCTAGATTTTATTAGCTAAGTGAAATAAACGCTCATGAGGTTTGAAACTAAGTCATAGTTCCCCCCCCAAATTTTCATTTTTTCATCCTTTACTCATCCTCTTGTCATTTCAAACCTGTATGACTTTCTTTCTTCAATAGAACACAAAAAAGATATTTTGAAGAATGTGCTAACTCCATCGTTTTTTTGTACACAGAATCGAATCGAACTGGGGGTCATTAACCAGCTTTCATCAAAATATCTTCTCTTGTGTTCTGCGGAAGAAAGTAAATCATAAAGGTTTCAAATGACAAAAGGGTGAGTAGATGATGATAGAATCTTCATTTAGTGGGTGAACTATCACTTCAAGAGAGACCCCGTTTATGTTTTTCTTTCCTCCGGGAAAATAGTCAAGTGTTTCTCTCAATCCTAAAGATATTCTAAAGGTTTTGCTTACATTTATTTTACATAGACAAATATTACAAACAACATTTTAAATAAAGGCTGAGTTGTTCTTATACTGTATTTGAATTTCTACATTTTTTTAAAGTTATTTTTTACTGGACAAGTTCAACCAGAGAGAGAAGGAATAGCAGCCAACAAGTGCCAATAATATTTATGGGAACTCCAATAAATGTGTGAGGAAATACTGTACTTAAAGATTAGAGGAAGAATGCCAAGAAGCTTGCAAAATGGTTATAAATGCAGACTGTGGGTATACTTTGAATATAAAATGTGCATGATTCTATAGCCTTATAATAATAGTAATAATGTCATTCAAACTGAATTGCTCACACCTAGTATTGTTAATAATAAAGAATAAAAGGTATAATCCCATTCCATGTGTAAATCAACAGCCTATCAACATCAGTCTGAAATCAGCACATGTCAGCCCAATAACGCAGTCTGACATGCAGAACTGTGTTTGTGTCTACCTGTTCTCTGTCGTCAGACTGATGGGCCGATGACCTGTTCTGTGAGTTTACACTCCTCAGACACCTCCTCGGTTTGTTGGTTTCCCATCAGTAGCTACATCTTCAGTAGACATATCGCAAATCTATTAATCACAACCAATTCTCACTGTGATGAACAAGGGAGCCATGTTTAGATGTTAACAAGCAAACCATGGCAGAATTTTTTTGTTAAAATCCAGATATGCAGGGCCAGCTGAAATGTGACAAACTGTGAAATATCTTCAAATGCTCTTCTAATCTCGTCTCATTTACTGATTGTTTACCTGCACGGTGTTGCACCCTTGCTTTGCATAATAACCTACATGCAGTTTTGAATCAATGCATCTGCTCAGCTCCTTCAATGCATCCAGCGGCATTGTTGCATATCTTTATCATATTCCATTTCTTTCATTTGTCTTTTTGAATTATTTTTCCAGACTAACAAACAGATGACAAATAAAACTAAACAAAATTTGCATTTCCTATAGGAAATAACACTGCGTGCAAGGCAGCAAAAGAACAGCCTTAATGTTTCAGGCCAGCTTATGGTTTCAGGCTATGGTTCTGCATTTCGTTTTCCAGTCGACAGCTATAAAGGTTAACTTTATTCAGAGCCCACAATTTATTCAGGAAATTCAATATCCAAAAGATGTATAAAAGAATACCAATTGGATATTCAAATATAACAGTGACGCCATCACTGTTACGCTTTGAAGTTTCAGTGTAAAAAGTCATCGAGAAATGTTCAAGCTTTAATCCTAAATGCACCGATATAGTCATGTTTACGTGAACCAAAAATAGACGGCACACCTCGGGCTGAAAGTATCTACAGAACAGTTTGAATGGAGTGTGTATTTTAAGTGGTCCAGGATGAATTAATTGAAGAAGTTTAATGCTTAGGGTTAGAGCTTTCGAACAAACCCCTAACCAGAATATTTGAGGAATATCAATACAGAGCTGCCTTGCAAGCTCTGTAATAAATAAATCATTGAGTACAAAGATGAATTTAGGAGTGAGCAGCTGCCAAGGCGTAATATAATTCATGGCCATGCATCAATGTTACTGGCAACTGCTCCGGCACTATAAGGCAAAACTCACAGTGCCAGGTGCAAGCACATCAATCCCCTCATCATAGAAGAGCACAGAGAGACAGACGGAAAGTGGGAGAAAGACAGACGAAAAATAGTTTTGTTTACCAATAATTAAAAATAAAAAAAAATTCTAGCTGTTTCAAGGGACAGAAAGAGAGATAACAGAGAGAGATACTATAAAGTTAGCCTTGAACTCTGTAAACAACATACTCATCTTGGATCAAAGCTTCTGTCAGGTTTTATTGCTAAATTGACCCTTCGTGTGGAGTTTGATTGACAGGCGACCGGACCAATCATAACGCTGATATTATGCTCCCCCTGTTGCTTTTCGCCATTTTGTGCGACAATCAAAGCAGAAATTTTACCAGCTGCACATTATGCGTTTTTAAAAAGTCCTTCTCAAATCACAGTTTCGCCCGTTGCCTAAACATGTCAGTAACGTTATGTTGTTACACAAAGCACCGCACATTAGGCTAGAGCTTCGATCCTTCTTTGTTTACTTTATTCCGAGTCGCTTTCACATCCTGAATATATACTTCGAATGCATATTGCAGACTTTCTTATTGCTTTTGGCTGAAAGAACACTTCACTTTTTTACAGAAATGATTATTTCCCGATAAATATTCTTTACTGCAGTGGGAGCGCTTTGGCTGATGTCGACATTGCAAAAGGGAGCGGGCTTTGCAAAGGGTTAATTGCGGAATTTTGGAAGAAAAATTCAACTACAGTGTGTATCTAAATGCTAAACAATACTCTTTAAGAATGAATTATATATTTGTGCAGAAAGGAAAAATGGAACCCAGAAGTGCTTTTGGATCGTGTTTACTTCATCCAAAAGGGTCTATATACTGTAAACCAGAGCCTTTGATAGAGAGAGTCGCATCTTCTCCGTTGACCCCAATGGAACAGTTTTCAATAGTTCCCGTAAGTTACTAGTTACGCATGGAGCTACGACTAAACAGACCATCTGAGGTCAACTTCTAACTCCTTTAAAGACAAAAGCCATTTAATGAATACAAAAATGAAAGAAATAAAGCATTTAAAGGGAAAACATAACTTCTGGAACTATCTGAAGACTCCGTGAATCACGTGACGCTCCAGCATTTTGGACTTCTGCTGGCACAACTCTCTCTCTCAATGGCTCTGCTGTATACCAAACGTCTACTGAGAAAAAAAAATATCCTTACTGAATGCATTTGCCTATAAAAACATTTCCTTTATCTAAGTAAATACGAAATGACATCTGATCAAAAGCTTTTGCTTAAGGAAATGTAAGGGAACAACTGTCTTAAGTTTTGCACTAAAAACTTTCTGTGTACAGTGTACTCATCTTGTATATGTATTATCAGATGACCAAACTGAAGAGGCAGGATGCAGAATGTGTTCTAGTGGCTGTTTCCTTATGTTTTATCTGTCTGCCTTTTCAGCAGTCCCAATGTTTTGCTGCCGGCAAACACACAGAGCGGTTAGGAATTACTTATTTAACAGATAGCAATTCTTCTGTTGTCAGCGAAAAAAGGGCTTCTTGTCCATAACAGGGAAAACCAACGCAGTGTGAAATCAGAGGCCATTCAGAGACAAATAATGTTAACGGGAGAGAGCAGAGGTTAGGAATTGTCTTCTTCATCCAACATTAATTAGTGTCTTAACACAACACAGCATTACAAACGGCCATGACGGCATTTATTCATCTCTTCCATTTTTTTTTAAAGATGGTATTAACATGCCTTTCTTCTATAACTGGCAACAGTTTAACTACTATAAATGTTTTCTTAAAGGTACAATTCACACAAAAATAAACCCTCAAGTTGTTCAAAATCTGTAAACATTTCTTTGTTCTGATGATCACAGAGAAAGAGATTTTGTAGAAAGCTTGTAACCAAACAGTTATTGGCCAACATTGACTAGCATAGTAGAAGAAAGTCAAAACAAAAGTGACCCATAACTATTTGCTTTCCCTCATTCTACTATATATTTTCCTTTGTGTTCAACAGAATAAAGAATTTTTTTTCTTTGTTCTGGTTGACTAACATATTTTCCTATGGTATTCAACGGTGGCCAAGAACCGTTTAGTCATCAGTATTCTTTCAAATATCTTTCTCTGAGTTCATCTGAACAAATACATTTTTATCTATAATTTGATATTAAGAGCCAGTCATAAATGCAGAACCTCACGCAGAGCTGTAATCTACAGCTAAGCATCACATTTTGGCTATGAACAAGAGATCCATGAGGAAGTAGGAAATGCAAAAAAAGAAAGCCTTCATTCTACTGTCTGCAATAGACACAGCCAAAACACTGAGCAGGGGAGGTGAGGGGATAATAAATAAGAAAAACATCTGCATTCGACTTATCTCGTGGTACTGCTGTTTAAATGGCATGTCCATCATTTTCTGGATCATAGTGGTTATTCACGGCTTACAGCGTCGGAAATTCTTTGAGCCAAGAGGATCACACCTCAGTCGGAAGGACAGAGATAAGGACAAGCCAGAGGCACTTAGACACCTCACCACAATGCTTTAACACGGAACGACATTCTTGTCAGAAGATGGTGGAATGACAAGCGAGACAAATCTGAGCTTCTATTTTGATGTGTACGTCCCATCCCAGCCAGAAGCACTGCGGTCCTGCACCCCCTGCCATCAAACCGTCCCCAAAAGCACCGCACACCCATCCATCCCTCCGCTTGTCTAATTAAACACAGTTAACATTCATCTCAAGGTCTTATGCAGATGAGCAAAGAAGGAGACGAGGTGCACGGCGCGTTAAGAAAAACAACATGGTAGCGGGTGTTGGGGCAAATTGAGACTCGGCGAGATATCTTCAATTTGACCTCATTCATCAATTAATTAGAGCTATTAGGGGGTGGTGGGCTGGAACAAGCGCAAGAGTCATCGCCGTCTAATTCCTGGCTCCTGGTAAATGACTTCTGCCACTCCTCTCGTGCCTCGGAGCTGACACGCGTCACTCAGGCTGTCACTTTTCACTGACGCCAGCACGCAAATAAAAACACACAATGCTTTGGCGGAGACGATCGAGGAACCTTCACCCATTTTGGCTCCAATCCTTGAAGAAAGCAAATCCTCCCCCACAGAGAAAGAGTGACCATTTTCTGTTTTTTCTATTTTTTTCTTGTCTGTTTTACACTTTATGATCAGGATTATGAATATAATCATTATCTTACGGAGTACAGAAACCCAAAAGGGTTTGGGAAAAGCGAGTTGCGGGAACTCGCAATTCATTTTTTTCAATATGGGATCCATGGCCAGCCATGCGGAGCAGAACGGTGCTCCCCGGGATCTTGTTTGTATCTGTCTACAGTACACAACATGGACCCCAGGGAGCAGGCTCTTAAATTCACTCACCTTCACCAGATAGCACAACCGGGTGGAGCCCAGGCCCCCAATCTTGCACTCACACATATACATATGGTCACACGCAGTCCCTTTGTGGGCTCTATATTAAATATTTGTATCTAAACTAGGAATGTGCACGAGCACCCAAGAGTACATGAGCACTTGGAAATGACAGCCATGATCGATCATGAAAACAATAATTGTGCAATTGAAAAAAAATACTGTAGATAATTGTGCAAACCTGTAAATAAACAGTATTTGCAAATATAACAAAAACGCCTTATTTTAAATGTTCAGTTTCTACTTACAGTTACAAAATCTGACAAGAGATGGGGGGCGTTCTCAGAATCTACTCATTTTTCTCACCCTGATGTCATTTCAAACAGAACACAAAAAATATATTTTGAAGATTGTTGGTAACCAAACAACTTTGGACCCAGTTGACTTCTATTATGTGGACACAAAACCACTGAGACATTTCTCAAAATCTCTTCATTTGTGTTTTACAGAAGAAATAGTCTTATGACGGTTTTGAAGTACATGAGTAAATGACCAATTTTCTTTATGAATTAACAATCCCTCTCATGTGTGTTCAAACTGCTAAAACCAGTGCAACAGAAATGTAATATTTTTTGACTCTAAACACAACCAACTTTCAAATCACAGGAACAGAAACGTCCTCAAACATCAGACGACAGCCTTTTCGCTCTTCCTCTTGTCTTTTAACTCACTCTCTTTCTCTCTAAATAACGTGAATTGACTGTCGCCCATGTGGGTGCCTTTGGACAGGAACGGGCCCGTAATCTTGGTGTTTAAATGTGTCGGGTCGCATCTGCGCCGGGGAGCAACAAAAAGTGCGCGGGTGGAAATGGCCGAGCGAGGCTGGGCTCGGTAGCGTCGAGGAAAGCGATGATGAAGTACGACATTAGCGCAGTGATTAACTCCTCTCCTGCTCTTCCTCTTCTCCGTTCGGTCCCATTTCCTCCAGCATGTCAAGCTGTTTTGATCATTCCGCGTGAGATTCCCTCGGCTCGCCGTCCATCTGTGTGTGAGAGAGCTAGAACCAGTGTGCAGTTATATGGAAGACTCCACACAGATAACTCCTCGGGATCCACCCGTTACAGCATCCGAAGCCACAAAAGCGCCTGAAATTTTCATGAGGTGGAGCCCCATCTGGTGATGCGACTGGTTCACGTATAACAACAGTGGTGATTATGGACACAAATGTTACTGTACAAAGAAGGTGTTATGCCAGGTTTACTGATCTGACAAAAATCACTTTCTACACAAATAAAGAACTTTATGGATATACCAAAAAGTTTAATATATAATGTTTATGAAGAGTTTAATTCCAAAATGAGATAACGTTTTATACATTTTTTTTATTACATTTTTTTTATTGTGCATGTCAATTAATATCAATCAAAATTTGTTTTGATTTAAGCCATAATAACAAAAAAACAAAATAAAACACAATAAAAACATGATAACATATAAAAATACATGAGTTTATCGAGTTATCTCTTCATATATATATGTATGGGTCAATTTTTCGAAATTTAGATTTTTTACATCATCCGAAAGTTTAATAAATAAGCTTTCTATTGATTTACGGGTTGTTAGATAAGGACAATTTCTGGAGGAGATTCAACCGTTTAAAACTCTGGAATCTGAGGGTGCCAAAAAATCTAAATATTGAGAAAATCGCCTTTGAAGTTGTTGATCACAGGCACTGTAGCAGGCCATCCACTCACAAAAATTAAGTTTATATATATTTACGGTAGGAAATTTACTCGATATCTTCATGGAACATGATCTTTACTTAACCATTAAGGACTAAGCGAGGTGCATTCTTGTTAGAAAAAGCAGGTGGCACGTGGCATTTTATCTTCCACTGATCAACAGCTCAACAGTCTGGCCATCTCACACCACGAGCTCTCATGCTGCTGTGACCTTTTGTCGTACCACGTAAACCGTCTCATCCCAAGCCTAAATCCTCACGCACAGTAAAGAGCCGACCAGATGAACTGGTGTCTCAAAAGCAACGCTACAGATAGTTCTGTGTAGCAAACACGTCTGGCTCTTGTTCAGGGCCCATCCTCCGCTGCCGCCCAGGGCCTGCGGGGAGCTGGGAGCCGTGTCGAACACGTTTCTCAGAGCGGGGCCTCTGAGGGACATCTTTGATATGCAGATTCTCTTGCCCCGTGGAAGGTTCGTCACCAGCACCCAGCGCTGCTAGTTAGCATTCTTCATCATTACGGCAAAAATGCAAAACAAGAATAAATGGTCTCTTTCATTCGCAAAGACAGTTGAAAAATTGAATCATTACGTGAAACACTATTGTTTGCAGGGGAAAAAGCCGTAGGATTGCGGCTGTTATTACAAGAGAATATGGATGAACAAAAACTCGCAGTGAGAAGGAACTGATTTCATCACCGGTAATTCACCCTCTCAGTTCAAATTATCTTCTGATGTTTGCTAACACGCATGTGCTGACAGCGAGAGGCAACACGGACGATGGCAGAAAGCAGAGCATCTTGTCAACTCCGCACAGCAGCGTGACAGGAATTTGGCTTCTCAACAACAAAAACAACCTTTCCACAGCCATCGCGCTTGCATAAACACATATACTTTGGCTCATTCCAGTGGCTAATTCTATTAAAATGATGTCACTCTGGATTCAAATCATTCAGGTTGGATAAGTGGAGCTCTTTGACTTTACCCATCCAACCACAAGGACACGACATGCAAGTGCTATCGTGGATCACTATATCTCTGGGCGACCCCGGAGACGTGCATTTTACTCTTCTCGGCTCTGCTTACAAAGTCCCTCCAGGTTAGGAGGAAAGCTCCACTTTCTATGAGCGAATAATTACAACACTTTCTCTCCCCGATCACATCGCGCTGTCTTTCATCTATTATTCAGGTTTTAATTTGCCTATTTGAGTTTTGCTCTGGTTGAAGACAAGCAAGCCACCTGCTATATGGCTTTTCATCAATTAAGTAAATCCAACACAAGTCAACAGACACACCCCTGCTGAGATTGACCATTAAAGGGGTTATTGATATAACACGCTCTCCCCGGCCATTATCTTCCTAATTCATGTGTAATTGCGTCTGTCAGGGCTTTTTAACTTTTCTCCACATTTGTATGGACGATCCGAGGCTCGTATAAAACACGTCCACATAAGTGTCAGAGCATCAGTGGCCTCCCATCTCGCTCGTATTATTGATTGTTTTAAAATCTTTGCGGCCGAGAAGATTAAAAGTTCCTTTGAGCTTATTACAAACGGTCACCAATCTGAGCAGTCGCTTTATCCAGTTCTCTCTCTCTACAGACTGTGAAAGAGCAGCTGGCCAATCTATCAGAGAAATTCTCTACGGCCATAATAATATGCAATTGGTGCAAAGCTAAAAGAGAAAACTGCTTTTCACAGGGATCTATTGCTCATTGTATCTTGTGTGTCACGCGAGCCGGAAATCGATTCTCATCAATAGTCTATTAATAGCCCGGTCGCCGGTCGGTTCAGTCTGCAACGCAGACTATCACCGAGACCTGCTAGTGAATAGAAGAGAGCTCAATAAAATCTGATATCCTCCTCTGTTAACACAGAAAGCCTCTTAATCATCTCTCTTTCCCATTGAGTTGCTCATGCGTTTTTGTAATGGGTCTGTTCGGTGCAACATTAAACGATTCTCTGGTGGAGGAAGGTGGAAAGATTAGTGCTTGGGTGGAGTTCGAGCAGGAGTGCTTCTAGGGTCACTGAATATTCGAAGGTTAGCATGGATCCTCGTAATGCACGCTATAATGAAACAGTACAAATAGAGAAAAAATTAAGAAAATGTGTCTTTATAAATAAAAACAAAAAAATGCTCATTAACCTTAAGGTCAGGTAGCCTGTCAACTGTCACCCGTTCCGTATACGGGACACATAAGTTTGCATCAATATTGTGCATTTAATTTCTAATCGAATCACGACAAACTTTATATCATTTGAAAGGTCTAAGACTAGAGAATACAGATTTATTTTGTGGTTTTTTAAATAATTTATGTAGGGAGAGTAATTTATTCTTTTTTTATAAATTGTGTGCTTAGATTTTTGTTATCCTTTTGCGACCCGTATTTTTAAATAAAATTATAAGAAAATTATAAGAAAAACGTTCAATCAACGAAGCAATAAGTTGGCACCATATCTTACGTTTTTTAAGAGCAGAACAGTTTATTCTGCTTTTTACATCTGTAAAATATTCAGCAACTATTTACAAAAATTTAGACCATCAACAGATTTAATTTCTTTGATGTTGTCTGAGAGCAGAACGCTGCAACATCCTTTACACAAGCCTGCACTGTGCTATGATATTTCAATATAATTATAATTATATAGTAATTTATGCGAATAATCAAAGATTTAGATTAAGTTAATATATTTAAGAATCAGGCACTAAAGAGCTAATAGTTGTAAAAATAGAGCTGATACAAAACACTCAGAGCTTTACTAAAAAAATATTTTTTTAAACAGTCATTTAATATATGTAATATTAAATGATACTAGTATCCAAGGTTTTCCATCCTATGAAGGGACATAATGTGGATGCCCCTAGACACTCTCCAGGCATCTAACCTTCCCATGTACTGACCGTAGCGAGAACACATCACATTCAGTCTTTCTGCATTTCAGCTGAGGAGGGATAACCATCTGACGCCTGTGGGTTGGTCTCCAGGCACCTAACCTGACCAAACACTAATGACGGTCCATGAAGGACAAATCCGGTGAGCTGATGGTTATCCAGACTAGAGTGGCACAATCCTATCACTTTGCTCTAAGTGAGGCACAGCCATCTGGGACGCCGGGCAACAGATGTATTTTTTGAGGCAGAAGGTCACTGTCAAACCCAACAGTCTCCGCGTCTTCTTCCTAGGCTTCGGATTGGAGGATGGGCTCTGATCATGTGATCTCCCCTCAGCCCGTTCAGCAGGGACCCACCCGCTCCGATAGCACGGGGCCGTCACATTCGTCTCTGTCAGAATGCGGCGTGCCATCCATTCATCAGCTCTGCCAGGCACTGCCACCCCCCCGCCCTGAGACCGTGCATATCCAGGCCTCACTACATTCCAGTCATATGCTAGAGCCGCTCACCGCAACACTGATGTTTTTATTTATTAGGCCTTTCATTACCCTGGAGGTAAAAATCCAAATGCACTACCGTTGCCCATACAATAAACCCGCTTCCCACTCTGAAAGTTAAAAAAAGAAAAAAATCTGGGCTAAAGTGCGCACCGGCCTATTTTCTTTTTGTTTATGCAGGTTTAGACGGGTCTAAATGGCAATTCCACAGCATTACTCTTTCCCCGACCGAGGAATTCGGTCATAACTCATAACCTTCGCCTGAAGCGCAACCTCTCTTCAATCTTCATGTGAATATGCAAGGAAAAACCTGATTCTGCTTTATGACCCACGCGCCGTTTATGAAATGAATTTTTACGCTTATCATTTCAAACTGAGAAGGCCTTTATCTAGGTGTGACCGGGAGATTCGAAAGCAATCTGGACAATTTCAGCATCTGGAGATGTGTGAACCCCTGGTTCAATACCGTCCGCAAAAAAAGTATTATTGATCCCTGGGACGGTAAATTTAATATGGTCTAAAGAAGTTAAAATTGTGGATCTACAAGCCAAGCAATTCAATAGCGTTCAACTCATGCAGCGGAGAGGATCTTGGTGCTGTCTGATTCAATACAACAAACTGGGAAAAGGGGCTAGGGGGGCCGGGGAAACCAACAAATGCAATACTGAGCTGCCTGCGAGGAGATCTAAGAGTCAACAAATTTAATACAACCTCTTTATCCCCCTCATATGTTCTGGCAACTAGATTTAGTGCGAGGAGGTCCCCCAAGTCCCCCGAGGCAGCGAGGAGAGTCTTCTAAATAAACCAGAGTGTTTATTGCGTATCTCTCTCAGATGCCGAGCCAAACCCCGCTTTAATTATGACAAATCCATGCCATGTGCTTCTCATGTCTGCCAGTAATGAGGAACGTTTAACCCAAAAAAAGCAAAACAATGCTCTAAACAAGCTATTGAAAAAAATTGTAAGGTTCAAAACCCACAACCACTATGTTGGATGCATTTCTGTGCTGTTGCTAGGGTGTTCCGGGTTGTTTCTAGGTTACTGCTAACTGCCAGATCAAAAGTGTCGACACTTATGTCTTTAAAACATTCTGATGTCTAGATATGGCCTCCTTTAAAGGATAAGTTCACTTTCAAAATAAATGTTGATGATAATTACTCACCTCCATGTCATCCAAAATGTTTGTGTATTTGTTTCTGTAGTCGAAAAGAAATGAAGGTTTTTGATGAAAACATTCCAGGATATTTCTCCATACAGTGGACTTCAATGGACTCCAAACGGTTGAAGGTTTCAGTGCAGCTTCAAAGGGCGACGATCATTTTTTAACAACCATACCAGATGCTGAATAAAGATCTTATCTAGCGAAACGATTGGTCATTTAAAAAAAAAAAAAAAATGCTCGCCTTGCTCTGTTCTGCGATGCGCGTTCATGACTTCACAAAATACGTTATACGTAATAGGCGTAGGCGGAAGTTCCGAGTCAGTTTTAACAAGTTGAACGTGCAGTTTTCAATGTAATTGCATATTATGTGATGTCATGAACGCGGATCGCAGAACAGAGCAAAGTTAGAATTTGTGTTTATAAAGCATTTCATTTTTTTTTTAGAAAATGACAGATCGTTTCGCTAGATAAGACCTTTATTCATTGTCTGGTATCATTTAAAGACCTTTGAAGCTGCACTAAAACTGTCATTTTGACCTTCAACCGTTTGGAGCGATTTGAAGTCCACTATATAGAGAAATATCCTGGAATGTTTTCATCAAAAATCTTTTTGACTATAAATAAAAACATTAACATCTTGGATGACATGGGGGTGAGTCAATTATCATGAACATTTATTTTGAAAGTGAACTACTCCTTTAATGCAAGTGCTTTAATTAGATTTCTTCAACTATTTGGTCGCCCACCTGGAAAAAGTCAAGAAAACTACTAGAAAAGTTGTATGTCAACATCTTATATAACCAGCATATCCTATGAGCGATACTGTGAATGATAAAAGCAAAATTTTGCTCCTTCCTGGTATTACTGCAATAACAGCATTTTTAGGAATTGTTCGCAAGAAAGCAGGACTGAGACGCATCAAGTTGATTAAAATAATTGTTTCCAAATCATTCAAGAGGAACACAATGCAAGGATGGCCTCCAGGACCACATGGAGTGCACCAGGGCCTGGTGCTCGGGGACGATTTTCTCTTATCTAACGCGGGACATTTATCACCGTGGCCGTATTACAGCATAAATTAAGGAACGATACCAGAGACGGTGTTCAGCAGACACAAGATGAACGTAATATATGCCACTCATGAGAATATAATATTTTTTAAGGTAACGCGAAAGCTCTGCCAATAATAAAGTAACTCATTTGAATATCTGCCGCATTCTCTCAAGACATTAGGATGAGAGAGTTCTCGCTTAAACCGGGACCGTCGAATGTGCATAATAAACATTTTTAATTGCGAGCTTTGTTTCATAATTTGTGACCAGTGACATTAAAATTACCCATTAAGTACAAGCTAGCGAATGCGTGGCTCTGACGAGACGTGCGTGAGGGAAATGTTCAGGCTGAAGTTACGCTTCAAACATTAAAACTATGGCCCAAAATGGATGCTACAGTTGTAATCCTGCACAAAGAGGCAGCTAATAAAAATCAGCTCGAGGCGGATGAAGCACCAGTAATTCAAATGCATTCAAGGCACCCATAAATGAACTCCGCAGAACGCTGCTATTTTGGTCTCTTCTCTTCTCCTTATAGCCTATCTGGCCCTCCTCTGCCTCAGAGTGTCATTGCTAAATCTATTTGGGAACGCTGCTAGGAGCAATTGAGTGAAAACGGCTATACGAACATCTTGAAAATAGCATCTGTCATGAAAATCTGAAGGCTGTGCATGGTAAGACTGGTTAAATAGCCGTGTTCACAGTGTTTGGTGGCCTGGGGGGGGAAAGAATGCATCAGACAGATGGGTAAAAAAAATAGCGTGGGAGTTGAGCCACTTTCTACAGAACGGCTCTGTGATCAAGCATATGACTTTGCTAATCAATGTCTCAATCTGGTTCGGAGTCCGACACATGATATTAAATACAAAAGCTTGGAATTAAAATATATAGTAGCGGTATAAAACAGATCTGTTTCCAGTCCTGCCTGCTGATTGGTGGATGCAGTGTAGCAACAGATGTGACACCCTTTCATATACTGTATATATAGTATCGATGCACAGTACCCGACAGCATTCTGTTAATGCTTACATGTTAGCGTAAGAACTAAAAAGATGCATACGACTGTCTTTAATATATTTTTAATGAAGAAGCTGTTTGAGACACTCATTTCTAGAAGGCAGTCATCTTGCCTTCTAGAAACTTCTTTTAGATTTATCAAGTGTACAAAATAAACAAACCGAATTTGAATAACACTCATAATTCATCAACGTTCTGTCTAATTCCATTTCAAACCAGCAAATCGGAGGTGAGCCGACGTTTTAATCGATATCCCCAATGACCCTTACAGTACACCTCTAAGCAGATTTTCCAAGCTACCAAATTGCCTTTTGAATTGATTTCGTCTGCTCCACCGTAATGAAACCGACTCCAAAACCCGAATTAAAAATCGCGTCAATCAAGCCGTCTAACCACGAGCATCTTGGTCAGTAATTAAAGATCTGATAACGGGTTTGATCAATGATTTCATGAAGAGCTTCTGAAAGACCCCGTCGACTCTGTTCCACCCCGCTCTTCAAAACGACACGGGCCTGACTCGTGTTTTGTCAAAGGCAGATAATTTGAGTTCGGCGTCAGCCCCTTGAACCTCAAAGAACATGTTCATTTCCATGACTTTGATTTCATTATGCATCAAAGATAAGTGTCCCTCTCTCTCTACAGCCCAGAACTCTATTTGTCAATGTCATCGAACAAAGGCAAGGGGCGACTTATTCATCCCAAACATGCCTCTAGTTTCAACTTTTGGTTCTCGATTTGAACGCTCTTTTTTAATTAAAAAAGGTCTCCTTTCTTCTCTTTTAGCAGCGGAAAGCTTCTGATACCTCCCTCTCTCTCTCTTCCTCTGCACGCAGTCCCAGCCCCTGAGAAGAGTCAGGCATGATAACATATCTTTCAATTACACTTTTAATGTGACTCCCATTCTTCTACCACTCAGTGCCATCCCCTCTCAACAGAGCATACCTGCAAATGGAGAAGTGACACATGGGCCTGCATAGAAACGGCTTCAATTACAGCTCTCACGCTCTGGTGGCGAGCAGGAAGTGTTATCAGCGAGCTGCCGTGGAGGTGCGTCGGGCTCGGCTTCTAAAGAACGGGAGAAAAGCGCAGAACGAGAGGGAAGACGCACCCCTCCTCCCCTACCTACCCAAACCCTCCCGCCACCCTTCAAAAACAGACACGAGGGCAGATTGAGGCCTGAGATTAGCAGACGTGTGCTCACAGAAGGCCAGAGAGATACAGTATTGAGAATGAATGGCCGTGTCGTGTTGTCAATGTTGTAACCTTGGCAACAGACGGGACACTATTTTTGTCCCCTTGTCTGGCCACTAGGGTGGTGGATGCGTGTAGCAGAAAGCGTAAGAGGTTTTTTTTGCAACAACAAGGATTGGAGGCCAAAACCAGGAGAACTGACTAAATAAGAAACTACTAAACATATTTGTGAAAGCTAAACATCGCTGCTGTCTTTCCAAAACCTCGGATGTGCAAATTCACTTTTACTTTTTAAATGATTCAGCACTGTAATTTCAAAGTTGATAAGCACTTTTTAATACTTTTTATTGGTTAGATATTTGCACAACCCAGTGGCTAACATAAAGGGTGACTTATGATAATGATTAACCGTTTGGCAAAAAATAAGAAGGTCAAGGTGAAATTATTAGTTCAATTAAAATTAGGGAGGTCAAACGATAAATCGCGATTAATCGCATCCAGAATACATGTCTGTGTTTACATAATATATATCTCTGTGCACAATGCATATAAACTTTGTATGTATAAACACATGCAATATGCATATATTTAGAAAAATATAAAAAGTTATAAACTTTAATTATATTTTAAAAAGTTGGTGATATAAATAAATGCTATATATATCCTGTATATTTATACATTCATGTGTATGCAATTGTGTTTATAAATACAAAATTAATATGCACAGTATACAGTATAGGCACGAGATGAATCGCTTGACACCCTAATTTAAACAACTATGATCATGAGGTGTCAATCATTCTTCACGTTCAACGGATGGGGGCATGTCTAACTGAGCGACCTGTCAAACTTTACTCTGAGAATCAAACAACTATTAAACCAGCTCGGCTCTACCCAAGCACTCTCATTTCTGTCCGTCAACGTTCTCTTTTTAATTAAAAGGAATGTATCATTCATAGTTGAAAGGGCTCTTGTTCAAGGGCACATTCGGTTCATTTCTGAGCGAAACGACCCTTCACTTGGTCGCTCTGTGATTATTTGCTACTAGTGGGAAGTCAAAGTACTGTATTAAAATCTAATCTGTACACACCAACCTGGCAAACGCTGATGAGCCACCAACCATTCATCATTGCCATTACTCCACCCCCTACCATCATCCTTCATCCAGCGCGGCCCAGCTCTCCACCTTGAGCCCCGATCCCCACTTCCTTCCACCCTTTAGAGCCATTTATTGCTCAACGTTCACTCTGTTCTTCTCTATTACTCTTTATCCTCCGTCAATCTTTGTAATCTTTTTTTGTCTGCCTTCTGCCGTGGTCCACCTCCATACCGTGTTAATCTTCATTTATTGTCGTCTTAAATTCCAGCCCCGACTGCTTACCTCACATGCTGCTGTTTTCAAGCATGAAGTGGGTCTAAGATGACGTTTGCTGGTGGCCAACCATCCTTCAGGTACAGCTACTGTGTTACCAACCTAAACTGGATTTTCCAGCAGGTTCAGTGAACTGAAACATGCTTTTTGCTGAATACAAATCTACAGTAGACACAAGGGAAAACATCTACAACGGCAAATGCAATCCACAGCATACTGCACAACACAATGTAATGCTTTATTATAGTATTTTGGCTCACAGGAGCCGTGATTTAAAGTGGATGTTAGCAACGTTCGCGGCACATGCCATGAACCACGTGCATTTGAATAATGTTCATGGCAAAAACAATTAAATCCAGCCTATCAAAGATGTTAACTCTTCTCGTGTTGTCGTACATATGGGCTTCGCCAAATGTAAACAAACCTATTTATATTTTAATGAGCCATGAAGCACACATCTTGTGCGTGTGGGTGGGTGAAAGCGAGGGAGGGAGTGAAGTCATTTGGCATGTTATTTTATTAGCTAAGGTTTCCTAGACCTTCAGCCACAACAAACTAGTGTGTGGCATAATAAAAATGTCCATACAGACAGGGATGGGCAGTATTTATAATACATGTATTTTAAAGGTCCGGTCAGTGAAATCTAGCGGCAAGCTTGACCTGTGATCTCAGTTTGACTGTTTGTTAAGTTAACAAGTTCTGTTTCTAATTTCCGAATAACGTTTCTGGCTACATTTACACATATTTGGCTTAAACATATGGCTACAAAACATATTGCTCATTTAATTACTGTTGAAATGCTAAAAAGTTTTTTTTAAACTTCATAATAGGTGTCCAATGATGATAAATACATATTTGATTCCTTATTGAAGTGGCTGTAGTAAGATCATGGTTTTGCATACAATTTCAAGAACCAATGCCTGACACACACTATATTTTTATATTTATGATTAACGATCACATGATTAAATAGTTAGAAACTAGTTGCTATGAATACGGGAGTCGAAAGCCTTGTTTGTCATTGAGTCAGTGTTGCTGATGACAAGTAGGCCCTTCGTTACCAAACACCAAGTAACTAAATAAGAATACAATTATGAGTCATTCGCAAACTGTTAAACATTAAACTGTTGGTTAGTTCAAAACCAACACCGTTTCTACACCGGACGCGACCAGCACGACAACGGCTAGTTCTTAATGGTTTATTGTAAATGGGTGCTAGCGTGTTATATTGTCATTTAAAGTGTCGTGTCATGTCCGGTGTAGACACGCTGTAAGCTTTATCTAGGAGATCACAGGGATATGTGAATATTTAATGTGTTAACTAGTTGCATACGTCAGATTTATTGCAAAGAAAAGCTGATGATATCAAACATTGTTAACTTAATCAACTGAATCCAATTTAAATAGATCAAATAGGAAAAATGATTGATGGAAAATTACTAAAAAAATTTGTGCTCCCAAGAAAAAGTATTTTTTTGTATTTCTAAAATACACAAATACTGTAGTTTACTTTGATACATGGTGGGGCTTCTGTAAATTGTAGTTTATTTTGATAAACATCAAATTGAGGTATTTGGTATTTATTTTTAAAGAAAAATTCATTTTGATGTACACGAAGCCATCCAATAACTCTACATGAGAGCAGTGACTTTGATGACTTGACATCTGTGGACTTTGATCATTGCTTCACAATACAGTTAATGAAAAATGACATCTTCCCATCACAGTGGTTCTCTTCGTCTGGGCTAAATTATGATCGAGCCGCCTCTGAGATGAGTGCACAAAGACAGTCTATCAATGCAAATATCAAGACAATAACGTCCGTTCTTTGTGAATAAGAGAATGTGTCTGCATGCACGTGGATGTGAGACTGCTGTTCTAGTAGATTTGAACAATTCTCATGTTATATTATTAGTATGATAGCTGATGTTTTAAAAGCAGCGTTGTCGATGTTCGAAGTTCGTGTCATTTAACAATATTTTCAAACTGTATTTACTAAAAAGCTGAAAAAGCATGCAATGCGATATTGCCAGATATTCGACTATTAGCAAAAAACTAAAATCACTCATTTGGACTTGAAGGTTCCATCCTACTGACAAGAAAAAATATCTTTATGCAACATTTAGTGGTTTCGAAAAGAAAGTCATTCAGACAATTGTACAGCTGTAGTGGTTTGTGCACAGTCAGCTATTTCCGAAACAGAAGAAATTGAGACATGTGCAAAGATCAGGGTTCAATGTAAAACTGACTGAATATGTTATAAAAACAACCCAAAATATACTAGAAAAACTCCAAATTTAAATGGATAGTTCACCCAAAAATGAACTATTATGAAAAATTAACTCACCCTCAAGATTTTCCAATCATTCTGAATAAATGTCATTGTTCTGATGAACATAGAGAAAGATGTTTGGAAGAATTCAGTTTTGAGACATTGTACCATTGTAAGATAAATAAAAAGGGTAGTCAATGGTCCCCCAGAACTGTTTGCTTTCCTACATTTTTCAAAATATCTCAGTTTGTGTTCAACAGAACAAAAAATGCAATATACACGTTTGGAACAATTGGGATTGTACATTTTTGGGAGAAGTATCCCTTTAACTCAAACGTTTAAGACCACTTACTAGTCAAACTTTGAGAGCTTGTGAGAACTAGTCGCTGGATTTGTCACCGTATCAGTCCAACACTTTTAGGTATAACTTCATTTCACAATACACAATACTCAGCTAGTGTGCCACGTGAATTCCTAAACCCACACTCATCTAAACACAAACACATTTTCATTCCCTCACGCTTTGCACTTTTAATTTCATTCTGTGAACATGAGGGGTTCCCACTTCTGCTGTTGTGTTGTGATCAGGAGTAAAAATAGCAGTTATCCTTTAGGCCTTTTGGCTGGCATTGTTTTTTGGAAAGGCAGTTTCGAGGATTAAAGGAGGAGTTTCTTTGATCACTGTTGTATTTTTAAGCGCTTGTCCAGTATTTAGTCTTACTAAATCCCTATTGACTCCTCCTCGTCCAGGACGACAGGAGGTGGCAGTGTAAGACAGGCAGAAGGGCGGAGTGGGACTACAGTACGCTACACTACACCTCGGCCATGTCTGGATTGGCATGATCGCTTACTATTTACTATACGCTTTACCACTAGTTTTTGTATAAATAAAAAGACATTTCATTTTTTCATCTCTACATTTCTCATGACCTTGTCACACTCCATGTTCAATGCAGACCGATTTGTCAACAACATGATTGTTGAACAAATAATTTAAGTAGCAGGGGAACATTTTAAGCAAAATAAAAAAATACATTGTTTGGGTCAAAATTATTGATTTTTCTTTTATGCCAAAAATCATTAGGATATTAAGTGAAGATCATGTTCCATGAAAATATTTTGTAAATTTCCTACCGTAAATATATAAAAATATATTTTTAAATTTATTTTTGTGAGTGGATGGCCTGTCAAAGTGCCCCTGATTAACAACGTCAAAGGCAATTTTCTAAATATTTAGATTTTTTACACTCTCAGATTCCTGAGTTTTAAACGGTTGTACCTCAGGGAGATGTTGTCATATTTGAACAACTCATACATCAATACAAAAGCTTATTTATTCAGCTTTCGGATGGTGTAAAATCTCAATTGACCCATTGAGTTTTGTTGTCCAGGGTCCCAAATTATCAAAATGTATATTTACCATTTTTACAATTTTTTGTGCAAAAGTTGCATTCTAATCCATTAATGGAAAAACATTCTTTGCTTATGAATTAAAATATTAGTCTGTAAAATATCAGGTAAAATCCATTGAGAGATACAGTACTATGCAGTATAACAGTTTACAGTGTTGTATGTACATACTGAACTACAGAAATAGAATATGGTATGCTATTAAGTAGTTCAAGGAACAGTCATCATTTACTCACCCTGATTCTTTCTTTCGAAAAACAAAAAAGGAGATATTTTGAAAATTCTTGGTAACCAAAAACCGTTGGTTCCCATCCTATTCTATTGTATGGACACAAAATCCAGTGCAAGTCAATGGGGACCGGTGGTTTTCAAAATATCTACTTTTGTGTTCTGCAGAAGAAAGTCATACAGGTATGAAATGACAGGACGGCATGTAAATAATGACGGAATGAACTATTCCTTTCAATAAATAGCCAAAACACACATACAATTACACACTAATCAAATCATAAGATCCCATCTATCTAGAAACATTAAAAAAGTGCAAAAAATATTACATCAGCCAGAATGATGAACTTCTGGCCGGCATGGTAACCGCAGTTCCATTGAACGGACACAAATGCTCTGTGGCCCTATGGTAAGAACTCCTTAACGGAAAATTGAAAGAAGCCTGGTGTTAAGATCTACATCCCAGGTCTGAAAAGAAATGCTGGAGTGGACTAAAGGGATCTTTGTTCACGGGTTCTAATAGAGCAGAGCTGTGAAGCCAAGAGCAGTTATACAGACATCGGCTGCACATCTGTGTGCAGATAAAATATTCAAGAGCAGGCCTGCTCACCGAAGGAAGGCACAATCCTGCTTCTCATACCTTCTGGAGACGTTAATCATTTATCAATAAGTATCTTGCACCAGACAGGGGAGCCGGGCTTGTTAAAAACAATCGTATGACACAGGGAAGAGGCAATCATAAAAAATATATGTTTTTACATGGTTGGTGCATCACCTTCTCCCAGTTCAGTATTTTTTTCTTTATTTTTGGAGGAGAGCTGACTTCATCAGAGCACCTTTGGCTCCACAGGGCAGCAGAGGTATCAGGCAGGAGTAGAAACATGACTAACATCTCCTATGCTTACAGAGACACCTACGTCAGACCTGCATCCAAACCGACAGAACAAAACGGACCGGGATCCAACGTGACGCACTTGCACGACCACCGAACTTCAATAAAATATCAAATAAAACTTGACCCTTGAGTTTTAACACAAATTTAGCACAAGAGCGAATGTATTGCGAGCAATAAAACAGGCAAAACAAGAAGACCTACAGTATGTGAAGCAAAGCATAAGTTTTCAGATGACCTTTACAAAGACTTTCGCATCAATGTCCTATGAAGCATAACTTTCTAATAAAAACCACTCCTACATTTAAAAGCACAGGAGAGGGATGGAGTTCAAAAGACGCGAGAGCACCTATTAACCTTGGACACGGTGTTAAATGTCATTATTTTCAGCTGACGCTAAAAGAAGACCTGGAGAAAGCTTCTCTCCGGGCGATACCGCATGTAAATCACTCGTTCAGAAGGAAATGACTTCCCCGGGCTGAGCGTTATTAATCTAAATTCTTTGTAAGTCAAATTGTTGCACATAATAAATATGGAGCAGCTTGTGATGTTTATCCGCTGTGACATTCCATTCTCACGAAACATTTTTTTTTCTGTCTAGTTTTCCTTCCGTTCATGGTTGGAGGTTTTTAAAGAAACAACCGAGCGATTCGTGGACACAGCAGGGTGGCACTGACCGGGGGTGGAAACAGGGCAGAGATGCAGGGCTTCTGTGAGTATAAAGCCGGTTCACTCTGCATCTTCATCCAAGAACATCTCGGTCTACGCCTTGCTCCATCAGCCCTCTCCTTAATGTGTTTTTAATGGCCATAAGTAAACCACTTCTCACCCACATAACATACTTGATGGGGTCTCGGATTGAAAGATAAACCACTGGTGTGGTTATACAGTATGTCTATCCTTACATAGGACAATTTATGATGCTGTTCTACATATACCAGATGCCTGGAGACAAGCACTTGTATTGTACATCTCCAACATGTGATCATGGGAGTTGTGCGGCTCCAATTGAAAGCCAATGCAAAGCAAGTCTCATAAATCTCCTGCCACATTAAAATAAGGAGCCTTGACAGAGAGATCATTTGCATTCGTCACGACACCACACACTCTGTCATCTCCTACCCACATGCTCGAATGAGCGCTAAAACAATATTTCTAGGATTTAGGCTTTCAAGCAGGTACTGTAGCATACCGGACCAAGGCCTGCTGCTAATTTACGGTACAAGAGCCAAAGCTGGGGGATTTTTCTTTTTTTTTTAAAGAAATTAAAGAAAATATAATGGGAACTAAACTAAAGTATTTACCCAACTCCAATGTTGAGCTCCTTCTTTTGTGCGAGCATGGGTTTACCTCATAACTCCTAAAATCAAATTTTTGAATGGACTGTTGATTTAAAACAAAGCATAAAACATCATTTAAAAAATATTAAAAATAACTTTATCTATAATATAAAAAATGTAAAACTATAAAATAAAAAATGTTAGTTCTAAAAACACTGAATATTATTTTACAAAGCTATCTTCATTGCCTCAAACATTGGAATGACCAAAGATATCAATTCATAACACCGAGAAAGCACTGAGAGATGTAATGCTATTTAAAACTTGTCACTCTGGAAAAAAGTGTCTGCAAAATGTAAAATATTTAAACAAAACGTACAATATAAGGCTAACTAAGGTAAAAACTGAATAAAAAAAAGACTAAAACCAAATCAAAACGAACATTCTAACCGCCCAACTGAAAATACAACAGAAAAAAACAACAACATTAAAATCTATTAAAGACAGGTGCCCATGTGATGGCAGTATATAGAAAGGGGGAGGGGCTGAGGGGGGAGGCGGGCACTGCTGGCAGGGCTGATTATGCAGGTGTAATTGCACACGTGTGGGGGGAGAGAAGACTCAAGGTCAGGTGGGGTGTCTCATCGGCTCAAGCTGCTAGCAGTTTAATTAACTCCTCTGAGGGACCCTTCCCAAAAAAACACTCATTTCACATGCAGGAGTACAGCAATGCTTATAGACAGGTGACACACCTAAATACCTTTAAGGACACCGTGCTATTGTTCACAAGTACACTTAAACATCACGAGCGCTCCTCTATGAAAGGAAATGGTCACATCTTATCCCACCACCGCCACTGAGGACAGTGCTTTATTTCGATACATGAATTCAGCCCATTAAACACGTATTGTGCTGATTCACCACTCATGTATCTTTTGCAGTTAATCTTTGGGTAAAGAAATAAACGTAAAATGCAAAACGTTTGCAATTTATGCGGTGAAGCTCGGCATCTGTGCTCCCTTTGGGGATTAAAAAAACATGGACAAATGCTGTGGTTCTAGTTTAGTGAATTGCATTTGCATGAGGGAGCTGTAAGGGGGCGGAGAACGTTTGGCCAGGAACAGGAAGTCAGAGAGGAGCGTGACTCTGCGTTTAACTGGTTTGGACAGCGCACACCTTACCTCACCAAAAGGACGTCCTTTGAATCTAAAGGGCAGCCAAATGCTGCCATCCAGCCATCCTTGGTTCGATTCACCACCTCGGGCGCAAAATAAGCAAACACGTCTTAAAGTGTCTGACACGACGGGGCCAGGCCCAGAAAGTGCCATTAGCGCTTGCTTTATGAGCCTATTATCAAGATGTTGGCTGGAGAAGATGTGCTTGTCGGGGTTGTTGAGGACAGATTGGTATCGCATTGTTTGCGGATCAATCCGGAACTTTAATTAGCACGAGGTCGAGGCGGCCAGACCCCCGGCGCCAGGTACGGCCCTTCCAAAAGGAGCTTACAGGTACCCGCAGCCCTAATCTCTCCACCCATCACACCCAAATTAAAGCAGCAAATGGGAAATTGATTTCTAGCCCCCTGTCCGCAGCAATATCTCTCTTTGTCTTAAGGACATTAGGTGGGTTTGCTCCTCGCCAAAGCTGTTCGTTAAAATGTTCATTATTGATACTGAGTAGAAACTGGCGCGAGGCCAAAATAAGCCTACCACCCTTTCGTATCAGCCGTCGTGAGTTTTTCACACCTGACTGCCAGCGGGAGGAGGGAACCCTGCGTCTCCAGCCAATCGCGGAGCCTGACAGCCCCGCTCTGGCAGCAGCCGATAATTGGAAGGCCCTGTGTCTGCTTCAGAGCTCTCCTCCACCACCTCTCACCTATCATTCGCTCTATGTAAAGAGAAAGCCTCCAACAGATCTCCAAAAAAGTATGAGTGAGTCAGCAAAACCTGCGACAGACGCGGATGCGAGTCCATTGCTTCCTCGAGAAAACGTATAGAACTAATGGGGTATAATCCATTTCCTTTCCTATATGTCACCCGGATCCCTCTTTGGGTTCTACTCTGTCGATCCCTCCACTTACGGTGAAATAGCGAACTATTTTTCATTCCAATGAAGCTCTCGGAAGGGAAGGGAATATTCCCCTCGCTTAACATTTCTCAGCAGTCGGCGGGTGGGAATGTAAAGGGTTCAACCCAGGCCCATGGAGGTAAGCTCTGACACCTAAAGCTAATATTCTGAACAGCCAATCAGAGTGTGCAATACACACGGAGACAGGGAAAGAGGATTTGATAATGGCGGAGAAAGGTTAGCATCATGGCCGGTCTGTTCTCTCGGGTTTGCGCTGGTTCTGTCCTTCTCTTTGCTATAAAGGTGAAAAGCGAGTTCTCGTGCGGCCAGGTAACCTGGTGGCAACATCCTGATAAATCCGTCTGCGTGATGGCGCTCTTTTCTCGTTAGTTTACCACCCATGTGTGAAAATGTTAATGAGGGCCTCTATAATCTAGGAGATTCTCACAATGAAAATTTTGCTCACGTCTTTAGCTTTCTGCTTACACACTGACTATTGTGTGCATCAATCCTTCCACTGTCGGACTAATAATAGATCTAATTGCCTCCGTCAGCCTGGTAGCTCTGCATCTCCTTTCGGTCTCTCTTTTACACAAATACATTATCTCCGCCCCTCTCGCTGCCCCTGTATCTTTAAGACCCCATGAAATCAAAATTGAATTTTTTGTGGCTTCTAGCCCATGTTTTGATGTTTAAGGCCATTAAAAGTTACAGTCTCACTCTGTTCAGGAAAAACGGTCCAAAAATATTGATGATTCATCTTGCACTGCAAATTAAATTTGGGCCATTAAAAGAGCGATTGTGGCCATACAGCGTCTGGCACTTAGACTTCATACAAGACAGTGACACACCATTACCTAACAAGCCCACATTTACCATGAAATATTAAGTGCCCATAAACCAAAATATTCTTCTCAAATTTATAATAGATGAGGCAAAATAAAAATATACCTGGCCATGCGACGCTTCCCTCTGACCTCAAAGACTTTAATTCATCATGCATATTTCTAACCCTTAGTTCTATGTGAGAAGAATGCATATTTACTATCTGTTCCTCAAGTTTTATATCTGCTCCGGTCCCTACCATTATCATGCAGATATTCAATCTGCTAGTACCTTTATTTGAGTACCTGATTTAAAACTCTTTTCTTCCATCTTTTGCACTTTATACAGTACTGTTCAAAGGTCTTAGGAAAAAATAGATGTGTGTATACTGTACATATACAAATACACATTGATCATAAAAGATCTATATTAAATATTACAGTTAAGGTAGGAAAAAATTGGAAATCTAATTATTTAATCTAATCTGGATAAGATGTTTGTAAGTTTAATATCACACAATTATATCCACAGTTCTGCCAGAATGCCCCATAAAACACTATGATTTGTCCAAAACCACAACAGTTGTATACAGTACATCCCAAAAATTGACCGTTCAATGACTGCCAACCTGTAGGGGGCGACATCTGGTCATTTGTTAGCATTCATTCTTATCTTGCATGCTAAATAACCCTCTCTTGGGAATGGTTTGGCACCCAGCTCTCCATCAGAATGAGAGGAGCAGGTGGGCCGACCCCAGGGTCCGGAGTCTATCCAATCAAGTCACATAGAGCAGAGCACATTCCTCTACAGTAGCTCAGCTTCCGCACAGAAAACACACACACATTTTGGACGCAAATACTGCTAGCATGGGCTCCTTTCCCAATTCAAGCCATGTCCATTTCAGGATATTGCATTTATGACTAGTGTACTCAGGATTCAATGCAACAGAGCGTAGACCGGCTGACATGGCGCACAAACTCTGCCACTCAAACCATCACTGATAGGAATGAAGAGAAAGAGAGAAAGACTGAGAGAGAAAATGCCCTCCAAATGAAACTAATCAACCAGCTGGCAGAGTAAAAGAGGATTACACGAACAAATACAAATATTTGCCCCTCAAGGAGAAGCTATGCTGATTTGCTGTAACTTTGTTTTAGCAGCCAAGTGGCATCTCAAACATCTTGAGGAAGTTGCAACAAGCTGAGGACAACAGAAATGTGCCTGAACTCGCAGCGAGGTGACTGAGAGGTTCAGTACGCCTCAAACCCAAACAGTTTAAAAAAGGATATTAAATAAAATGCAGTAGAGAAAGAGGAGAATCCTCCAATACACTTCAAAGAGATAAGGAACTTTACCCAAAAAGAGATGTAAAGATTTAAGGAAATAGGACTCGAGCAATAATCTAAAGTACTAGTAAATTATATTTTTCATTTGATGTGTAGTTGCATGGGGAATAATAATCAAATATCATTTATTCGAATACTTTGGCGCACAAAGTAAAGCAGACTTCTCTTGAATGGAATAAAAGTGTTGTCAGATAACCATCTTAAAGTGTGAAAACTCCTTCAGTCTCAGCGGGATAACGAAATACGGTTTGTATTTCTAAAAATAAGTCAAGTGGTACATGATATGATTATAATCTTCATCCCTCTTCTTAAACATCACAGTGAATATGCAGGACTAGGGCAGATGAAAACCAAGAACTTGCTCTTTTGAAATAACATTTTCGTAGACATAGTCGAGTCTAACATTTACACAACAGTCCCTAGTTCTCCAAAATCCATTACAGAAACTAAACAGCCAACACGACTCAGGATTGTCACAGCATTGATGTAACAATGAGCATGTTATTGAATGACTAACCTATTATGTAGGGCAAGCAACACCTACTTAGTATTTTGTGTGAGCATCAAACATCTACAGAGGTCTGCCAATAACAATGACAAAGCATCCGTTATCTCCTTTGGCAAAAATCCGAAAACATGACGACATCTTAGTTCTGTGTCAGCCAACGTATCGGTTCAAAAGGTGGTGGTGTGAGCCGTTGGTTGCAATTCACAACCTCACCACTAGATGCTGCTACATTTCATACACATTTGTTTTGTTTACAGAAAAGTCAGATTCAGCCCGACAAAGTAGCATTAAACAGCGTGACAGTCACAGTGTAAGTCTATTGAAAAGAATAGGCAGATAAGTGTAACCAGTGATGTCTCAATTAAAGCTTGTTATTAACATTGGTGAGTGACATTGGCGTTTGTGCTCATATGATCAGGTCTGAGCTATCGTGTCTCTTAACAGGAAGACACTCACGTGCAACCGTTCGTGTGACGCTAACGCAAAATTAAGACTTTAATGTAAATGTCAACACTGGAACACCCCCTATCTCCCATCTAGTGCATTATGCTTCATTCCCCAAGTAGGATTTATTAATTGTGTGAAAAAAGGGGCTAATATGAGGCGCCAACTCCGCATCACTGTTAGTGAAGGGGGCGGAACCCTTCGGAGTCTAGAGAGTTCTTCAGAGAGTTTTGAACGATTATATCTCCTAAATGCTAATCTTGTCAGAGCTTTATAGCATATCAGTTTATTGACGTCCTTAAGAGTCACTCGTTTATAATAAAAGGAAAAAAAACTTTAGTTTTGATTTCACTGGGTCTTTAAGGATAAAACTGGACTAATGAAGTCAAATATTAAAATGATTTATAAATGTTTTTACCTGTCATTTAAAAATAAGATCACATGAATTCCTACACAAACTTTTGAATGTTTAACTTGAACCATTTTCATCTTTGTTTTTCCAGCTCTCTCACTGGCAGAGTGACGTCAGTTTAAAAAGGTTAATTGTCTCTTTCAGTAATAAACGGGTGGATTGTGGGCCGTGACTGACATAAATAGAAAGGGCTTTCTTGCTAGCGTTCTTTTTGCTTGCTGTGTGATCTGGATCGAGGGTCAAATTCCAACAATTGTGATTTATTGATAATGACATTACGTGCACTTTATGTGACATTCCTTTTATTAGGGAGTGCAGATAATGTGACTGTAGCCAGGACTGCCTTCCCATGACAGCTTTTACAGGCAAAAGAACATAAATTTAAGCCCATCTCCGCCTTCATTGACATGAAACAATTTCAGTGATGAAATCTAACAATAGTCTCCAGTGTGTTATTTCACATGACAATTTACTCAGGATTGAGTAAAGTTTACTGGGGTCATTATAGATTGGACAGCAGTATTAATTCAGTGCACTGGTGCAAGCCACGTACACAATAACAGCTAACATTTGGTCTTAAAAATGCAGAACCTCGTGTGCTTAAAAATCATTACAACACTCTAAACACATCTCAAGCCTGCTTTTTTATTACCGTTTTTAATTTACACACTGTTTTCATTCATGGAGGGTTGTCCAAAAAAGTATTATACACCACAACAGCAAAATATGCGCTTTTAATATTTGTATGCATGACATTGGATGAACCTAAAGTCACAACTTTTCCAAGAAGGTTTTACTAAACTAACAACGACGGCACAGCACACTGTCAGTTTGCGTGGAACACCACTAATTATGTCCAAATTTAACTAAATTTCAAATATTTTGTCTTCTCAGTTGAAGTGTTAATTTCGTCAAAGAAAATAATAATGAAAAATATTTGTCAAGTACTATTTTCCCAGGACGAAGACTCTGAGACGATGACGAAATGTAGGGACATTGAATGACAACTAAGACTATATCAGCTCGCAATATCGTTGACGAAAAACGATGAGACTAAAATGTAGTTAGAAAAAAAAAAATATTCGGTTTTGTCGATTTTTTTAAAAGATAAATATCTAGCGTTCTAGAACGTTCATGCTAGCTGTCGCCAGATAACAGGAGTTCAAATACCCCAAACAGGTATTAAAGATTAAAAAAATATATGTTTTTTTTGCCAGTGAGTGCCTTAATTTATGCAATCTGGCAACCATACGCCAATGCTCTCAAAGTGGAAGCGCAGTTGAGGATCTTTAGTTAATAAACAATAGTTTTGCGATCTCAAGGCAGTCTGTGTTCTCTCATGAGCTGCTCGAGCCGCGTTCATCTCCACTTTATTGTTTGTTTGTGATACCTTGCTGTATAATGAAATATAAAAGCAAATTTCTCAGACGACAACAATCACTGTGATTATAATTTTTTAACTTATTTAATTTTATAAATCATTTTAACCATTATACAGCGTGACAAAAGTGACTAATTTTGTATTGACTAAAACGAGATGAAAATGCAAAGACATTTAGTCGACTGAACAAAAACAGAACAAGGGTGACTAAATAAGATGTAAAACTAAAAAGTATATTTGTCGTGGGACTTAAACTAAGATAAAAAATGCTGACAAAATGAACACTAGTCAATTGACCCCCAACGTGGCCCACTCATATAACATTTATCCAAAATCAATGGCAGTGTGTTTTCTCATCATTCAGATGCCAAGGAAATGTATGTGCGTCTTAGAAGAGCTTTGGGCATGTAACTCAGAAACCTGCTAGTTTGACCAGCCCAGAACATGTTGGCCAGCTCTGAAGGTCAAGTAGCCTTCCCATCAGCTGCGTGAGTGTGTGCACGAGCGTTTGAGCAGCTGTGGGTATATAGGCTGTATAGGGGCTGCCCATCATTGACCACCTCGCCTTCTTCTCTAATTAACTCCCTGTGCCCAGTTCCATGTCCTGCAAGCCCTCACCTGTAAATTAGGCCAGACATTTGACACTGGCCGGCGTCTGTGTTATAGCCCTCATTAAAGCCCTCAACAGCGCTCTGACCAAAACAAAAGAGAGAAAGGGAGATAATGAGTGAAACAGATGAATAAAAATGGAGAGACAGACAGATTCTGAACCCCTTATTATAGCCGCTGTCCCCAAGGAACAGCTCCCCAGTGGGGTAAATATCCAGAGGGTGTTTGGGGAATGTTTAAGAATCGGCTTAGCGTGGCATATGATAGAGGGTGTTTTCTGTAGCTTTTCAATTACGGCTGTGATAGATTGCAGGAGTGTTTCTTTCTAATATTGTTCATTAAATAGCACATGAGACGATATGATGAAATCAGCAAATGTGTGATGTAATAGCTGAGGAGCAATAATATTCAAGCGGGTTTATTTAGATCTAAATGGTGGAAAAAACGGCTTACCAGTCCAATCTCTCCAGCAACGCTAGTTAGGCTTGTTAAGTTAAAATAGGACTGCTTTAAACTGGTACAAAACTGAGCAAGGTGTCAATGGAGCCAGTCACAGAAGTACTATTGCATATAAATAACATTAATAAAAAAATTCTCCTTGTCCACATTTGCCTTGGTCATCTGGGTACATTTAAGGCTTGAAATGTAGAAATCTACATCAAATTCAGGCAAAACATCGATAATTTGGGATAAAACTTACATTTAGTCATTAAGCGGACGCTTTTATCCAGAGCGACTTACAAATGAGGTAAACAAAGGAAGGCAATGGCACTCTCCCATGCAAAGCGCAATTGGTGTTTCTGTCTATTGAGATCAAACCAAATAGCTAAGATGCTTTATTAAAAAGCAGCTGTCTATACGTAGATGCAGCTCATTAAGTTTCGGAAACAAAACAAACGTTAGCTGACCAGAAATGCAGAACGTTTAAACGAAGTTCCCGAGAGCTTCATCCGGAAACACGATCCCGGTCTCTCAGCATTCCGGGTCAATGTTCTAAGCTCTGTGGCTGTGTACGTGCATGTTACCACCTGGGCCTTGTTGCTCTGCCTCCGCTGTGGTTTTCATGCCACGACCAAGACGGAAAAGCTGTTTTACTGCAGGGTTTATTTGTTTGCTTGTTTGTTTCGTCTTTTCTCTTTCATCTTTGTCTTTCAAGGCTGCCCTCTTCTCTCGCTCCACCCTCCCCAGAGAGAGAGAGAGAGACGAAGCGAGAGAGGGATGGTGAAAGACCCTTTGAAGGAGAGATGAGAATTGAAATGGGCTGCTGCTGAAATGTGAAGGAGAGAAGATGAAGCAAGTCTATCTACCTGTGAAGCCACGGGACAGAAAGGACAGAGAATAGGAGCAAAGTGGGAGCGAAATGATGAAAGGTGCCGAGAGATCAGGGGAGAGAAAGAGGACAAGATGGAGATAAGGCGCGGGCCGCTAAAATTCAAGACCAAAAATATATGATAAGACTATAAACGGGAAACATGGTTACGTAACTCCGAGATGATGGGTCGGTGTGAGCCAAATACGGTAAAGGAATAACTTATAAAGCAAGTAATGTCCAACCTTTAAAAACAAAGTAATACCACAGTACCACAGGGAGGCAGTGTTGTGAATGAGCTGACGTAAGTGAGTTTTTACAATCGTAAGTGGCTACATAATGACAAAATGCTGTTTTATCAAAACAATACAGTGAGACCGAATGAATCAAGAGATCACATTTAAGCAAACTACGCGCCGGTTCGCATCAATAAGAGATCCAGGTGAGACTTCCTGATGCGCTCCGGACGAGCTCATTTGATCTTTAGGTCTCTTAAGCAGATTTGTAATTAAGATTTGCTCTGTGACAGTAGCCGCGTTTTGTTTGGTGTTATTCCTGTGAAGCACACATCCTGTGCATCGCTTACATTGCCTTCCGGGAGAGAACGCAGGCAGAAAGGGACCGGCGATCAGGGACCACGTTCCGATCAGAGAAAGAATGATCCTTTATTTGCTGGTCCCCTTTCTCAGCAACTGCCTCTTTCAAATGAGCCTGTCATCTATGTTTTTGCGAGTTTGTTGTATTTTGTGGCTCAAGGGCACGTGTGAGGAGCAATAATAGATACAACTCACACAAACATGCACACGCACACTCTCTCCTCAGTATTTTCTGTCGAGGTCTGGACGTCTCTGGTGAGTACTGTGTATGGAATGGGAGTACGGTAAATATTAATCATGCTGTTGACAATGGGGCCATCGAGCTAGGATAAGCTGACTGGTAGGAGTGTTGAAGTGCAGAACCCGGTCGGTGCCATTTCAACGGATTGAGAAACCTCTAATCTGACCTGAAATGTGGATACAAGGTCCTGTTGTTGTTGTTTTTTTACTACCATAGTAGAAAAAATGACAATGGTAGTCAAAAGTGCCGCTTTCCTTCATTCTTCAAAAGTTTTTTTGTGTTAAACAGAGCAACGAAATTTATAAAATATGTTTTTCTTATTATGGTAGCCAGTGGTGGCCAAGAACTGTTGGGTAGCAAGCATTCTACCAAATATCTTCTCTCTGCTCATCAGAACAAATGCATTTGTACAGATTTAGAACAACTTGAGGGTGAGTAAATGAAGAAATAATTTTAATTTTTGTCCCTTTTAAGACAGCATGTCAAGTTAAAATGTGTCTAATTCTGCGGCACTAAAATGTGTTTTAAAGTTATTTCTGAATATTTGGACAATTCTCTAACAGAGGGATAGGCAACATCACTCCTGGAGTGCCGCTGTCCTGCATATTTTAGCTCCACCCAAATCAAACACACCTGAAAATCTAATCAAATTCTTCAGGATTACTGGAACATGATAAGCAGTTCTGTTTGATTTGGAGCAAAAATCTACAGGACAGAGGCACTCCAGGACAGGCACTGACTATTCCTTTGTCAAAACACAGAATGTTTGGTATAAAACATTAGATTTTAAAACATATAGATTTTTCATTAACCATAAGAAGGACACCCTTCTGAGCATTAAAGGGATAGTTCATCCAAAAATTCAAATTTTGTTGTCATATTTTCTCATTTCGAACCTGTACCTCTTTTTTCCTTTCTGCAGAACACAAAAGAAGATATTTTGAAGAATGTTGGTAACCGAACTGTACCCATTCACTTCTATTGAATGCAAACAAAACCAATTCAAGTCAATGGGTTGTTACCGACATTCTTCAAAATATCTTCTTCTGTATTCTGCAGAAGAAAGTCATATAGGTCTAAAATAATGGGAGTGAGTAATTGATGATTCATCGTTTTCCTAATAATGATTTAAAACAGTGTGTTGTGCTCATGTTTCATAAATAATGTCCTTTGAAAATAAGCAATTCAGGAGGTTAAAAAATAAAACATAATTTGTGTATCCTTTGCTGTATTGTGGCATGTTGTGTTCCTGCTACGGTACGGATAGTCAATAAAGGGCCAGTGAGTGTCTCTCCCTGGAGGAGCCCAAGGCCCCTGCCTGCTCACAGTGTTTTTACAGGTGATAAAAGGCTCTGTTTATCAACTCTCCGCCAGGGAATAACACACAGCCTTGCCCTCTCACACCCTTCCTTTTCTCACAGTGCATGAAAATCTGTTTCATCCATCCATTCCTTTATCCCTGCTATTCTCTCAAAGGGGCCCTTTTATTCTCTGCTTCTCTTTTCTTCTCTCTCTCTCCATCTCTGCTATTAGTTTTTGCCATTCTGCAAATCTTCCCTTCCCCTTTCAGGGGCTTCTGTAGGGCCACAAGCTCCCAACAGGAGCACCGATGGGGGACTCTGAGGCCCTGGTTTCACTCTGAAAGCCTAATGCACACGTACCACACCTCCAGTGCTTTTTGTCAAGCGTCGCTCTGAGACCATGAGAACTCCCATTACGTGTGCCTCTAACGTTTAACTTACTCAGCAGAGTGCACAGAAAAAATTAGGCAACAAAAAGACGTCGCAAGAGAGAAAGAGAAATGAAGGGACGCCTGTGAGCAGGGCAGATAGCGTGCTCGGTGTTCGCAAACCCCGAAAACCATTTTCATTCGGACAAAATCCTGCATATATTTTTTGCCCAGTGCATGAAACGTGAAGGGTATTATTTGTCAGAAAGGGATTGGACCAATAGCCAGAATTACAATCGGCTGGGAATAAGACGCTGATAAAAAGGTTCAATTTACATGTCAAAATTATGTGTCATCTAGTGTTCTCACAGTAGAGAAGTCTGCGGAGGCCAGCTCGTGTTATTAGTTTTCACAGATTTGTTTCATTTTGCGTTGTGTTTTTTAATAAAGGCAAACAAAAGGGAAAAAAACGTTTTTGGTTGGAAGATAAAAGTCTCGCTGTCATCTGTAAATTGAATTTTCCTGTTTTTGAAAAGCCTCTGTGTAAAAAGGATATCATCAGAACAGCAAAGCTTTACTTTAGTAGTGATCAAACAACTGCACAGCTCAACGGTGTTCCAATTGTCTGTAGGTCACCTTACAACGTTGTATAAACGTTGACGGGTAGGTAAAGTTATTTTAGTACTAAAATGAACATATTGAAAACGTTCCAGTTCAGTAAAATCCAATATCGACCTACAAATGTTTGGAAAAACTTTAAATGCTGCCCTTAAAAAATAAACAGTAGTAAGTTTAAAGCAGTAAAATAATAAACTAAAACTAAAATAACAGTTAATTAATCGTATATAGCAACATTAAAAATAAACCAATTATTTATAAAATGATGAAAGCATGTAACACAATTGCTAAAACTTTAACTTAAATTGACACAAAAACTTAAAATCTAAAAATAAAAGCCAATAAATAAAACTTAATTAAACTAAGATAAAATCTAGAACTACTTAGCAAGGTAACTGCTAACATTGCTGGAAGTCAAACAATTCAACTTTCTTTCCAAATCTGTATCTCTAAATTTAACCATCACGACTGTAGCCAAAAACACTTTTCTTACAAATCCCTCACCTTCAGCTTTAAACCACAATATAATGTGGTTTAAACATACATTAATGGTTATTTTCAGAGAAAAAAACAACCTGATTACATAAACTTTACTTAACACACCACCTAGAGCCTTTTAAAAATATAAAGATTTGCAGATTGGATAAGACACTCTATTTGAAGAGAAAGTTTTCTGTCATTCAGACGTTTGTCAATTCTATCAAATGAAAAGAACACCTCAACCCTCTGAATATAGAGAGACAAATAGAGGTACATTGACAGCTGAATTGGGGTTCAAAGTGAAAGCAAGGACACAAAACAGAGGCACGTACAATGCAGGGCGCATAAGTAAGACAAAATCAATTCAAACAACAATGTGCTGCGCTGGGACTCGATGAGCCAACAAGGTCTTAGCTTTTCAGGGTTCAGCTCCGATACGATCCCTCCCACCCCTTTGTCATTTTCCTTCAGACAGACACACACACACACAGCTTGGAGTCAATTTATTCCTAAACACACTTCCTGTTATAATAAATCTGTATATCCAAACCGCCAGACAATCCACATCTTTCTCCCTCACTCATGTGTTGTCTGTCCGCCTGTTCATCCAGCTGTACCTGGCAGAACGGAAGGTGTCTTTCTCCCACGCACCGTGACAAGACCCGGAACACAGGCCAGGTGTGATGTCTATGGTATGATGGCCAGCATGCATGAATTATTTGCGTCTGCTGACGTGTGTAATGACTTGTGCGCTTTAAATTGGCATTTACCACCAATACATCAGCAAACCACAAAACCACAAGGAGTCTACCCCAGGAATCAAAGCTGAGGGAAAGAACAGACACAAAACCGACGGTCTGACTGAAATCATTACTGCAGAACTTTCACAAAACTTAGTTAGGTGTGCATAAAGTGCTTCTGAAAGTACGTGGATGAGCAGAACACTTCAGAAACCTCTGCTGAATATTTAAGGCCAATTACCTGATATCGATCATTTTCAATGAATTGCTTTCTGAGGACTTTTAAAGTACCTGCAGGCTTCGGTGAGGCCTGTGGAGAGACCCTGGATCAATGGGTCACCTAAGAGCTCTCCGGCAAGGGGGGCACGTTGCAGCCTCCCCAGCATGCGGTAAAGCAAAACACTCACGCGGCGAAACAGGCACAGGGTCGGACGCCAGCTGGGAGACTAGAAGTCCTGCTGAGGCACCCCTGTTTCGATGCCAGTCAGATCACAGCCTGGCGTCCTGGTCCGTCTCATTACGGTGAGCCCTCGAGACCCCTGGCCACACAACACCTCCATAATAACACAGCCGGCTCTCTCTGCCGCGGGGGCCTCGCCATTACTATTCACCACGGACCGAAAAACAACAACAACAAAACAGAGGAAGAGAGGTCCGCTGACAGCATTCTTACTGAGAACTACAAACTTTGCAAGAAGTACTTTCTCGGCCTCCCGTACCCGCGCTGGCTAACAACGCCAACAAGATTATTGACGTTCAGATAGGACCAAATCTATGGGTGGAATATATGCCCCTGAACAGCTGAAGTTAAATCAAGCATTGCCAAGTATTTTCTTACCTGTGGTGAAGCAGAGAACGCCAGGTTTCCGAGGAGCCACAGGTCCAGAGCAGACATGGAATAAAGGAGAAACAAGAACGATTTGAAAGTTAGTGAAAAGCACTGCAAAGGTAAGAGTCGAATTATGTGAAAAGAGACCTTAGAAAGCTTTCCGGAAAAAGGCGAAAATGAGCGAAAGTCCTTTTTAAGGTAACATTCTGGACAAAAGCAATAGCAAAGTTTATACAATGAGTTTTATTGTAGCATGAATGCTTCTGAAACAATCCCACAATGATTCTTTATTTAATTTAACTACATTTTTCTATTTTCTATTAAAAATATGAGTGTTGCTTGCGTGCCAATTGGGGTTCACTTAACAAGCATCACTAATAAAAATAGCAATCATTTGGCTGATGCCTTTACCAAAGGTTTGGAGATGAGTGTTTAAGCTATTTTGTTTACGTAGCTTAACTTAACACATGCGAAACAATATAATATACTCTTAAACGCCTATGAAATATATATGATGTAATGGCCTTTCGACCCCTGCTTTGCTGTATCAAGCTCACTGACTTCCTCATCCTTCATAAACACGGTAAGATTTGCATTTCCACAGAGTAAATGCTCATTCGGCCCTTTGAGAATTGAATAGTAACATTTATTAACACGTCACGGTGACCCGCGGAGGCATATCACATCCATTATCACTTATGACTAACAAGGGAACTTTAGCATTTCCTCGCTCACAGCATCATTTCCCCTGGGAGACAGAGAACTGGGGGTGTACCCGTAAACTGCGCCATGAACTCGGGGCCTGCCCCTGGCTGCCCTGTCACTCAAACAGTCCAAAGCAATTATCGTAACCTGTGAGGCAAAAGCCACCAATGGCCTCCAACCTTATTTCGACATGATCTCTGGTTGTATGTTATGTGGCATGTTTATGTGCACGATCAGGCTGGGATTTATTCGTCAGGTCTTTAACATAAACAACATGGGAGGTTTATCCAGCGCTTGCATATCTACATACTTTTTCTACAGCGCCTATGACACTTTTATCACACTTAATATATTCAGAAACAAATCCCTGTTTGCACACTCATCCACAGACTCTCTCAGATCTCTGTGGAGGTGTGCGTTTTGTGTAATATTTTTTTCCTTCTTTCTCTTTCTTTGCAGAATTTACAGAACTTCTCGTTTCCTTTCGACAAAAATAATGCAATGACATAGACAAGGCTCTCTGGTAAAAAGCATAAAAGATCACATTAAAACCCTTGACATTTGAATTCAGCAGCACAACATTGGATTCATCACGTTTTAAAGAGACGGTTCACCCGAAATTAAACTAAATGGTCGCTATTGTCATTTTTGTGAAACAGGAAAGTAAATAGTGACTGAGCAAGACAAAAAGAAGTCAAACTGCAACGATTTGGAACAACATGGCAGAATTTCAATTTCTGAGAAAACCATTCTTTCGAAAAAACGAAAAAATCCCTTCACATACTAAGTATCTGTGAATAGGCATGGCAACCCTGCTACAAAAATCTTACAGTCTTTGGGGCCGATCAGATAGAACACGCTTTTCAAGCAAGCCGTGCCGCGCTGTTCTTTTGGTTGATTCTTTGAAAAGAGCAGTGTGCAGCCTTTTTTTTATGTTGCTAGGGAACCACCGAAAAAGTTGTCCAGTCAGTCAAGGATTATAGCGCGAGCGCTCTAGTTCCTGTTAACTGTCATATTCTAAGAAACTTTAAAGGGGTCGTATGACACGGCAAAAATTAAGATTTTTTTTTGTTTTAGATGTAATGCAATGTGCATACATGATTTAAGGTTCAAAAACGCTGCATTTTCCACATACCCTGCATGTTTGTATCTCCTCTATGCCCCACCTCTCTTAAACACACAGATTTTTTACGGAGCTCGTTGCTCTGAAAAGCGAGGTGTGCTATGATTGGCCAGTTAACCAGTGCGTAGTGATTGGTCCAATACTGCAAGCGTGTGACGGAAATATAACACCTCTTACCATATTTGGAACATCAGGTTCCAAAGGAATTTTACTGACAGGTATGCCCACCTTACTTGTGTTTATATTTGGGGGTTCTTAAAGTCAAATCAATTCACGAATTGACAAAGATTTGTGGGGGTGTGGTTACACGAGGCTATCAGGCAGGTCTGGGTGAGCATTCACTTTTAGATAGAATGCATCTTTTGCTTCATTTTTGCAATTTTACGTGTCTATTACATGCATGGGCAAATTATAACACACCAAAGACACAGAAAAACACGTGTTCGCGCCATATGACCCCTTTAAAAACTTTCAAGAAGAGGGCGCTTGCTCTGAGTATAGCTAGGTTAACCCGCATCAGACAAAACAATTGCTTCACCATTGCAGTCTCCGGATGTTTCAAGCAACCGTTAAGTTCCGTCACCACATCAGAAGCCCCGCTTCTCCTTTCATTCTATTGGGCGATGGGAAAAAGGTTGACGACGTCAAGCGCTTTTCTGCTCGGAGTTGAGTTTTTTTTTCAACTTCAGGCGCTCAGAGCATTCCGCCCAAAATGTGATCCACAGCATGCGCCCAGCGCGCATAAACAGCGCGCAAACCACTCCCTGCCAACTGAAAACATTTCAAAGGAGGCGCGGTTAAGAGCAAGAAACGTGTCCTGTCTGATCAGGCCCTTAACTGTCTTTTTCTTTCAGGCTTGTTTTCTTCTTTAGGACCAGAAGATCATCAGTGACACCATTTCTGATTTCATCTGGCTCTAACAAATCGCGGTTACCAGACACATAAAGGAACTGAAAATAAAATGCTTTAACATTCACAATGCACCGTGCTGTAACCTAACCCCGATTCTAATTCGCCACAATCATGGAAATGTAACAGACAATTTTATAACGGAAAAAACACTTTACGAAGAATCTCTGATCAACAGAGGAAAAACCTTGGGATTAGACATGTATGATTACTGTTTAGACAGACCATCATTAACCCCACCCATCACGCCATTAATCTCCATCACATCTCCCCGGCTGCCATGTCTCTGCGAGGTCCGCCGCCCGCAAACATCCCCGAATTGGAGGTTCGGCTACCATGCACGCTCGAAACATACCGGCCCGCCCTTCTGACATGGGAGCAAGCTGTTTTACAATGAGGCTGGAGACTACAACACGCTTTAATTGATATGACCTTTAATTGCTTCGCTCGCCGCGAAAGGAGAGCGGAGAAAAAGACATCAAGTCTGTCCGCTGTGGATTGAGGGCACAAGAGGGGGAGTGTGCACGCGGCCTACACATTCAGGCCCCCTGGACATAATTAAACCTGCATAACAAACACCGGCTTTCCGACAGAGCTGGAATGGGCCTCCGCTTTATAGACAACAGCCCGGAACGGGAACGTTTCGGGACACACAATCAGCCCGAGTCTGTAAGCACAAGGGAAACCTGCAGGAGCCATTGTAATGAAGACAAAACAGCGTACTTTGTAGAACATGCGGAAAATTGCACATTTTATCTCATGCAGCCAATTTCAACGCTTTTAAGAGGATGTTTTTAGCACTGGTCACTGCGGCCGGTCAGCGGGGAGAACGGAAACCTTTATGCAGAGGTGTTACATTCGGCAGCACAAAAAAGCCAATGTAATAATAGAATGTACCAACTGCACACCACGAGTATTAAAATGTATGAATGTAGCAGTCGTGTGTATATCTAATCCAGTACTGTCTATGGTGACAAAACAGACTCCATTAATGTCACAGAAAACTTCGCCTTCCGATAGGCGTCATTGTTGTCTAAATCATATCATAATGTCAAACAGGAAGTGCCTGACTGTGATGAATTGAGTCACTCAGCTCATTTGGTGCGGGGACACGCAGTAGGCTTTCCTGCCTACAACCTGCCACCAGCAGCACAGATGTCTAGACTGCAAACTCATTTGCTTTCCTGTGGCTTGCCAGCCAGTGATTGCGAAGGCCTGCGCAGTGCTGAAGGGAGTGGATGTGTCCTGATTAAGAGCATGCTTTATTATGGGCCTCTGACAAGCTCTCTGGAATAGGACCTGGTTTACACCTGCAGGCCAGCGAGGAGAGCGTCACCAACAGACGGACCTGCAGTGGTCGGTACAACAGCTTGCCATGAGCGTTCGGTGCACATGCGACCGAGAAACAGCTTGGAAAGTTAGCCATAGGATTGACTACTATTGTAGTTCTGTTGAACACAAAATAAGATACTTTAAAAAACGCAAATAGTTCTGGGGGAGTTGACTACAATTGTCATTTTTCCTACTGTGGTAGTAAATGGTGGCCAAGACCTGTTTGGTTACAACCATTCCTTCAAATATCTTCTTTTGTGTTCAACAGAACAAAGAAATGTATATAGATTTGAACAACTGGAGGGTGAGTAAATGATTTTATTTGTGAGTGAACTGTCCTTTTAATGATGCAAAGAAGAATACACACAAAAAAAGGGGGAGGAACTGTCTTTGCTCCATCCAACACCACACAACCCAAGCACCAACTCAACAGTGAAACTCTCAAAACAGTCTGTTAAATTTATTATCTCAAAACTCCTCGATGTGGCCAAGGGTTGACAGTTGGTGTTAGTGTGTAGAAAGGATTTTGTTCTCTTTCTAACAGTCTTCTAATATCTCATCTCCTGGCAGCAGAACACAGACCAAGGTCTCCGAGAAGGTCTCGACCTCTTGGCCAAATCAATCCCCAACACTGAGCGAAAGGCTGCGCAGGTACTTGAATTAGGGCAGGTATAGATGCCCTTTTGGCTGCACCGTGGCCCAGTGGCTCTGTCAAATCAACATTTGACACAAGTGCGGATTAAGTGACACAGTTTCTGCCTCCACTTCACCCCTTGCAATGAGAGCCAGCCTCTTTTCCTGGGCTCAGCGTTTTTCCTCCATCCACTCTAACCCTTGCTGATATTGTTCCCCATTGGCGTGTTTTGCAGCCGCCGTAATATTGTTCCCCCCTTCTCTCAGGCCCGGGCATAACCATTACGAAAGGTCGATATTTCTCGAGCCACAAATTACAGCGTGTCGTCACTAATCACATGACTCATCTGGACAAGTGTGGTATTCTTGGTGATGCCCTAAAATGTCTCCGACACATCTCTGACCTGGACCGGAGCAACGAAGGGACGGGTGGTTCAATTAAATGTGGGAACAAACAAGTTTTCAAAGCCTTTGCATAATGATAATGCCTGCGGGCCAAATTATTCATGTGAAAGCCATCTTGTGCTCCGAAACTCAAAATAGCTGCCTCTAATTGTAACACAATTGGCTTAGCTTGCACTGTGCAGCTGTGAGCCTGTCTGTCATTTAACTGATTATGGCATATGTGGCAACCAATCAGGTGGCTCATCACACTGTCTGCCTGCTAAAGGACTCAGCGGTGAAAGTTTTGATAGAGAACAAACACAGTCAGGAGCGTGGATGCCAGGGAACAGGCCGAATCGCTGCATCAAACGCAGACTCATTCTTAATGCAATGGAAGCCACATTGACAGTGTTCAATAAACGGTCGTGAAATTGATCCTAATCCTTATTATGCATTTAATTTCCTACCATTAAGAAGAAGACAATTAAATACAACAAAGAGAGAGAGGGAAATGGTGTGAATCTGTGAGAGAGAAGATTGGGAGAAAAAAACTAGGCAAGCGCCACCAAATGGTCTACATACAGTAGCAAAAGGTTGTGACTTTCAGCTGAAAGAAAAACAACGTATAGGAACAGTTCACCCAAAAATGAAAATTCCCTCATCATTTACTCACCCTTGAGTTCCAAATCTGTATACATTTCTTGATTCTGATGAACATGGAGAAAGATGTTTAAAAAAAGAATGCTTGTAATCAAACAGTTCTTGGCCACCCTTGACTATCATAGTAGGAAAATTGATTCATCCATTTCTTTGTTCTGTTGATCACAAAATAAGATAGTTTAAAGAGCGTAAAGCAAACCGCTCTGGGGCACTCATGACTACCGTTGAATGTTTTCCTAGTCAATGGCGGCAAGGAACTGTTTGGTAACAAGCATTCTACTAAATATATTTCTCTTTGTTCATCACAACAAAGAAATGTACACAGATCTGTAAAAACACGAGGGTGAGAAAATGAAGACAGACTCTGCATCTGAAATCGCATACTGTGATGGTACGTACTGAATTTGAATAAGTACCTACCTATCGGCCGCTACAACGGTACGTTCTATATAGTATGAGTTGGAGTAGTATGAATATGTTTCGGACATACTGCGCCTGCCATGGTTTATGGTCATGTGACCTATATGCTCTTTGACCTATGACGTATTCAAAACAAACTACTGTATACGTAAGCGTTAATAAAAACTTGGTCACGAGAAATTAATTTATTGGACGTCCACCTTCAAGTTTCAGCTATATTTATTTGAATTGCTTTTGGAACTTGAAAGTTGCTCCGCTCCTGTGGCATCATGGGATAGTGAAGTTGAAGTAGTAGACCACCCGGGTATTTCCCGCCAACTGTTTTTGCATACTAAGGTTTCGGACATCCTATTCATGACTCATACTCATTTCGCCTACTATATAGTATGGAAGCTGGCGATTTTGGACGCAGCGAGGATTTTTATTTTGGGTTGAACTGTCCCTTTAACATGCTTTTGCTTGACTAGTTTACCAACCTAACAAGCTGAAACTGTCCTAGAGCCAGCAAGCAAGCCAACCTGACCCAGCTGGGAGACAAGAAAACCCTCTCAGCTTGGTTTGAGCTGTTTTTCTCAGCAGTCTACAGCTGTCATACGAGTGATGGAGTTTTATTGACACAAACACACATACGGCTGACCTGAGGGCCAAGCCCTTGATTACACCAAGACTGATGGAACATGGTTGAATTCCTAATTCTGCTAATGCCAGACTATTTACCACATGAGTGAGAGCATGCCCAACGGCTGGGATTTTAGCAGTGATTTTGGAGACAGATGGATGGTTCGTTCGCCGGATCGTGTTGCTCAGATTTCCAGCGCTGTATTTAAAGTACGCTGAGAGAAACTTGCAAAGTCTAGAGGGCCGTGAGGAACAATCTTGGGGAGGTTCACCTGTAATTGCAACTTTCTTAATTTACAAAAAATATCCTTACGTGCACCAATTCATACAACTGCAAGAGAATAAGATTAATGATGTCATGCTAGATGTTGCCTCGCCAACCATCCTGAAGAAAGACCTCATTGTGTTTCTCAAGGACTGCAAAGCATTTGAGTTAAGGTTATGCTGTCTAAACTAGTCTCATCTTCCTCATACCGAGGCATCACTTCATTCTTTTACCTTCATCTACAGTAGCTCACAAATGTTCATTAGGATATGCACAAATATGCTATTGGGTGTTGCCATCTGACACAGAGCGCAAATGTCTTCACTGCTCTCATTTGAAAACAATGGAGAGGTGACCTTTTATAAGGGCCTATTATTTATGAGCACCACTAAAGCAGAAAAGCAAGATGGCAAGATAACTATTAACTGATGATAAACAGTGCGATTTTATTCCATTTTCACTGCAAACAGCAACCTGCTGGTACATTTATAATTTTTTATTTAGCGAATGATTCGCATTCACACACCGTCTTTGTAAATCACACAAGACACATGTGGTGCTAAATGAATCGCCCTTGATTTAATAACAGAGTCCAATTAGTTTTATTTTGCCGATCACATCACCCATTACATGGGAAATTAAAGACATGAAGTGCCAGCTCTAATCCACAAGACAGGCTGATAAACGGAGTTTTTAAGGACTGTGCATCATAGTTTATTATGCATCTCTCTGGAATACTTGCATCTAATTGGTCAATCGTTGACTTCAGCAGTCAAATATTTTCATGCTGTATAATAACCGCTAACCAGTTATTCATTGTTGTCCCAGAAAGCTGCCGTCACGCTGCGCAAGTTGGTCTAAGAAAACTGCTGTGTAAAACGGTCCAGAATTTTGCATTTAATAGGAATATTTGAATAAAAAAGTCATTAACTTCATTACATACCCAAATGGATTTCTGTGAACAGTTTACAATAAGGTTGTATTTGTTAGCATTACTAAATTCATTAACTAACATGAACTAACAATGAACAATGTCCATTTAAGCTACCATATAATATCCTTGTGAATGTTAGTGAATGTCAATACAATTAGTAATGTTAGCTCATGATGCATTAACAAATGTTAACAACTAAAACGTTAAATTTTAACAATGTATGATAGATGCGTGAATTAACATGAATTGAATGCTGTTGAAATTCCGTTGAATACCAAAACAGAAATGCAGCAGAATCTGTGTATTACACAGTTAATTGGATAGAGACTTGGGCCGTCATGGCCTTACAAAAGTAATACAGCGTGAACCTGTATATGATTACAGAATTTTTTTAACGAACTAACCTTTTAAATGTATAAATTACAATGGAGATTCAAAGTTTACACAATGCCGTCTCATAAAACAAAGGAAAGATAAACTTTCAGGCTTGATATGCTCTTATCAGATTTAGATGTAATGAATCACATTTCGATTGCATTTATACAGTTTTGAAAGCCAATGGAGCTGAAACATGAGTTAGGGGCATATAGGAGGATCCCAGCCAGGGAGGTTGGGCTGAAAGAGGAAGAGAGAGAGAAAGAGAGAGAGAGAGAGAGAGAGAGAGAAAGAGAGAGAGATAGAGAGAGAGATATAGAGAGAGAGAGAGAGAGAGAGAGAGAGAGCTGTGTGTCTGAAGACGCAGCGGAGGAAAACCTCCAAGGTCAGACAGAGGGAGAGATAGAGAATGAAATGGAAAGAAACAGACAGAGTAAAAGAGAAAGAACACAAGGGAGATAAGCAAAGAGGAAGTAATGAGAGAGGGGGGTTCAAAAAACATTTCAGAGCGAAAGAGACGATGCGAAAGGAAGGGGAAAAGGGGGACATTAACAGACGGAGTCAAAAGTTAGAGGGGAAGCTCTAAAGCACAGGACAGGGAAGTGCAGAGACGTCGGAAACGAGAGTGGAAGTAATGGGCGGGTATCGGGGGATTCAGAAAGAGGAGTCAGAAAAAAGGAGGAGTGATGAGATTCTCGCACGCTCGAGGAGTGGGGGGGAGTTAAGATAACTGAACGCTTTGGAGATGTCTGACTGAAGTGTATGGTGCACATGAGCGTAATGGGAAAAGTACAATAAAAAAGCCTGTCATAAAAACGTCAAGCACGGCATTGTTTTAGAAATTGCCCTGTGTGGACATACATTCAGGCGTGAAGCTACAGCGAAACCATTATCTGCTTTTCTGTCACTTTGGATTTTCCCTCGCAAACGTAGGACCAGATTCAATTTCAACACCAGATATGTCTGCTTTCCAGACCATCGCTGTCCATACAATCAGTGCAGGAGAGTCGAAGAGGTCACGTGTGTGTGTGTTTGCATGCGTGCATGGGCGAGTCTTCGCATCTCTCCTGAGAAAGGATACTTCAGTTTTTTGACGCACCTCAGTCAGCCCAGAAAAAAAAACACTTAACAGCAGATTTTCTGTGGATTTCTCTTACGTGAAGGAGCCACTGAAATGGCCTTGTAAAAGGAAGCTCAGGGTGTTCAGACACCATTCAAGTGTCTGGAGAGATGATTCTTTCTTTCAGAACATACAGCGGTTGCTTCTTGCCCGGCATACGAGAGGGTGTAAAAAAAGATCAGGGTGTATATCGTGGACCGCTTCCAGAGTGTATAATCACACAAATGGCAGCATCACTAACAAAATCATGGTCGACGTATATAACATATTTTAGTTTTGTTGCTGTAGGCAAACATACTTGTATCACTAAATGTACAACGAAGAGAGTAAAGCTCACCTTGTCAATTTCAGACATCTTAGTCCTGTGCCTGCCACCGTAGTGCTTGGAAAGGGAAGGGGGGAGTGACTTCACATCTCACCACTAGATGCCCCTAAATTTCATACACTGGACCTTTAATGCAGCTAACACACACCACCTCTCCAATTGTACATAGAAGTACAAAGGTAATACTTTCTCTAAAAAGCACAAGATATGCTAGTCTATACAAAGCCCAACAAAAAGCATCATTCATGTCCGAAGTACAAACAAAACAAGTGTGGAGCATGCTATGCATTCATATTTGTGTTGAAATATCGACAGTAAAACTATGAGCACTAGAATAGTGACGCTCGCTTTAGCATACACCACCGATGAGCTGTGAAATACTGTCATGATTTGGTATAACAACCTTCAGCATCAGAAGGTGCAGATCTACTGCCTACTGTATGTTGACACAGTGTGACAGAAATACAGGAGAAAAAACGTTAATGTAAAAGGCAGGGTTGTTCAGGCCAGTAGCTCACTATTTTTACTTGGCTTGCAATTTAACCTGCAATAATAGTAAAGTATATTTGTACTGTACAGCTAGCAACACACAATGCAACTGAAATAGGACTGTTAATTCATAAACACACTTTTGGAAAATGGAAAAGGACGGTATATGATGCAAAACAATATCAATTGGCTTGTAATGTTCAACACGATTACATACTGATGCCATCAAAACTACAACAAGCCGCTCAACTGTGTCAGCATCTACTGTACAGCTTTAAAACAACAATATTTACTACAACAACAAAATCCGATACATCATAGAAAGTTATTTAATCAAGTTTTAAAACAACAAGCAAGGTTACTATAGTTTACTAAAATTTTAGTTTATTCAGTTTATTGAAATCAAATCAAATATTGGCCTAAATACTATTTGAATCTTAAACTTATTTCGGTTTATTCCTCAGGCAACATTTTGAAGAAAAAACATTACTTTAAGTTGATTTAACTAAAAAGATAACCTAAAACCAAAATGAAAATAAATTAATCTCATATAGCAACATAAAAAAGATACCAACAAAAAACAAAAGCGCATAACAAAAATGCAAAAATTAAACAAAAACTATAAATAATAAGAGCTTATTCAAAATATTAATAAAACCAAGAACATAACTGTAATAACTCTGATACCAAAGCACGTATAAGACATAAGAGATATAGTCACAACACTGGCACTATAGGTCAAGCAGACCATCCTTATCTCTGAGCCCTGAAAGCTAGATTTTCTGACATACAAGATAACTTCCATCTTTATTCCCCCCCAGGTCTTTCTTTGTTTCTATGCTGAAATAAGGTCGGACAGTAATAATTGAGCTAGTAAAGCTTAACCCAATGAGGTACCACAGGTGGCAGTGCACAGAGAGTCATTAATGAGCCACTCTCCAGTCTGTGAACCACAGAGTCACCTCGCCATGGCAACCTTCTGGATCCCAGCCGAATACACATGTCAGACTCTGTGCCGCCAACATTCAGCATGTGGCACAAATGACAGGTAATTAAGACAAACAAACATACACACACACACACAACTGCCAAAGAAAACACACACGTTCTGCAAGCTAGCCGGCTGGCTACTTATCAAGTGACACAGAGGATTCATCAGAGAGACCGGAAGTGAACAAGCTACTGTGTGTTTATTATAAGGTTTATACGACAAACGTATAAAACGGCTTTTCGTCTCATATAACACTGGCCTGCGCATCGATTTCAGTCATCCTCAGGGGTAAAGAAAGACAACGTCAGTTGTTGCAAAGGCGTACGTTTGCATAAACGATGCCTGATTAAGTCTTATGATTATGATATTGCAAATGAGGCAAAATTCACTTTGGATACTAAAAGGACATTGTACGACACATCAGGATGCGGCACCATCAGCACTTTAACAAAAACAAATGTTTATCGAAAACCCCTCATCACAGCACAACACAGACGCGACACGCACAGTCAGAGGGATGCAAGATGCAATTTAGACTGCATCTTAGTATATGGAACAACAGCGCACCACATCAATAGACCTGCGGTATACCTGGATCACTCCCAAAACCCCAAACCGCAGGGAGACTTTTAAGCACCCCCCGCTCTTTAAACTCTTCTCTTTGATCTTCCCCTTCGAAAGTAAAGACACTTGCTTGATGTTCAACCGAGAGTTTCAGCATCCGCCCAAGCCTTCCTGAGCCCTCCCAACATCCCCGAAACACCCCGCTCCACATTTTTCACACCTAGCCCAAACTTCTGGTTTTGAGTAACTGCACATTACTCTGGCGATGGCGGGGTTCGGAGCGCTCCAGTTGCCAACACGGGTGCTTTCTCAACCCATGTATTTACAACCTTTCCTTTGTATTGATCTCCTCTGCTGAACTCCTGGAGGGAGAATGCACCTCCTCTTATTTGCACCGAGATCTGTGTGACCCCGTCCTATAACCAGGCGCCATCCAATAGGAAAAGAGGCATAAAAATCAAAGGGTGCTTTGCAGAATGACAAGTAATAAGAATAAAGAGAGTAAATCAGTCTCTATCTCACTTTCTCAATTTGCTATAGACTGTCTGGATTTCACTTGGTGTTAACCTCCTGTCCACAGGTGGAATATCATTCTGATAACAGTAACAACAATGGCCGGTAAGCAGGCATTGGAAAACAAATCCTATAAAAATCAATACGGTGAATAAATCTATTTGAAATGTCTGTAAATGAAACGTAATGAAAACGGTTGCTGGGAAATGAACATACATCCAGTAAACGAACAACCAGCAAAACACACATAGTGAGGAATTACTGCCTGCCATTTCACTAATGAGATAACAATGACTTGATGATGAGAGGGATATGTTCACATTTGCATTTCACATAAGGTGCTGATGAGAAGGGACTTGCGGGACTCGTACGCTCTCTTTTTCTCCATTGTTGTAACATTTTTTGCAAAGCAAATGGTACATAAGCCGCTCTAATTAGTTTACTTATATTATTAAACGTTAGAAAAAATCATTACTTTGAGAGATTCAAAAGTTCAACACGCCAGAAAATGAGCAGATCAAGGATTCGGAACATACTTTGGTATTACGTCCCCTCTTTGTTTGCAAAGATTTAGAGTGTTTCACACTTTCAAAGGTTAAAAAAATCTCTTGTCCCCTGACTGCGGAAGTGGACCGAGGAGTTAGGAGAGAGTGAATCTCATCAGCATGTTTTTACAGGGTGCCCACTCCCTTCCCATGAGCCTTTGCTCTCAGCAATAACACTATCCTGGTCTCTGGTGGTGCTTAGTGACGGGGCATCTCCACCTCGCTTCTCATCTGGAAAAGCTTTATCTCGTCTCACTGTCCACTTTAATGCACATTAAGGTGTCTTAAATTCAATTATGGACACCTCTTAGGCAGGACCTAATCTCAGCACACTCATCCCAGGTAGGCCCGGGACTGATGGACAGTCTCACACCTTACCCGGGGAACAGCTGAAAAGTAAACAGCAACAATATTAGGTTGGCATCCCAGAAGAGGGATGGCTGGCTGAATTGTATACCGGGACTGAGACTTTAAAGGGTGGAAATGTATTCACGGCTGGCCCAGACTGAATTTTAAGACGCAGAATCTGTGGAATTATTTAAATGTGTCAAATTCTTTAAATGGGGTGATATGGACAACATGAATTGGTAGCTAAAAACACAATAAAATAAGCCAAATTAAATACAAAAAAATTGATAGCCGTCCTCATTTCGCAGAATTTTAAAGGATCAACGTGTGGAGATTTTAGCAGCATCTAGTGGTAAGGTTACCAATTGGAAACAAAAGCACACTTCGCCCCTCCCTTTCGAAGCATAAAGGCGAATCTCAAAGGACAATATGTCGTTGCGTTTTCGCTTCTTTTTTGAAAGAGATAACATATTTATGAAACTCGCTCCGTAGTGCGGTTTGTCCGTTTGGGGCTACTGTAGAAGCAACTGAAGCAACATCGCAAAATCCATGCAAGGTGACCCGCGGTGAATGTAGATAGAAATAGCTCAGTTCAAGATATAAGACGTAACATTTCATTATGTAAGCTCTTTGTACACCTCTGAAGACATGGTTGTGTATATTATATCACATTTCTGTCCGTAGATCCTCCAAAATATACACATAGCACCTTTAAACAAATGTTGGGAGAAGTTTTCAGTCATGCAAAACCAAATGCAATAAAAAATTGAAACAGAATAGAAAGAATAGGTCTATTAGCTGTCCCATGACAGACAAGTTTGGCTAAACTATAAATAGGAAATGGTATTGTGAGTTTCCACCTCTGGCATATTTGCCCAAACAGACATATATAACCCAGCGTGACAGGTGACCTTTACAGGCCGCAGTCAGGGCTCCAAGCCTGTCAACCTGTCTGAGAATCATCTGAAAAGCTAGCATGAACGTCAAGGGTCCGGCCTCCTCCCGCTGACGGCTGCCTCCATAACGTCCTACGGCCCGACATGCTCTTTGATTGGCAATTCCCTCACGCGTGCTCGACGGGATTGACCGATGTGGCATGGATGTAGCGGACAGGCGCTGTATGTGAAGTTGACCTCGCCTGTGCTTTACGGAACGCTGACCCTCCTCCAACACGCAGGTGGCTAATCGTAAAAGTTAGCAATGTGTTAGACGGTGCGAGGCTGGTTGTTTTATTCTTTGCGGAGCCATGCGGGGAGGTACATCTGTGGCATTTCAGGGACCGTGGCTAGAGGGGTCAGTGGTTTGACAAATGCGCCGCTGGATGTAATTATCTGGTGTTCCCAATTGCTCTATGAATTCTGACGAGGTTGTCGGGAAGAGCGATGGACATCAGTGCTATTAACTTAAATCAACAGAGCGGGGAACTCTGTTCGGTTTTGCCATCACACGATAGGTGGGAATGCAACACCTAAACCAACCGCCCCGCCCGGCTGCATTCTGCCCAACTTAATTTATCTGAGAGATAAGCATGTGAATGTGGGCAGGGAGATGGTTTCAGACCGGGCGTCATTGACAGACCTGGTGGAATGAGTGACACTGCTAATAGCTCCGTCCCATTAACCGAGTACAAGCTGCTCCTTTATCTGCTGTCAAAGCGGTGTTTGTTTGCTTGTAGGATGATAATATTTACCAGGTCGCAGCACATCACATGTAACAAATGTATTTGTGCATTTTGAGAGGATTCTCGGTATACAGAGCACATAGTATAAAAATGAAAAAATCAATACGTTTCATAATTTGACATTTTTGAGTCAGATATCAGTGAATATTCATTGATTATTAAAATAGGGAGGGGCTAGATCGAATCTATTGAAAATTGACTGGAACCCGAAAAGTGGTGTTAAAGGGATAGTTCACCCAAAATGCATATTCAGTCATCATTTACTGTACTCACCCTCTTGTCATTTCAAACCTGTGTGACTTTTATCCTATTGCAAAACACAAACGAAGATATTTTGAAGAATGTTTTAAACCGAACAATGGCGGTCACCGTTCACTTCTATTGTATGGATCTATTGTCGGTTACCAACATTCTTTAAATGTCTTTCGTGTTCTGCAAAAGAAAGAAAGTCATTCAGGTATGAAATGACAAGAGGGTAAATGAGTAAATGATGACGGTGAACTATCCCTTTAAGAATTAAGGCAACGTGAGTTTGGTAAATGAATGTCTAAATTTGCCAAACATTATTCAATGGTCTGTGCATGTCAACCACAAAAGGACATTTTTTCAAAGGCAAAAGAAGATATTAACATACTTTGATTAAAGATAACCAAGACTTCTTGTTTGGAAAGGCACTGCTGAATAATGATCTTGACTTTAGACATTCTCTTTACCTGGGACCAATATCACAGATGGTATTTTAAAAATCTTTAAAAATAGAAAGATCAGGTAGTACTGAGCTGACACAAAAGTCTCGCTGAAGAATAGAAGGGATTATCCTCTGTCCTCTGGTCGTCTCCATGCTGTGGTTAAATGTGTTCTGTGGGTTCCAGGTGCTGAGCTATGTAGACTGAGGGATATATCGCTTTAATTGGGGACTTACTGATCTTGCAAGACAATTCAGTGCCAGACGTTATCGGCAATGTTTCTGCCACTTTTCTGCTGTGCAATCACAAAAATGATATCGGTGACAGCAGGTGATCCATAAAAGACGTTTTAAATCCTTGTTAATTATTCCTTTAGAAGTCTAATGAATAAAACAGATAAAGCCAGGATCAAGATGAATCTCTTTACACAGCCAGTGGGGGACGGGGTTGCTGAAATATCTACATCTATACGATAGTGCCGTCGTGTTTGTTACTCTCGTAGTTTTAGTGCACTCGTAAAATGTTCGCCTTCATACTTTTGTTTCGATTTCTAATTAGCTCGCTGGCATTTTCAATGAGATAATGAGAGACTGGGAATAATTAAGCTACAGCAACGAGCGAGGAATTAAACACGCGTATGCCCCCAGTTTAACGCAAGACAAAATACTATTACAAATTAATGTTCAGTATGCTACACAAAGCAACAGTAAAGACTCTATAAAATAATGTGTAACAATGACAACAATCCCCAGTTTCTCACCGCAAGATGTCACAAATAGTGCTGGGAGTTAAGCCACCGATAAAACAAAATTGAAATGCAAAACAAAACACTTGCTGACTCACAGACGTTGCTACGCCCTATTTAATCACTCTGCAGATCTCTTTCTTCACGTTTGCTGAAAACAGTGGCCTGATGAAAGTTTTTCACTTTGAGTCATCCCCTCGCCAGAAGTTAAAAAAATTTTTGCATAAAGTTTGCTACATTGAAGCAGGCATGCGTTTTTTGCCACATTAACGTACTTTCTTTTTATACTTTCTGGACCAGATTTACTTAACGCGGCAAAATAGCGTGAATTTAAAAAAGCGACGATGGGAGTGGAAACTTCTGTGGACACTTCTGTCAAACATTAAAAAACAGAGGCGCAATATTTCATTCCCATAATGTCCAACGCAATCAACTAAACGTTGGGCAAATTAGCACAGGGTAGGGTAGTGATGCTGATAATCCGCGGGTAGGGAGGATCAAAATAAACATTGTGATGAATTGCGGCTGGGTCAGGGCGGATAAGATAAATGATTCATGATGAAAATATCAACACTATCTAAAATTTAAACATGTTTAAAACGTAATTTTCGCCAGGCACTGCACGGTCTCTCATCAAACTGTGTGAACTTGAGAGGGGAATGGCATCACGCTGTCAGTCTCCCCTGCACTCAATCAATGAATCCTCTTTTCAGGTTAAACAAAGTGCAATGGCTGTTGTGTTTTAACCATTTACCTGTCAACATTTGGGTTACAGAATCTGGGAGACCTAAGCATTCCTTGCGTCTATTCACAGTCAGCCCTGTTTTCTCGGAGTTTACTGGGACAAATGACGGGAAACAGGAGCATTGAGGTGTGTCTATAATGCACACTATAAACGGTCCAAAAAGCAACCAAAAACAATGTAGAAGTTGTACGCTCAAAAGCAAAATAAGCTTCTCGAAAAGGTTTTACTCATTTATCTTTATCATTTTGGGCATTAAATAAAGCCACAAATACCAATACAATGACAAGCTCAAACCTTACTAAATGGCCTTGTGTGATTCATGTAAATCCTCTACTGGTATGAAGTTGCATCTGAAGAGAAGTGTTGTGATGTAATAAAGTAAAAATACTTTTAAATAATACATTTTTGGGTAGTATCTGTATTTTACTTGAGTCTTTATATTCCTGAAGTCCACTACATTTCCTGAACAAAATAAATACTTTTACTCTGAAACCTTTCCCCTAAGCATGTTAGCTACTACAAAATAAAAGCATAGGGATAATATTGGGAGGGAGGGAACTTTCCTTTTATAAAGTTATTAACTAAAGTTAGAAAGATGTGGTTTCTGAACTTGTATTTTGATAGTTTGGCAATTTGGCAACATCTTGGACCAAAACTACTGAGCATATTCAAAGTTGTTCATTTCTATGTAAGCACCATTGTTTATCTTTATGCTAAAAAAGGAAACATTTGATCAACAACGTTTGCTTCAAATTTACTTTAATTACTTAAGTATCAAAAGTACGTTTTATATTAAATCTACTTAAGTATAATATTTATCTGTTACTTTAAGACTTTTACTCAAGCCATATTCTATTCTACTTTCACTTCTACAAAGTAACTTTCTGGCAAGATATTTGTACATTTATTCAAGTATTGCTTTCATGGTACTTTAAACATCACTGCTGAACAAATGTGCAATAAAATCAGTCAAAAAACAACATCTGTATCCATGCCCTTTCAGAGCCAATTTTCACTTCGTGTCTTTAGTAAATACCGACAGCAGACAAAGTCGCCCTTCCGCAAGCTGTAAATCTGGCCCTTAACTTATAATTTCTAACCAACCAAACTAGTCTGGAAAAACAATTAAACAGCACAGATCATGTGACACCCTTTGATAATTTCTCCCATTATAAAACTTTTTCAATAAAATAACAAGGAAACACTGATGAAGTAGGCTATTTACTGACAAAGGCCATTGTTACCTTCAGAAGATATTTTAAAGAACGTTGCTAAGCGAACAATGACGGTACTCATTCACTTCTTTGTACGGACACAACTAATGGCTTACACCATTGTTGGGTTACCAAAATTCTACAAAATATCTTGTTTTGTGTTCTGCAGTAGAAAGAAAGTCATTCAGGTTTGAAATGAGGGAAAATGAATAAATGATGACAGTTTTTTTGGTGAACCATCCCTTTAATTCTCACCCTATCACGAGTCCAATCTCTGAGTAGTTTCTGTCTTTTAATTTCCTCATATCATGATGAATTGTAAGCTGTACTGTTAACATTTACCGCATGTGCTTTGCCTACAAATCGGAGCGGAGAGGAGGAGAGAAAGAAAAGAAGCATGCTTCAGCATGCTGCAAACTTCCTCTATCCTTTCACAGCCCGTCCTCTTGTGCTCAGAGATGACTGGTGTGGCGAAGACTCAAAATGACAGAAAGCCGCTGTTCCCCGGTCATCTCCAGCCTGCTGGCGGATGAATAATTAACCGTTTTGAAAGAGTTAAAACGCCACTTACATCACAGGTAGCCCCCTCTCACACAAACTCTCATTGGGTATTCATGCCAGATCAGCAGAGCACACATGACTGGTGCCTTCCACATTAGTGTATTTCACAAAAACTGACACAGACTTAAGGAGCAGAGAGCAGGAAGTGCTGATGTGGCAGCACATCCCTTTACTCTGCTTCACGGTGGAAGAGAAATGCTTTCATACCAGACTAAATATACACGGGTGCGCGGGAGTCTGCGCTGTGTGACTGGATGTCAAAGCCCGGCGCTCGAGCTGTCTTCCTCCCCGTGACATTTCGCTCTGGGCAATTAAAAGGCAAAAACATTGTAAATATGAATTGAAAATCTGCTGTGCGAGCAGCTTGGCTGCGACCGCATGACACGTCGAGATTCGAGGAGAATCGCGGCATGCTCTCGTAAACACAGCGCAAATTGCTCGTCAGACTGCAAAGCCGAGTGCCTTAATTCTGCGAAAACGAAAGGGAAAAGAAGAACATAAAAGGGCTTGAGGATACATACAGGGTCACAAAAGCTTAGGGTAGTGAGAGAGAGAGAGAGAGAGAGAGAGAGAGAGAAGCAGAGGGAGAGAGTGAGAGAGAGAAGCAAAGGGAGAGAGAGAGAGAGAGAGAGAGATAGAGAGAGAGAGAGATAGAGAGAGAGAGAGAGAGAGAGAAGCAGAGGGAGAGAGAGATAGAGAGAGAGAGAGAGAGAGAGAGAGAGAGAGAGAGAGGGGGGAAGTATCGGTTGTGTGCCAAGGCAACTCTGAGAGCCAAGCTGGAAATGTAGGATTTGATCACTGTGAATCTCAGGCATGGACCATAAATACATAATAAACAAAAATTAGCTGAGGCGAACGACATACAGAGCGTTTTATCTGCTGCGACACTGCCACAGACGCAAGTGTAGCAAGCTGCATGCATCCATATTGATGCAGGGTGAGGAACAGATTTGTTAACACATCTCTAGCACCACAACAACTAAAATGTGGTTAGAGGGGGAATAGCAAATGTGTAAAAACAGATGCTTTCGTGAAAACAATGTGCATAATAAAGCAAAATTAAGGGAAATAGATTAAGAAATGTGCACTGAAGTTGCTAATTCATATTTTGCAGGAAGAAAATGAAACATTAAAGGAATATTAAAAGGATAGTTCATCCAAAAATGAAAATGATGTTATTTTTATTTTTGTTATTTTTAATGATACATTTTATACTTTCTTCCGCAGAACACAAAAGAAGATATTTTGAATAAAGTTGCAAGTGAATGGGTGCCAGTTAACAACATTCTTCAAAATATCTTCTTTTGTGTTCTGAGGAAGAAAGAAAGTCACACAGGTCTGAAATGACAAGGGAAATGTTGACAGAATCATCATTTTGGGGTGAAGTATCCCTTTAAAGAAATACTTTGTCACAAATCATGACTCGTTTCTATAATAAAAGTGGCTAATTTAACATTACTGTTGCAATCCCGCATAATCAAAGTACAGGGTCATTCTATATTCTATAACAAAATTTGTACATATTTTTATTAATTCAGTGCAGTTGGGACAACAAATGGAAACAATTAACAACAACAGAAACTTCAAGTCCTGGTTAAGCTATTTAATTTAAATAAAACATTGTCGAATAGAAGTGACCATCACAAAACGCTGAACCTGTTTTTCTTCAAAACTACCTAAACATTAAGGATTTCAATACGAGCACTATATAATAATGCCCAAAAAGCAAAATTCAGGTCGCAAATATTTAAATAAACCTGAAACCGGTCACAGGCACAAATATCAAGATTTGCAATTACAATCACCCACTCGTGCAAGTTACAACAGCGAGCAGCAGGAAGCGCAGGGAGATGAATTAGTGTACTGATACTCTGTAATATTACTCAGACCCACAATTGCAGGAAATTGCAACTTCCAAATTACAGAAACACCAAACTGCTGGTAAGTCACAGCACACAGTGTTTGCCACCTCGCCTGCCACCCTGAGGGGTGTCGGTATGCACCTCACCCCAGTGTTGGCATCTGGACTGTCACACACCACGCTAACAAGCATGCAGCCCGGTCTGGATATGCGGCACTAGCCGCCAACCTGACACTTATGACATTGCTCCATCAGAGCAGCTACGAAGGTGCAGCATGATGGTGGGTTTAAGAAGACGAGTGCAGCAAGTATTAAAACTTTTGGGCATCTTTATAGAAAATTAATTAGTGACGGGCTGTAACCTCGGCGCAGAGTCCCAATGTTTCCTGAAAGGTCTTAGTGTAGCACAATGCAAAATGGGAGCTGGCTGGACTGCAAACTATTGACATGTGAAGGGTAAACTGAAGGGGGAGGGCCGTTGAGAGGCCTTTGAGATACCGCCGCGTTCCTTTAAAAATATGCTATCAGTAATTTCCTCAGAGCCTGAATGCGCCTTTGGTGTTTCACCTCCTAATTGGAAGAACAATATTAAACATCATTTATATACATGTAAGGTTACTGTAATAATTAAGTTGCCCTTGGTGTTTTGGGCAAAGCTAGTTCACCGCATAGCTGCCTTTTAGAAACCAAGCGGCGAGCTGCAGAGAAAGAGATATTTAGGCGTTGCGTGAGACAGACACAGGTGGCGTGGGAGATGCAGCCGATGCATTTTTGCATGACGCGAGTAATCTCCAAAGACCGGGATAATTGAATCTCCACAACTTTCTCGTTCGCACCACAACAAAGGAAATCAAATAAAACAAAAGAACTCCTTCCAACATGGCACCAAAAGAGAGAACGCAGTAAACAAATGTATTAGAAAAAGCTTTCCTATTCAAATGCGCAGGAGGCAGACCTAGCAAACGCATTAATTAAACACAAAGCATCTATTCCCCGACGTAAAGACTTCACTTAAATGAACAGGCCGTTTCTCATCTCCTTCGATTAATTCTTTAAGCCCTGTTGATGAGTCTACGAGACCATGCTGCAGTTACTTATCCTGACGGTGAAACGAGACTTACGCGACGGATCCGAGGTAAGAGAATTAGCGGCTCTGGGGTGCGAGAGCACGTTTCTTCATAAACTGATGAGCGCCGGCATTGCTGCCCTCATTTGCGATACTAGTTGCTGCGAGGAGCACGTCAAAGCGAGAGTGGGAACGTGCTCCTCCTGCAGGCTGGGCTGTTATCAAACCCTTTTCAGAAGCAGGTCACAGCACAGACTCTCTCTCACTCAGCAGCTTTTAGCCAACACTGTATCTCATCATCACTGTTTTCACTGCCTCTGTCACCCAGACTGTTCTCATTCTCTCTTATCTATTATTCCCTCTGGATACTGATAGCTAGGAATTACTCCCAGGCCTTTTTAAAGTGCACTATCTGCCAATAAACATCTCTAAATGGATTTAAGTTGAGCACGGATGTGGCATACCACCACAATGGCAACGTTGCGCCTCGGAAAATTCAATACCTGACAATATTGCACCATCGAAACGATTTCCTGGTTGTAAAATGAGAGACAGACTGATGAAATAGCGAAACATCTCCAATTGTCTATCTAAAACCAGAGCCCTCGGGGTCCCTTTTATGAACTCTACCTGAAAACGTTGTGGGAAGCTCTGCGTTTGTCACAGTGGAGTGCGGCATTCGCGTTGCAGAAGTAAAACTCAATTCATTTTTCTTTAGAAGACCCTCTTCTTTTTTAATAAAAACAAAAACTTTCAAGACACAGCGACTATGAGATTGTTAAGTGGTAGTTTAGTCACAGTTACTTCTGCCCATAGGCCCATTAACTTGAGGAGATGCTACTTGTATTAAAATAAAAACTAAAACAGGTCAGTAGGCCACTCTCATTAGGCACTGTAAACAACATCATTGTCTTTAGACACGTTTAAACACCTTATATGCTGGTATAAATTATTATCTTTTTTCAATCCATGCCTATAAAGCAAGTGTTGATGAATTGTAAAATAATTACAGTATATATAAATATATGTATAGATGAATGAGTATTTACAGATATATCGTACGTGGGTGCTTTAGCCAAAAGAAATGCATTATAAATATAAATAATACTTCAATAATACATTATTTGAAAATAAATCCAAACTTTGTGCTATTTCCATAATAGGACACATTTACGGTATATTTGTCAACTTCCCATATATGTGTGCGCGTATACACACACACACACACACACACACACACACATATATACTGTACATACATACATACATACATACATAAACACACACAAATTTGAAGTACATACATTTTTTTAAACAGCAGATCCGTAGGAGCACACACAACCGAATGGGTAGGCATTTATTTTTATGTATTTATATTTATAAATAATGAAACTTGTCATTATAAGATTTTGTCGTATAGCTCTCGTGTCTTCTCCGAAAACTTCTAATTCTTTATCAATTTTTTTTAATATTTCATATCTTATACACGTTTTGGAGGATGTTTTTTCCTCCAAAGTAATTGAACAATATAGCTACATCATTTCCGAAACACCACATAAAACAGTTTGGAAAAATGAAAATCAGTGGCCAGTGTTACACTCTACAGTCCCAGACACCTGTAAGCAAAGTTGAGGTCAGCACAGAACTGCTTGCTCAATTCACAATGCTCATATTACTCTGATGTCACTTACATAAGGGGGAGGTTAAACCGGGTTGTTCTGACAGTGAGTCAAGACACTGACGATGCTGCCACCAGCTCTATCGCTCATCCTGCCATAATAGCGAAGCAATTACAGATAAGGCGACGCTTCATGCGAGCATCTGCTGTGCACATATCTATATCGCATGCTGGGATGGTTCTGAATCCCCCTCACAGAAAGCATCACGCCCTTCCCCTTCACCATTCCACAGCACACAGCGAGCGAAATGTGCTCTGTGTACAAAAGGAGGTTAGCGTTGTGTTCAATTTGTTCACACGAAGGTTAATGTGAGCATTTCGCTGGAAATATTCTGCCATTATTAGCCGTTTCCTAGGGGCAAACGGAGAGGAAGAAAAATGTAAATCAAACGGTTGTTAGAGGGTCAGCTGAACTTTTAAAATTCAGAGACTCACCTGAAAAAGCCCCGGTTAACTATTCTTGAGCCTTGCTCGCAAACAGACAGCAAAAAGCACCTGGACCCATTAGCAGCATGACTACAGCCTGTGCTCTCCCCAGAAATCTGCTTATCTGGTTTTTATATTATATTGGTGCTCCGGCACATATGCCCTCCTCTTCTACAAGGTCACAGTTCCACCTCGTCCTCGGTAGAATGAGCATTTGGAACGAGCGCACAGCTTGAAAAAAAGAACAGGGTTGCCAAAACTCTGGTGTTTCCAAGAGCCGCATGAAACTGGACAGAGTGGCTCATAAAGCATCAAATTGTTTCATCAGGCTAGTAGATCCTGTTGATCACAGAGTAAAAATAGTAGCTCATAATTATAAAGAAAAATAGGAAAAAAGGAAGAAAAAAAAACGGGTATTTGCTGACTTTGATCATATCGGCCACCTAAATTGACATGTAATCAGGAAGGTGTGGCTGTGGATAAGTGTGGCATAAGGAACCATCCCAATTTTCCTTGAAGCGTGTATGGCAACAAATAAACTAGATTCTCTTGAGAAGCCATTTCATTTCTGCTGTCTCCACCGAGGAAGTGGGCCAGCCCCCGGAAAGAGTCCGTCGAGCGTAAAAGAAGCATAAATATGGGAATAAAATTGATCAAGCATATTAAACAGCAAGGCATGGCAGGGAACAGGGTGCATTAAAAAGCAGAACGTGCGTGGAAAACAAAAGTGAGAGAAGAGGCCATAAAGCTAGGAAAGCCCTGGCTGATGCCAGCCTGCCCCATCTGGGAGATAAAAATGAGTGATTCCGCTCCGCATCTCCATCCAACTGCATCTCTTTAGTGCTTAGAAGACGCATGAGAGCAAGTCAAGAGAAATTTAATGCAAAAGAAAGAGGGCAGCTCTCCACCGAGTTCATCTTGGCTAAATTCGGCTGGAGGCTGAAGAGTGCATTCGCTTTGCGTGTCTGGATGTTGCATATAAACATCCTCTGAGTCCCAGGGCTTGTGTGTTTCTAGGGCTTCTCACGCTGAGTTCAAAGACAGAATAATTACAATGATAAACAAGGTGAGAGTCTATATTTCTCCAACTTGAAACATACACACCTGGTATACAAGATGTCTTCCCTATAGCCATTCTCAATCTCCATAATTGGGTTTATCCGTACCAAAACACACGTACACTTGAGGAAACTCAATAAAAGGCTTATATACTCAATGTGGTATTGACATGGCCATAATCATACATAACCATATTCCCACCTGCCATCTCCTCTAATGGTTAGTATTCGTGAGGTTAGGGGTCGTGTGGTTTTATAGGGCATGAGTGGATGATTTATACTCGTGCTTAGAATCGATGGAAAAGGAGGCAAAGCGCTGCCACTAAATCAATGTTTCCACTTGTCAACACAATCCAAAACATCCATTTCGTTATTCAATTAGTTGCACGCATGAACTTCACAAACAAATAGTGAGAAGCCATTAGACGTCAGAGGCATTGCAGCTTGTCCATGTTTGGAACTTCGGTGTAAGACCTTCACCCCCCCCACAAAGAGCACAGAGTCTGATGGCTCCCTTCAGTATTCTAAACTCCATTCAAGAATCCATCATGTATTCTCTGGAATCGTAAGGCGACTGAGATCCCGACTACACCTGATATGGACATGTTGGGCGATGTGATCACTATGCTATATTTAGATGTCTATGTTTTATGATGAAATCACTTAATCAACATTTGCAGGCATCTGGAAATGAACGTGACCATATTGTATTCCATTGCTGTTGGGTGGAAATCTGTTGTGTTCAAAGTTGATTTTGAAAAACCCACAAGCATGCAGGCAGACCACTTTACATCATTTATATTTTTCTTATGTCATTACTATTGAAGATGTTTGTAGTGTAAATACTAATGTAACCTGATGAGGTCGAGACAACAGCATCCCACCACCTATTCACATGTCAATCAACCACTGAGCTTGACAATGCTGTTTACATTCTGTTTAAAACAACCTTCCAAGCAATACACACTTCTAGTCTTAATATTGGAATTTCTTCATTTTACTGAAATTCATCAAACTACTAATTGTCAAACTCCTGAAATCTGGAACAACATAAACAGAAAAGTGTGAATTAATGTGTTAAATCAAAAATGCAAGACAACGTAAAAAAACTACATTATAGTATGTTAAAAGTAGCCACCTTCAAAAGTACATTTTGGCAAAAAAGGTCTCGTGACAGTTGACAGATTATGTGAAATGCAAGACACTCCGCCAAAATCCATTCACAAGTGGTAAAAGTAAACACACAATTCTTTTAACAGAACCAACCTTGTACAACAGTCTTTGAACGGGGAACAGACCAAAATAGCAAGAGTTGTGATCCCAACCTGGATCGAAAAAGTTCTCCACAACAGCAGAAATACCATTTTTCCCACTGACCTTAGAGGAAACGACAGACACCCTGTTGAGCCCATTCAAGGCAGAAGGAACTTCAGTTCTCACCACCCTACTGTTAAAGAAAATGAGCTTTATCTCCGGACACCTCAGGCTGCATGAATAATGCCCCCCTCTTTCCACCTGTGGCCCCCTTGAAGCCCATCAGGGTGTTTAATGGGAAATGATCCATTTTTAATTACCACTTTTGGAATGAAGAGGTTTGGAATGGGAAGCGCTCAGAAAAGCTTTGGGAAGTTCCACAAATGAAACTTGGCCCGAGGCGCCGCTCGTACAATCGATGGGAACATTTCCTGTTCCCCAAGGTGACGAGAAACTTCCAAAGAGCTGTCTGATAATTAGCAATACAGAGAGGATATTAATCTGAAATTAATGCACACCAACTTGATTAAGTTAGGAGAGCAATGCGGTGCGTGTTGAGAGATCAGTATGTTTGAGTTTAATTCCTGTGACATTAATCTTGTGCTTGCAGGGATATGTGTGCGCAGTGTGGAATTCACGCAACATTCAAAAAGAGCACGGAGATGAGGAGATGAAGAGGATTTTTATAGCGGTCTAAAAACGAAGCTATAGAATCAGGATAGCACGCAATAGCAATCGCATTTGCTTACGCCGATTTGTTTGTGACCACAGATGACTTTGAATGCATCACAACAGGTGCATGAATATTTCCGTTTGTGATTTATAAGAGTTCGTTGTCTCCATTTGTGGTTAAAGAGCATGCAATCGAACTTTGCAATGGCCAGACTCACACAGAAAATAAACTTCTCTTTTTCCAATACAAAAGAGAAACAAATATTCTCACTTTAGACCAAGCAAATATGACATCATTAATGGAGCAAGAAGTAAATGTCAACTTGTGTCATTGATCAGAATGCTCTACAGTACTGAATACAGTATTTCCCCTTATCTTCTTGAAGATAAAGAAACATGTCCTACATCCCAAATATTTATTCTAACCATAGTTACCCACATTCTCTTCTGCGTAGGTGTGAAACCAATGAAAAGCTGCTCAAGGGCACCTTTATTAGCCTCTGTTCATTGGGCAAGCTCCCGGTGTCTTGCGTCGACTGCATGTCTGGGCGGAGCCGAACGCAAACAAGTAACTCTAATTAAAGTCGAGTTAATCATAAATAGCTGGAAAGGGCCACAATCCAGGCATATGTTAAGAATAAATTACTAATTAGGGCTGGCGAGTAACAAAACAAGTCCCAGACTGCTCGAACAGTCTCGGCACGTTACTAATATATGAAAGGTATAAACAAACAGCAATCTGGTTGTTTAGCTTCTCCAACCCACTTACAAGGATCCAATTATGGCAGATCCCTGGAGCCAACAATACAATCAGCGCTGAGAGTGCAGGCGTTATGATTAACTGTGAAGGCCACATTTACAATGCCTCCTGTCTACAGCCAACTGGGCTTCATTTCAGGGCGAATATGCAGAAGACCAGGTTTGGGTTTAAACGAGATACATCTGGAAAGTTCAGTTATAGATACAACATAATGAAAGAGAATCTCTTCAAACATTTCTAAGACATGCTCAACATATAATACCAGTCAAACGTTTGGAAGCACTTAGTAGCTGCTTATTTAGACAATTTTTCCAACATTTAAACATGGTAGTCAACACAGCAAATCCATGTAAAAATAACACAATTTTAACGGGGAATTACTGTATGTTGTGGATAAAAACATCCAAAATACAGCCACAGAACTTATTTAGAGTTTTTTTTATTTAATCAGCATTTCGAGATGTATTGTGGCTATTGCAGTCCAGTATCTGTTAAATTTCAACAAAATCAAACCTCAGTAGTGACAAAGTCATCCAACAGCATTGTGAAAGATGGACAGCATGACGAGACACAAAAATGGGATAAAATCAAGGTCATGACAAAACATTTCGGAACTTTTCCTAAATACATTTACAAATATTAAAAGTGAATATGAACTTGTTTTCTTTGCAGTATTTTATGTCTGCAAATACAGAGCATCTTTTCTGTTTTTTATCTGTTTCTCCAGTTTTCACTTTCTGCAAATAAATACAAATAGGAACAATATTTGTATTTGAAATTTGGGAGAAATATTGTCAATAGTTTACTGAATAAAACAAAATACTCATATTACCTAAACAAATACCTGTAAACAGTAATTCACAAAAAACTGAAAATGGTCTTTGAAATGGTCTCTTTGGTAATTTTTATATTTAAGCATCTTCAAGTTCAAGTTGTCACCTTATGACTAGATTTTTCTAAATTGTACATTTTATTTGTACATTTTACATTTTAACATCCATCTTTTTGAGGTCTTAACCGGGGAAGCTTTTTAAACAGAATTGAACCAACTGCTGTTCTCTTATTGGCTGCATTTTATTCGTTATTTGGTCGAAGTAATCCATTTATAAATATTTTTTAAATGAAGTTTTAGTTTTCAAATGAATGAAATAAATACGTTGGCACAACTATAGTTTTGTCTACAAACGTCATTTAAAACACTGAAAAATACACCTTCTCATCAACTCATTGACTTATAACATCATGATAAACATGATTTTCTCAACTGTGTCTAAACTTTTGACGGGTACTGTACATCTGCCCTCCTCTCTGTATTTTTTGCTGAATTTTTTATCCTTCATGCACATCTACGCAGCCATCACCTCGCCCGGCCGCAGAGATGGCCACGTTAGAGCTGAGTCTAGCTGCTGAGCTGCATTTTATCAAAAATTTGCTTCGGAAACACCGTCTTAGTTGCTGACGTGTGCATTCAAAGCCTGCGTTATGAAATGTATCGAGATTTTCTGCTATCAGTTAAGCACATGCAAAAGCAGATAAAACAGGCAGCGATCGAGTTTTTCCAAGCTGCCCGTACACCCGAGTCTCCAGTGGGCCCTTTCATGGCGTTTCAGACGGAATGAGAACGAGCGGTGGAGAGGTTGAGGCCGCGATGGATGAGAGGAGCTTCTTTTGCCATTCATCATTCAATGCTGGAGGTCATGTGCAGTTAGTCTGTAGGCTCTCTGGGAGCTGTAAAACACTCTCCCTGATGACTGGCTGTCAAGTGCGCTGAAGCCAAAGGAGGAGGAAAACACACACACACCACACAATATGATTTCTTCACAGACCCAGCCAATCAATCCTTTTGCCAAGCTCTGGCCCGCGGAATCCCGCTCTCCTGTAAGCGGGTCTCAAACGCCCCGAAGACGTTTCATTATTCAGCGAAAGCGATTCTAACGGAGGTCCGTAAAGGGGGGAGAGTCATTTGAGGTATGTAATGTTATCAGTGTCACATTTCGGCGAATGAATTGATCTCTGCTTTCATCATATCACGCAATTCCCAAATTTCTGAATATCAATGTATGTCGTGCTCATCCAGACAGTCGTGACATACAGCTAGAGGCTGAACGACATAATGCATTCTGCACACGGCCTTGAGACCATCTCACACGCAAATGCTGGTATTCTCCTTTACCAAAGCTTAGATTTTTAAAAGCCTTGTAGTTTAATTAGACAGCCGTCACCACCGGCCAGCCACTCAACCTTTTTCGCCTGCCAACATTTCATTTTTCATTCCAATTTGATTAGAAGCCATTTCTGAGCCACACAACGACAGCCGAACCATTCAGTAGGGTACGGGCATGACAAAACAGTCTCTCCTTCATGATTAATATGCCAGCCAATGAGAGAGCTGAAGGGGTGAGGGGAGGGTGGCGTTCATTAGCGAGGTGTTGGACGATTTTCAGACCGTAATCACATCTGCGAGTCTTACTGACCTTTTTGGAATTTTTTATTTTGGGCTTTTTGGCTATAATCAGATCATGTATTATTCAAGTACTGTTATGTGCAGTCTGCTCGCCATTTTTTGCTCGCTCACATAAAACCCAGCGCTCATTTTAGCCTATCTGAAGTCTCTCTCTGGTTTCCATTTGGTCTAATCACGAAAAGCTAGAAGCCCTTTGTCCAAGATGTATAAGCATCCGATTATGGCTGATTTTATTTAAGTCAGCAATATTGTACAAAGTCAAAAAAGGAAATATTTGGAGCAATACGTAGATATACAGTTATATGCAGCCGCTATAAAAAATCCAAAGAGCAACAGGCACTGGACTAGAATGACCACAAAACATCTAGAAATGCTGATTGAATAAAACATTTTGGAATGGTCTCTCAAAGTTTTAAGCAGCCGTAGAATATCATTTTGGGTCAGACTCACCATGTTTTTCTCTCCATCACACCTTGCCCTTTCTACTATCTGTTTCAATAAAAGTACAGGTAAAATACCCAAGAGTAAAACAGAAACCCTGACATTTCTGTTTTGTGAATCTTGTTGACTGAGAAAAATGTATCGTGCATGGGCATGGGGAGCTTTCCTCAGAACCTGACATATACAGAGAGGTTTGCACAGCGGCATACTAACTAGGTTATTAAGGGATTAATTACAGGGTTAACAGTGGGTGTCAAAGCCCAGCCTGTGTGTAACACCTTCTCTCTCTCTCTTACACACGGGCACGCACACAATAATCTGCTCTCTAGCTGACCTGCCTGCCTCAGACGCTCAGGAAGACAGTCCAGAACAAGACAGAAGTGTGGAGCATGCCACTTGGGGCTGCAAGTGATGCGCTTAATGTTTGTGGGTTGTTCTTTAACAAATGCTTAAAATGGGCAAATGAGAGCGGTGCTTATCCAGCAAAATTGGTGCTAGATGGAGCAGAAAGTGCACAAATGTTCTATGACATTCCCGTAATGAGGTTTCATATTGATCCGACTTCACCGAGCAGAACTACAGGCTCTTCTCTCTTCTATTTTAACCCACGCTGCTTGCTCCAGGCTGCCATTTATTTGGATAGTCTCGTTGGTCCCCCTGGACCTCCGATGCATAGACAGGTGGCCCAGCTGAGCATATCACTCAAAAACGTCATCAGCCATTTCGAAACGCCATTATTTATTTTCTAAGAACAAGGAGATAGCCGGACTATTTTTGGAGGGCAAGAAGAAATCATGTCAACAATGCATGCTGGGAGATTGGTTTCAGTACACTACTGTATATGTAACGCAAGGATATATTATGGAAATGTGACTTTCTACAAGACCTCTATAAGCCTAGTCACTAAGTGACATTTGGAATGAATTCATAATGCAATAATACCTGACTGTTTTACATAAAATATGCCTGACAGCTACACCAGGTGCATGTGCTAAAATATATTGCTGGTCTCCCAAACCACAGGCGAGAATTTTTTTTTTAAATTATATAAACATTAACTGATGGTTATTCCCAAGCGACAAAAAAGAAAAAACACTCCAGGACAACTATTAGACGTTTTAGTATATCACAGGTATACATTTCTGCTGACAGAGTCATGGGTTCAGTACAGAACACAAAAACTATGATAAACTTGAATGCACTGCAACTCACTTTGGACTAAAGCATCTGCCCAAATATATAACTGTAATGCGGGTCTAAATGATGCCCAGATGTCTGTCTAGCAAAGAGCTTACTGGCTTGTCATAACCAGATGTTTTTAAGAATGCAATAAAAACTTCTGATTTCTCTTACACATTGACATTTAACTCAAAGAAAGACATCAGCGGGCGTTTCGACAACCAACACCAAATCTAGGTTTGAGTCAAGTTTATGAACCTTAAACATGTACGACTGACCTAATACGGACCTGTTTGCTGGCTTGCTGGAACCACAGCTGTTTAAAAATGTGAAAAAACGTGCAGCAAACTGTGAGCATGAAAATCTTTTCTAATAGAGGTAATGGGGACCAACGTGGAATCGCTGCAGATCCAAACAGGAGGATGGACTAACACCAGAGAACTAATTACTTCATTTCATTTCCCCTGCGATTGGAAACGCCCGAGCTGTGCACTGCTAATACAGTTAATCCCAGGCCTCCGCACAAAATCCTTGTCTCTAAAACACAGCCACACATTGAAGTCCAAAGAAAACTTCCCAATCCGGTCATATTCAAATCGGAAAATGTCCGACACAGCATGGAAGCAAAACCACAGACACCCCTGGGGCGTGTGGTTCCTCAGCAGAAGGGCGTCAGAACGTTTCCCTCGAAGGTCACAATGTCTTACCATTTATCATCTCCATATTATTCAAGTGTGCAAGTCAGTACGAATGTGCTACTCAAATGTGGCATCGACGGGCCGAGCCAAGCGGAACGGCGATTCAGACGTCCCCCGCTCCCACCCCCCCTGCACGATTAAGCGCTCACATATCTGCTCAAGCTGAAAGGCAAACATGACCCATAAAGGCCATTTCTACTCGAATGCATTCCACTTTTCATAGTGTGAGGGATCTCAAACCATCCATCAATCCATAGGTCAACGTGACAACACTGTGCCATTTAGTAAGCAGCACGAAGTCTAAAAACTGGGGGGAAACCAGCGGCGGGAGGGACGTAATTTCTCATGCTACAGGTGCGGTATTTCCCCACCCACTAGCCAAAGTCGTAATAAAGCACTGCAATAAAGTAAAAAGAAATCTATCTGGGGATGGTTTCAAATGACCAATGTTGAGCTTTTAAACGGATAGAGTCTCATAAATAACATTACAAGAGTAGAATGATTTGAATCGTGCATTCTTGAATACTTCAAGGACTCGTTTTGTGAAGCTTGGCAGCGTTTAATTTGGCATATTAACACCAAACAGGTTGTTCCGTGCCATTCTACTCAAGTTAACGACAGAAACGAAGTCTTTCAAACACCATATTAATTTAGAATCACTAACGTATAATGTTTTCAAGTGGGCTAATGTATTACCAAACAGTAACCTTCCGATCTATCTCATGAAGCCAACATGGAAGTGACTTAAACAGCAATTCATCGACGGGCCGCTAGAGACAAAAGAGAGCAGAATCTCATTGAGTCCAATGTTAAAATGTGCAACTTTACAGCAGAAAAAAACATGTTTACAGCCTGGTCCAAAAATGGTTTGTAAAAAATGAGCAAATTAGGTGCGTGGCCACTTGAGTGACAAGTGGTTCAACAACCAAGCGCCTCAGCTCCAACCATGTGCCGCTTCTTTGCCCATTTTCGATTATCGGCGAGTGGATAACAGGTTAAGATGCAAAAATGGCGACGGCTGACTCCACCCACTTAAAGCTTCAAAAAAGCTCATCAGAAACCTACGTGTGACATCACAGACACTACGTCCATGTTGTATACAGTCTATGGTATTAACATGAAACTTGCCTTGTTCAAAAGACAAACGTGACGGGCAGTTGAATGTAAAAGGAAGAGAGACATGACTCGTTCAAAAAGGCATATATCTAAGCTTATTAAAACACTGCTGTTCTGGGATTCGCGGAGAAAAATAATGAAGCATTTAGAAAGTGATGTGTGCTTCACTGGGCCCTACCTGATCTGTACCACCAAGGGATCACCAATCTGCGGCATATTAGAAGAGCGGTATTAATCCTACTCCGTCTCAAAGCTAGCTTCAAATCAGGAGTAGTCCTTTGTGACTCCTTCCATTTCATTTTTCCTCTCTTTCTCAATACATATCCTTTTTAATTTCATCTGAGAGGCGTCCACGCCTGTCATTGATCTGGTGAGAAACTTTCCCGGCCGCGCCGTGCGCCTCTTCTCCAGGCGCTGTGAGCGGTTTTAATTAGAGCACTCTGGGTAGGCACCGAGGGGCTCTCCACCTTCCGCATAGCAGCCATGGCAACACTCTCTCCTAGGCCAAATGTGCTTTTAATTGAGTGACATCTAATCAGGCCTTGAAATACAACACCGAAGCTAACAAAGCGGGCCTGGGAGGGAAAGCCAGCCAGAGATATGACCGCCGTTCTGCTATTTGGTTTAACACGGTTTCGCTGCTGGCGCTGAAAGGCCCTGAACGACTGATAAAGAAGGGTTTCAGTGTTTCTCACATGTGGCGGTGTGAAGCTTCACTACATGCTTCTGTGCATCTACACTTTGATGTGGTGATATTGGAGCAATCAAATCTCCATAGAAGCATGAATACTTTGTATGTGGTTGCTTTTACTAAAATCAACAGAAAAGGGTCTCTGAGATGTCATCTCATGCAGACTCTCGGACACGCACAATGAATCGACAAACTATCAGACATGCGGCGTCCTGTTGACGTTGCAGTGAAGCACTGCAAGAGGAATCATACGGCTCATCTTCCCCGAGGCATGGCCACAGGGTAACATCACCATGCACTCTCGTCCTCATCCCTGAACCTCAATCTCCTCCTCCTGCGCTTATTTGTGTTACGAGCCTCCACGGGCCGTGTTGTAATCTCGGTCCCCATCCCGTGTCCTTTCCTCCACGCTTGTGTTGCGTCGGCCCCTCTCTCAAATGAATTCAGGGGATGTTCCCCCGAGCGCAAAAACAAGCCGACGACCTTTGTGTGCCAGTGTCATCTGCACAGCAGAAATAAATGAGATTTTAAAAGCCGCTCCGCACGCGATAACTTGGAGCACAGGCACGAGGCAGATGGGATTTTATATAGGCGATTATTTTAAATACACCCTCCAGTTTGGATGCTTTCTGTGTTCGATCTGAAGCCTCCAGAGGAGGAGCTAATCGGTGCCATATAACAAGATGGCTGCCAGGAGATGAAAGAAACTGAATTAAGTTGCTTAAGGAAGAACCTGTCATCATTTATGCACCTATACATTGTTTTAAACCTGCACAATCTTTTATAGCAGTTTATTAAATCTCGGAGGCAAGTTATTCCATACACTGAAACAAAATGGGATGGACACCTTCAAGATCCAGAACTGACAAAAAGCACCAGAAAAGTACTCCATCTAACTTGTGTGCTATATATCAAATTTGTTCAATCTAATCATGCAATATATGAACAGACTGAAATTTGAGTCGTCGTTCATAACAATTTCCCTCTCCACTGTAGACCTCAAATCTCAAATTCACTTCAGTACTGTATGTTCAAATATGCATCAACATGACTGGTTAAGACAGAAGCAACAACAAAAGCCAGAAATTCAGCTGAACATCTCCTTTGGTGTGCCAGAGATAAAAGGAAGTCGCGTAGGTTTAGAAAAGCATGAGCGTGAATCAAACGACACAATTTTTGTTCTGGATATACTGCTCCTTTAACGTATTTATAATCACTAACTTGCACAACTTGTTTGGTAGATCCCTGTTCACATCCCAAACATTTTAAATGATAAAAAACAGCAGATGATGTCATTGGATCCCTGACATATTATAATGGGATTTGCCCGGGTGCTGAGAGCGACCTCGTGCTCCTCATCACTTCTACTCTCCTCCAGAAACACAAGCTGACAAGATGTGTAGACAACACTCAAACAAACAAATGAGGGTCAAAGAGACATCCCATCAACATAGAACGTGTGTGTGACAGTTCAGCGTGCTGTGAAGGTGAAGCTTCGAACAACACTGGAGAGAAAGATGTTCTGATAAGGCGGAGTGAGGACACGCTCGACCCCGGTCACACTTCACATGTCGGATGGCAGCCACTACATACAACTGGCTCATCCAGACAGACGGGAAGGGCACTTGTTAGTGCACACTGGAGGGCATCTGTCCACTCACTCGGGGCACGGGACCGCTCGCTGTTTTACAGGACTTTGAAGCTTCCTTCCTGATTTTGAGGACAGAGAAGTTAACAAACAGTAATTAATAAAGCATCCGTGACCATCTTTACAGTGTTGGCGTGCGCGTCCTTGTCTGTTATCTATCGACACGAGGTGACGTTTTCTTTGCTAAGACAAGCAAGACTACAGCTCAGGGCGGCAACCTTCAAACTGGTCTCTCTCCGAGGCTGCCAGCTCCCCTCATGTCTAACCGGGCTCTTGCACGCTTTCTGCCTGTGTATATGCAAGCGCATGCACGCACACGCGCACGACAATACTTGTGAACTCCAGGTTTGTCTGGAGGGAGTAACCATACATCAAATTTTAATTACAGAATTACTGCAAGATAACCAGAACATGCTGGAGCTGTTGATATGAACCATGTAACAGTGTAATTACTGGCTACTGATTGTGCTCAAGAAGCTATAAATGAATTATCCAGCCTTCTATTTACGTCGACTTATAGATTTAGGCAGTGCTTGTTGTGGAAGACTGGGGAGTTATAGAGAGACACAAGAAACAAACAGGCCAATATGCTGAATTCACACATCTCCCAGAAGCACACATTACTCTTCCTCTCGCTCTCTTTCCCTCTTACATACACACACAATCACATATTGAGAGCTCAGAGAAAAACACAGAGGAAAACCTGAAAAGGAAGCATACCGCATGGATTACTGAAAGGCAAGTGTATGCAGCAGCGTGTGTCATCCAACATAATTCAACAAATAAAACAAGGAGAAAATATAATTGAAAGCAATTTAGTAACGGAAAAGAAAGTGGGATTGAAATAATATAAGTACTCAGGGAGTGCTGGTTGTGTCTACACTGGATGTGAGTGGCACATTGTGGTGCGTCAAAACCAGATCGCATTGTTTACGATCAATAAAGAAACTCTGGAGGAATCTGAGGCACCTTTAGTGGATGGATGCAAGATTTTTTATTTAGATGTCTTATATTTTCCCATCTCCCTGTTCCATTGTAAAACATTAATATTTTGAATTGAATTGTATTTAAATACTGTAAACTTTAGCTAATGCAATAATGTTTTGGTCTCTGGTCTTCAAACAAAATGTGTTTACACAATTGTAACAGGACTAGAACTGTCAATCTTTACTTGCCTCGCGCATATTGATTTGATTAAGATTCAGAGGGTCACGATTCGATGAATCTTGAGTAGTTCACTTTCAAAATACTGTAAATTTCAAATTCTCGATTTGCTCTGTTTTGCGATGCGCGTTCGTGACTTCACGTAATACGTAATTGCGTTGAAAACTCGCAAGTTCAACTTGTAAACACTGACTCGGTACTTCCGCTAACGTCTAGCGTGACCTTTTCAACGTAATTACGTATTTTGTGAAGTCATGAACGAGCATCGCAGAACAGAGCAAGGTGAGCATTTGTGTTTATAAAGCATATATATTTTAATATTTTTAAGAAAATGACTGATAGTTTCGCTAGATAAGACGTTTATTCATCGTCTGGTATCATTTAAAGCCCTTTGAAGCTGCATTGAAACTGTCATTTTGACCTTCAGCCGTATGGAGTCCATTGAAGTCCACTTTATAGAGAAATATCCTGGAATTTTTTCATCAAAAACCTTCATTTCTTTTCGACTAAAGAAACAAATACATAAACATCTTAGATGACATGGGGGTGAGTAAATTATCATGAAGTTTATTTGAAAGTGAACTACTCCTTAAGTTACAAAATGCTTTAAACTCTCTTTTTCACCCAGATTTATCATCAGACGTGTTATAAGGTGGTGATCATAGAGTCTGTCTCTCTCTTCCCTTTCCTTCAGACTCACACTTTTACCGTTGTGGCTCTTATCGTTTTGACGTGCCGCTTTGACAAGACACGTACTTCTTTGCAAGTATATCGCTACACTGTGTGCATCATCTGTGTGTCGAATTATCGCTTTACAGTTCAAACAACTTTCAACAGCTTTAAACAGCAGTCCACGTTCAGAAATATCACTTTCAGAATGCACTTTATTTACCAACGGCTCCCTGCTTGCATTAAACTCATCAGAGAGAGTGTGATTCACTCATACTGATTTTGAAACTACAGTTTGAAAGATGTATTTATATAACTTATGTTGAAAGCAATGTTTTTAAGATAGCACGAGAGTCTTTTTTTTACAAACGCTAACTGTTTGCAACTTATATGTAATTGCAAATTGATTATTTCTTTCTATGCATCAATGCGGTAATCTTTCAAATAAGCTTGTCAATGCATCATAAAAATCTCGACAGCTCGAAAAAGGACTATAAAACTGTTCTGCTGTAGCCCACGCAAATTCACACCACTAGATTTTATTAGAGTTCTTTGTTGTTCTCTTTTTCATTTGACTGTTTTGTTATAGCCTCGAGCTTTAGCTTATGGTCCATGTTTATTAAACATTCCGACATTCAGCTCTTGACAGCCTGTAGTTGTTACAGCGTGATGTCACAAAACATTAGGCCCCCTCCAGTGTAAACAAAAACACATGGGATCAGCAAAACAGATAAATGATGAAAAACAGAAAGGTGCATTAAAATAAATAAATATGATATGGTTACCAAGAGTATGCAGGAGGTCAGGGGTCATGGTCAACATAAACTATAATGGCAGCGGCACAGATGTGTCTGTGGAAATAAATATAATAGTGAATCAGTAAATCAGAATAAACACAATGAATTAAGAACATAATTCACCACAAGTGTGCTTATCCTATCCCCGCAGGAAATCATACATCCATTTTTTTATCTCTCAGGTAGAATGACAAACTCCTAGTCACGCTTTTCAAACTTATCTGTGCTTTTAATAAACTAAGACTCCCAGCAGAGAGACAGGGAAATGTGAGTGAAGCATTCAAAAATTAGACAACATAGTTTACTTATGAGTGAGTCATCAGTACACTTTTGTATATTTGAAACCACTCTAAAAGTTAAGGTGAATTAAACAGCATACAAGGGCTATGCCTAAATGTCTAACAAACCCTTGATGTAACTAATAAGCGTGAAGGAACCGCTAACATTTCCTAGCTGACATTTAACGCCAGCTGTGATTAACAGAGCATACACCGCACCGAGTACAGAAGTACTTATCCATACACGAAGTTTGGAGCATGTCACCTACCGAGAGGGACGACACAGACAAAGGTAATCAGAAGCTCTCCAGAATCTGTCCTTTCTCAAGGAAATGTGAGAGGTGCGTGCCTGTGCTAAATACGTCATTGGATGTGATGGCTCTGGATCACTTGCTACAGCATTCTGGGTAGTTTCTTTCTAGGGGGTTGATAGGGTTTCCTGGTTGCTTACAGGCCATTCAAAACAGGCAAATTATATTCTGTTTCCTTCATATACTGTATCTACGGTCTACAGCTACGGGGTATTTTTGCAGAGCGCTTATTAAAGTTATAGTACAGCTCTTTTCAACGAGCTGCATCATTTGAAAGTGCCATTAGTGTCTATAAAAACAAACCTTGTGGAACAAGCAACATGTAAAAGTTTAATATACAGAGTTTGGGATTTTTCAAAGCTATAACACTTAAGTATGAGCAACAGAATCGTGGTGTTTGTCCGACCGAACGGCACGTAGAAGATCACTTTCACTAAATAGTAACTATGATGCATTCAGGAGGGTTTTTAAGGAAATGTCATTTAATAATAAGAGGTGCATCACCTCTATCAAATTTACATTGACAGAAATAAGGTGATTTTCCCTCATCATCATCTGTCTCACTTCTGTTGTCATTCTGTGTTTGTTGTGATCCTCTCCTGATTTAATTATCAAACACAGATCAATTCAAACACACCTTGAATCTAGGTGAATCTATATTTCACATTAAAAGTTGAACTTTTAACTATAAAACTTGAAACCTTGTTTCGACTGGAATTCTTAGTTCAAATCAATTTGATCCGATTATTGCATGATAAAATCAACAGAGGAGAAGTCATCATCAGTGACCAGTTTGTGCTACATTTAGAAGCATAAATATCTCAATTATATGATGGGAACTTTGGAAAGACATAAAAGCTTAGTGGCCATTAAACACATGGCTGACATTCAAAATAAATTGTGTCGTCAACTAACCTGTAAACCTTACTTAAGAATACAAAAGACATCGTTCTAGAGAATGTCCGCTGTGGTCACCTATTTATTTTATTAAATTAAAATGCTTATAGATTACTGTATGTCAGACTTTGTTTGTTCAAAGCAAGATAATTCGTTTTGGATGACGTGAGGTTGAGATATGATTTATTTTACCTTGAGCTATTCCTTTAAAACATTTCTGAAGGGCTTAAATGTCTCTAAAACTATTTTCTCTGGAGTACATTCTTTGTATTCTATAAAAATCTCCTCAATCAGAAAAAATCCGCTATACAAAGCCCAGGTCAAGCGAATCGCAGACCCTTCCACTCGCTCTCCTCTATCATTGGCTGACAGGAAAAAACATATCTGAGGGTTTTTTACTCCGCTACATTTGGGTCAGGTTCACTCTCTTGCTTTGTCATTGCTTCAACGGTCCAGAACTACACACGGCTACAATGCGATCTACGCCCCAAAGCCAAAAAAAATGAGCACAGGAGAGGGTGTGATTGTGCAGCAGAGACAAAGCAATTCCAGCCCCATTAAACATGAGCTAATCATCAAAGACAAATTACACTTCACTGGGATATGCAAATTCATAATGAGATGCAAGTCATCAAAAGATTTGCACAATTATATTTGGGAACTTCAAATGGAAGGAGTCTACTTTCAAACGTAGTTTCCAGACAATGGCATACGCTTTCCTGATTGTATTAATGGGCTTTCTGCACATCAGCCGTGACGCATGCCTTCGCCTGCAATCTATTTCTTCATCGATGGATTATTCTCCCCATCAGATGAAATGCAGTTAGTTTAAAATGGTGAAGCACGCAGACACAATTACCCATCCTATAGGGACTCGCTAAAGAGCTGATCGATACAAGTAGTATAGCAAGTTCAATTCCTTTCCTTTGCCCACAATATTTATTCCGGTGATGTTCTGCAGGGATAAAAACTATTAGAATCAAACAACTTGTGCCCACGAATATTGTCTTTAGAGAGTAAACAGAAAAGAAACAGAGAAGGCGACACGAAGATAAAGATAGAGGAGGTGTGCATTGAAATGCACATTCGTGTGTTCATTCCTAGTCTATCAATGAAATTGCAAATGCAGTGATAGGAGAACAAATTCGAGGGAAAAGAGTGGTGTTGGCGAGAGATGCAACCGATGGCTCACCTTCAATACTTCGACATACGCACCCATACATCACTGTTCTTGGAAGCACTGTTCAGTCCATAATATCAGACGGAAGTCAGTTTTCCACCTGATATTTTAACCCAATCGTAGTGGTAATTATATAGAGTAGCATGTGAGGTCAAGCTGTGATTTCATGTTCCTCGAGATGAAAAAATGAAAGCTTTTTGATGCCCCATGCTCCCCATCATCACCACAGCCCCAATCCCTTCAAAACATGATGGAGCTTATCATAGGAGAGCAGCATGCAGATACTGTCAGACCTGCTTTCAAGTAATCCCGATAAAAGAGATGTGATTTCTGCCAAAACGTTCTCCCCGCCTCTCCTTCCCAGTGGACCTCGCAAAGGTACCCGTTTGGGCTTTGTAGGCTTCATCGATTTCTTTGGGCATCAACCCACGCTTGAAATCAAAGGCTAGAGGTATCATGTCAGTGCGCTGCTTTAAATCATAAAATCTCCCGTGTTCCTATGGAGATAAGATGCTGATTCCATCCAGCCCTGCCTGGAAAGGTCAGAGAGAGGTATCAAAGAGGTCTCCATGCGAGGAATTAAATTTTAAAAACGCTGGGTTATTTTCAACCCAGCGTTGAGTCAAAAATGGACCGTTGGGTTGTACATTAACATGGGTTGTGCTGACCTATTGTTGGGTCAAATACAAACCATTTTATGGGTTAATTTAGCCCAGTGGCTGGTAGGGCTTGGCGATGTGACGATGTTATAGTATATCGCCGATGTCTCGCAAATATCCCGATGTTGATTACAACAGACAGATACCAGACGATAATCAATAATAATGGAAAATACACATAATAAAAATATCATGCGATTTAGGCTTTAGCCTATACGTTCATGTTCATATGCCCAGGCAGTCAGTAACAGTGACAGAATTTTGGACACGCTGTTTTGTTCGGTCCGTTGAATGTGCTGCTGTTTTCTGCTCGTCGTAGCACAGATGGACCAAGAAATAGACGAGCTGTCTCGGGAAAGCAAAACCTCACGCTCAAAGAACTGCATAAAAGCTATGGATTATCTACGTGCTTTACCTGATGAAAGAAGTCACTGCAACAATGGTTTGTGCGTGATGTGTGTCTGCATGCGTGTTTGTTTGGAATGTATTCCCCCCTGGTCCATATCTACAGATGGATTGGCGTATGACATCAGCATATGACATCAGTACGCCGATCGTCTGCACAATGTTGCATGAAGTCGTACACACCTGACATCATCGTATATTGCAAAGTCGATTACAGATAATTATAGATTAAACACATCGCCCAGCCCTTGTGACTGGGTTCGTACCTCTTTTTTAAATATTCCAGCATTTTGTAGAGTTTATGTTAAAAGGAGGAAGGCGAACTTATGTACCTGTTTGAAAGTGGAACTCGTGCCTTACAATCTGTTCAAAAACATTTGGAAAAAATGTACTGGCAGATGCTCATCTTCAACTATCAAATATGTACAGAAACATGTCTTTAAGCATGAAATCTAGTAGTGTTGGTGTCCTTGAAAACCGTAACTTGATCTGAAATTTTCATTAAAAAGCTCATGTGGCTTTTGGTGAAAAAACCTTTCACATTGAGTTACACAACCACAAAAACTAAAAAAACTAAATCTGTATTATCGCTAATAAGAAGTGTCTTGTTCTGGTCTCTATAAACAACATCCAAAGTTACCCCCACGTCAGTTTCTTGAACCTCTCTAAGGTAAACCCATTCAGGGGTCCCCGGTTAGAAGAGCCCAGCAAAGAGCATAGTTCCTAAACTATATTGGAGCTGTCACATGTGTGTTTGGAGCTGCGAGGCAGACAGGCAATTTTAGCAATGTAGTGAGAATCAATACCCTATCACGGTCTTTGTGTGGAGCGCACCATCCTTCAGAGGCGGCGTAATTTATATTGTTTTTGTCCCCATGCAAACAGCGCAGATACAAGCATATCACAAGAAGTCTTTACTGAGGGTCTCATCCCAGGGCATGAATAAAGTTAATGTGCAATGTCTTTTACCGATGTGAGCCTTAAATACCCAGAATACATCACTTTATTCGGAGCTAAATGCACCATTCAGCGGGGAACGCTTGGGCAGACATTTTTCCTGATATCGCTGTTGTTCGCGAGAAAGCCCAGGCCTGGCTTTAGCTGTCCTTTCATTGTTTTCCGCCTCTTTCATAAAAGTGTAATTATTAGAGTTGGTCTCTTGTCAGGGCTTGTCTATCAGTAGACAAGGATGCATTTCTATTAAGGGTTTAAAATGGACTATTATTCCGTCAAAAAGTTTGTGATGCCTCTATTATGCCTGTGCAAAGAAAGGCTGGAATTTTTCCCTCTTTGATTTGCATATCCATTGTGGGAAAACATCTGAGGAGGAAACAAAAATAAATGAGATGCCGCAACGATTTAAATTGGCTTTATCTGGACATTAGCGGGCACGAAATTAGAGTGTTTTTCTCATGAAGGCCTGCGACAACAGATGTCCTAATCTGACAGCTACAACACCTCATTCAAACTATTGATCATTCCCTTAGAAAAGAATGGAAGAAAAAACACATTTGTTATTGGTCACAAACAAATTAAAATGCCAAAAAACCTTCAGACATCAAGCGAGTGAATAAAATTGCATTCTGCATGGTCAGTTACAGCCAGCTTTGCACAGTTCTTATAATTGCTTTGTGGTGTTAATGAACCATGTGATCTTACATTAGCTAGAGCCAATATCAAACTGCAATAGCCTGCCCGAAAGCGTCAAGCCGACAACTCTGTTGATTCCATCTCATCTACTAGGAACAATATTCAGACATCCAACCCCAGATAGCGTGTCAGTTTAAAAAAAGTTGCCATGGTAGCATGAGAACCAAAGTCTGCGCTTGTTGACCCAGACAGGCAGGTGTCTCGAAATCACATCAGGGCAAGAGATGAGGCTGTTACAGACTCAATTTCAGCATTAAGACCAGGATCATAATGGAGGCGGTAATGACACGGCCCTTCTGCCCCAGGCAACAGGGTCTCCACACCCTGGTGTATCTCTCTGCCTGCTTATCGATCAGTATACGGATGGCAGACGAGCTTTGCCCGATGAAACATCAGCAATAACTTCGGGTTTTATAGGTGGGTGCAGGGTGCTCTGCAGGTGGCCAGAATGCTTTAAAATGCACAGCGCCGAGGCTTGATTTAATGCTTGGCTCTCATCTTCTCACAACAACGCTCTATAAAAAAACGAATCCTGATCTCCACGGTGACCCTGTGGCTCAAGAGAAGTCCACCTGCTTGTTCTAGAGACTTGAACATAAAAAGATCAAGCCCAGACAGTTTAAAACAACATTGGGCCTACGTTTAAATACGCTTCACATTCTCAAAACAAATGCAAGTGGCAAATGTTTTATTTTGAGTGCTTTTTGGTTGCTTTGTGGTTGCTAGGGCAAGTTGGATGCCTAAAAGACCAAAGAAAGAAGCCAATCCCAAGTTTAAAAAAAAATCCCTGGTCAATTTTAAAGGGATAGTTTACCCATAAAAGGACCATTCTGTCATCATTTACTCACCCTAATGTCATTTTAAACCAAAAGATATTTTGAAGAAATATCAAAAAATGTTCGGTAACCGAACATTGCCAGTACCCATATTGTTAGTACACAATGCCAAGTCAGTGGGTACCACTGTCGTCCATTTACCAAATTTCTTCTTTCGTGTTTTGCAGAAGAAAGTCAGTTTGAAATGACATGAGGTTGAGTAAATTATGACAGAAGTATCCCTTTAAGAATTGTTTTGCCGGTTATAACCACACCAAAAATGTTAAATACTGAAGTTTAATTATTATTGAAATATGTTAACATAAACTCGCCTTGTTCCATTTGATGTTGTACAGTCGTGTGTTCTACAGTGGAACAGAGGCATCATAAGTGGAAATAATTCAACAATATACAAAATCAGTCAGCTGTGTGTTCCTGTGCTTCCACTGGAAATAAAACATGCATATTTACACATCTTCCCAACACACCAATTTGCATCTGTCTGGAAACCACAACCAGAGTAAGAAACTGTCAACCTCCCTCTTACCACGCTAATGACTCGGAGACCAAAGTCAACTTGAAGGCTCGCACAAATAATCATTATTCAGCATGTCAAGGAAATAAATTAAATCTGTTTCTCGACTCTAAAACGTGTTGAGACTTATAAAGGAAGCCGAAGAAACTAAACACTCGATTTTTCCCTAAATTACAACCTATCCTTACAGTAAATTAAACGGCACACCTTAACCTTCTATTCGCCTTCAGGGGACGGTTGATTGGCAAATCCCCCACTTACTAAATTATGGGTAACATTCAGTGAGAGGTATAAACAGCCAAGGACTAACTCTTGATAAAACAGCACTTCCTTTCCTCTTTCCCCTGACAATATGTCTAAAACCTGCATTTAATTCAGCAACTTGCAAGCGCCCGCCTTGTCATGTGTAAAAAGAGAAAGGAGACTGTATTAGTGTACAGATGCCAAAATATAAGACACTACAAGATGTATAAACACAAACCAATATTTCCTCTTCTGATACGAATATACATTCCACCATCCGGTGTGCTGTCTAGTGTCAACAGATAGAACAACCACAGAACAATCGATGACATCTTGGCAAGGTCTCAAAAACAAATCCCACAAATATACATGCAGTAGGAGGCAAACAAAATGGCAAGCATCATAGACCAAACTGTTTTCAGGTAATACAAATGAATGTGGGTTTAAAGACCGGGGAAATCACTTGATAAGCAGTTTTCTGGCCAATGCCAACAGGCTACATTACAGTAAAATGATTTGTTATGTGCTAGTCTACTGCAGGAGATGCTCAATCTAGAGAAAAAGTTATTTAAAATTACAAAAAGTATCATTTACGAAGTATCAACTGAATCGCCAAAATTTTTGGTCCGTTTCTTTTTCAAAATTGTTACGAGTATGCAAGCACTTACATGGTATCAAAGGGAACAGACATGAACTAAAGCAACCAAACTCCAATTCCAGAGGCTTCTAGTAAAACATCCATGCATGCACTGACAAATAAACCGTAAATGTGTCCCAAGTGACATAGCAAAAAATTGAAAATATATTATATTATTTTATCAATATGTTTACATATTTATAATTTAGAGATATAAGAGAGATGTGTCTTTAATAGTTGGTTTTCTACATTTTTGCTGTCATACCAAAGGACACACTTTCAGTTTATTTCTCAACTACCCACATGTCATTTCAGTCCTGTTTAAGGTTGTTTTGTATGTGAAGATGATGTGGGTGGTCCGCTATTTGCATGTGTGGCAGAGTACTCGCATGTGTGTGTGTTTTGTGTGCAAAGTCCAGATGGTGCAGGGCATTGCCACACAGTTTGAGTGACCACAGAACGACTGGTACGAGCTGTCATAGATGGCTTGCACCTGCTCCGCACACATCATCTCTTCCCACTTTCTTTCATCATGAAGCCACACTGTAAGCACTTCAGCACTAGAGAATGGCCTCCGAGAGCCACCGTATACATCAGCATAAAATTACACATTTGCTATTCCTTTATGTTGATAAACAACCTTAATACTTGGAGGACATATATCTATGCACATTTGCAGCAACCCAATGCACCTGATTTCTATCGTGGCCACAGACTACCTGGATAAAACCCTTAACCCCTTAGGCCCAATTCACATTTCGTGCCTAAAAACCTGCGCGGAAAACACAAGCTAAGCAGCTTTCTCTCTACAAATGACCCACGTTGAGCGTGCGGCACTCTGAAAAGTCCAATTATTTCCATCTCGATTACACGCCTGTCGCGCGTCTACATTTAAAATAACGAATATGCGCGCGGAAATGATGCGAAATGTGAATCAGCCCTTATGCAGCCTCAAACCTTCGAAGTCCCTTGAAGGGAGAGTTCAGTCAAAAATGAAATTTCTGTCATCATTTAGTCACCCTCTTGTCATTATAAACCTGTATGGCTTTCTTTCTTCTGCACAACACAAAAGAAGATATTTTAAAGATTGTTGGTAACTAAACAACAGCAGTGCCCATTGACTTCCATTGGTTGGTGTCCATACAATAGAAGTGAATGGCTACCGCTGTTGTTCGGTAACCAACATTCTTCAAAATATCGTCTTTTATATACAGGTTTAAAATGACAAGAGGACAACAGAATATTCATTTTTGGGTGAACTTCCCCTTTAAATCCCTCAACCTAGACTCTCTTATCTTCCCTTTATCTTACCTGTTTGGATTTATTTTAGAATAAATGCATCATAAAAAGAATTTTGAATACAGAACATGGATAAAGACATCCTGTAGATAATTATGTGAGATCATACTGTATATAACATCAATAGGTTTGTGTGCACAGCTCTGTGCCACTCACCACTGGCCTAAGGTGAGTCGACCGGGCATTGATGCAACTTTTCAATCTAGCAACCTAGTCCAGTGTACACAGTGTTGAGTCTATTGCTCTTAAGTGTTCCATCACTAAATGCTATCTGGGAGGTTCTGGAGGAAACAGGGCCATTACAGCTAAAAATGAAAGAAAATCATTGTATCTTGATTGATGTGGCCCATTCCCCTCGGACATGAGCTACTGCCTCACTCTCCAGAACAGCAACTAAACAGCAACTCTTCACACCATTGTCTAAAAATTAGCTATTAAAACAAACAAGAGGCTTGTGATGTATGCAAAGTATGTAGGGACAAGCACAAATGTGCTTTTAAATGATTGCTTGTTTTTAGAAACACAAGAGATGTGACATGAATTAAACACCCAATAGTAACTCTTCGATAACGTCTGGCTGTCCTTGAGATGTCTGAAGTCATGTTTGGTGCACAGAAAAGACAATCATCTACAGTACAAATCCGTCTCTAATTCAGCTGTAATCTCTTATCAAAATAGTGAGAAAGGGAAGAGAGCAGAAAAAATCAGCAATTCTGAACTTCATCTCAGAAAAGGAGCTCCCACTGTGAACGCACCACTGCTCATTTAGGTGGAGGGAGAGCTGTCAGCCCGGGCGTCATTAGAACAAACTACAGCTGCTCTGTGTGCTATCTAAGATACAGGAGAACAGCTAGAATCGCCTCACATGAGCTTTCCTGGTTACCAAGAGCAACGGTCATCACATCTGAAGGACAAAAGCACCTACATGTTGTGTATTTGTCATTGCTGCCTCTGTAGATATATATATATGTTTCAGTGTGTGTGTGTGTGTATATATATATATAGATTTGCTTAATAGAACTAGGTGTTATAATCCCACTATTTCAGCCAAGTTGAGTTGACTAATAGGACATTTCCCACGCCTTATGCATCACAGGGAGAGCAGTCAAAAATGTGAATAGAGCAAAGGTGGTCTGATGTTTCACCGGGTTCATCGGGTAGGCATCCTCTGTGTTTGAGGATAGCAAAATAGAAATACATAGCATACTTACCTTTCCTTGCTATTATCAGAGAGACATCTCATGAGTTGCGTCTCATTACATCCATTATCCTGGGTGAAAGATGCCTTCTGGTGAGGTGCTGCTGAGAATGCCCTTTGTATGGTTACCATCAATGCGACACAACCTCAGCCTCATTGGGTGTTTCAGTCCTTTATCACAAGACATCCTCCGCCAAGGGAGGCCCACCGCAGGTTGATCAGGCGTGGTGTGTGTCGCATTGTTACAAGGTCATCAGGCAGCCCATGCTGTGTCTATCCGCCTCAACCACAGCCATCGGTTTCTTCTTTTCACACCACAGGGCAGTTCTTGATTATCCTCCACTAGACCTATCCACTGAAAGTAACCTATTTGTCAGCTTGGTGACCCCTGCATTTAACCTTTCCAGAGAGTAGTGTACATATATATGTACATATACATATACATATACACACATACAGTATAAACAAATATACACACATGTATATACACATGTGTGTGTGTGTGTGTGAATATATATGTATATATATATATACTGTACATATACAGTAAATATGCTAATACGTTATATTTATATATTTATGTGTGTGTGTATTTATATTCTTTAAAGTAATATATTTAAAGCAATATATATATATATATTGAGTGACTGTACACATGCTTCTCATAATAATAGCAGCCATCAGGTTACTCTGGGAAACAGGCCTAACTAGCACATCAATGTTTCTTTAAAAATAAACCCAGATTTAAAAAACAGAGTCAGTCTCAACGTGAGCTTCAGACTGGCAAAGTAGGTTTAATCAAAGGTTGCTACAGAGGACTGTCAGTGATGGTGAGTGACACATCCATCCCGTCTGTTACATAAGCAAAGCGTCCTGTGCGAAGCTCAATTCCAACAAAGCAAGAAAAAAACCTCCTTTCTAGGTTTCTGGGTTTTATCCTCCATTCAAAGTTCCCAGGAAACTAATTTCCCTGACAGACAAGCGCTCCATAATAGACGGAACACTTCCCACACATTAAAAGAATGGAGCTCCGAAACAACAAAGACAGGAGGCGCTTTAAAAGTCCAATCTCACATTTCACGTTGTCACACTGCAAAACACTCTCATCAAAGGCCATTGATTTTCCATTCCACAGTAAATGATGATTAAGGCAAATCAGGCCTTAGTTTCATAGCTCAGACTCTTCCTTTCTGAATTTAGTGGCACTCGGAGTGTTTACCAATAGGCTGCCGACAGAATAAAAAAGAAGAAAAGTCTGCCGCCTCTGTGAATTACCAAAACAGTACAGTTCTGGTTGACCGATACAGGATTATACAAAATGTTATTAACTAGAAGTCTTTTGATAGATATGGATCACAGGGAAACACAAAATCTGTTATTCGTTCCAGCAGGATAAATGGCTAAATATGACTGATAAACGGACCTGGGCAACATAATCACTATGGAACAAAATTAGCAAATAAAAACCAAGGTGTATGCACCTCCAGGCTTGGTGACCCAAAGTGCAAATGCTATGCAACACCATAGGACATCAGACAGCATATACAGCTCCTCTCTCCAGACTTCAATTATTGCAGGTCTCCCCTTTAGCCCACCTTCCTTGGCGGCTGATTACACTTCCTTTAATAAAGATGCCTACAGAGCCTGGTTTAGCCCCACTGCCCCCGGGTAGGGAAACGCCTGTGGTCTCTTTGTCCTTCAGGAGCCTGGGAGCAGAGAATCTATACATGGACAGGCACCAGTCCAGAAGTCAGACAAGACCGGCAAGCTGGCTGCCCCCAGAACTAGCTTCCGAAACGTGACTGCAGGGCTTTACCAAAATAAAATAAAATACATTTGCTTCGCAATTTAAATACGCAACACCAATTTCTTTGATGAATGGGGGTCACCGTGTTACAGCTGCTTGTACTAATTGCACTGTTTTATGAGTTATTACTCTCTAATTCCTCTTCCAAAGTCACGTTAATGCCGCCCTGAGTATATCTCATACGCGGCTGAGTAATGAGAGCAAGACTTTCATGCTCATTGTAATCATTTGTCTGCCGCAATCACTTCCCCCGTTGCTTGCAACGCTGGTATTTTATTCCTAGATTTGTCTGTTTTACGGGGAACAGAGTGATTCATGCTTCTATAAATATACCTTATCTAAACGTACGTTATTACTTCAGATCAAGTCATTATGAATTATAAGAACTGCAAGGCACTCTATCAACATCAAACATGAAATTACAAGAAATCCTCCAAAATCATTCAGTTATTAAAAGTAAGGAAACCCCAGAACAAAAAGGTTAACTGGGGCAGAACTATAACCACAAAAAAGAAGTTAGGTATTAATCTTCCTGAACTTTGCATTTTGGTGCATCCCTTAAAAAAAATGTTCAAGTAGAAGAGACTTGTCACTGTGTGTGTGTTTCATCTGCAAGTAAAAAAACTTCTTAAACTTCTGTTTAACTCCAGTGAAAGTGATACCAACACTACTTCAAAAAACAAAACAAGACATTTGATATAAAGACGGTTATTATTTGTTCTCGCTGTCACTGTGGTTCACTCAAAAACCAGCACTGTGATATTGCTGTCAAAACGCTATAGCTCTTGTTTTGCTAATCTAGCCGCCGAGCAGTAAAAACAGAGATCCATAGCACAGCACGGGTCCAGTCTTTAAAGATGAGACACGGCTCATTTTGAGTACAGTTCTCTGGATGGACAGATGGGAGGGAAACGAAATACTTTTGTACTCTATGCGTTACCACTCTCCATATGCTAAATCCCTAAAAAGACAAACAAATGGAAAAAGCAATTTCTGTACTTTCGGTCATTAGCTCTTGGAAAACTCTGGCACTTTTCACAGTTAATCATCGTGTTAGAAGCAACTAATGTAGTGTTTCATTAAAAATGCCTTTTCGTTATACAACAGATAACAAAATGACCCAAACACGTTATGTGATAATAACTTTGTGTTCATATTAAAGGGACAGTTCACCTGAAAATAAAAATCCTCCCATCATTTACTCAACCTTTTGTCATTTAAAAGCGCTATGATTTTCTTCCGTAGAACACAGAAGAAGTTATTTTTAAGAAAGTTGGTAACCGAACAGTGCCGGCACCAATTTGCTTCTATTGTTTTGACACAAAATCAATGCAAGTCAATGGGTGCCAGATACCCACATTCTTCAAAACATTTTTTGTGTTCTGCGGAAGAAAGTCATCCAGGATTGATATGACAAGAGGCTGAATAAATGATGACAGGGTTTTCATTTGTGGGTGAACTATCACTATCACAAATCTCAATCATCATGTTGTATTGATACTAAAAGTGTGAAATGACATGATCCAATTGACCTCACGACCACATGACTACATACAGTACAGCGCCACAAAACCTGACCAGCCCATCTTGGTGCAATTCCAACTGCGCTGCAAATACACACGTGTCTCTATCCTTCCATCAGACACGGTGATTGTCTTTTCTATTAAGAGACTCCTGCAGATTTTCCCCCTTAATCCTATCAACTAATGTAAAGCTGTTGATCCATGACTGTTTTGAAGGTTATCGTGTGCGTCATGCCCAAGGGTATCTATTATTTACATGGGAGTCCACCCTCTGAGGGAGGTGCAAATGAACAGCTAAACTTTCCAATCTATCAGTGAACATACACATCAGATAACACGCCTGACCGACTCGGGGAGGACGCGGGGCTGAAATTCCTATCGCATCTCTATATAACAGATTATCATCCATAACAGCAGAGAAGGGATATTTGCGGTTTAAATCAGGAGGTTTGTCCGCGGTGGTGCCTGGGGGAGTCGTTTTTCCGAGACTGTTGTTTGTCAACAAACAAGCAAATGTCTTTGAAAGCTATGTTTCAAGCAACAACATTTGTAACAGGAAACCCTGAGGACATTTTCTCTCTAAAGTGCAGCACTTGCATGTAAGTGGAAAGAAATTTCAAACAATAACGCCGGCCTTTATTTCCAGACATAATATCCTATGGCTCGCAGCCCATCGCTCATAACCGCGTTTTCCTACATAAAACCCAAAGGCAGAAAACGTCCACTTGTTGCATCTTTTACCTTCCTCTAATTACAGAGTCATTAAGGTTTTTCGTGGGATTAATAACAGCGTACGCAGTGCCGGAGTCAGAGGCCAGGTATCAAAAAAAGAGCTCTCTGGAAATGCGCTGATGAGCGTCTCCGACAATAACGCCTTTCTCCCTCCACACAATCAAACATCACTTCACACATCATTTGTTCCCGTGCATTACGTGGGCTAATCTACGGGCTCCGCCAGACCTTTTGGCCTTGAAAGGAACGTGTTAAAAAAACATGGCAATTACGTTGGCTTTTAGCAACTACCGGACCATGTTTGATATGAGTGTGATGGCATTTATAGAGGCATGAAGTTCCACCTTATCTGTTAGCTGCTCGGTCTAACCTACACAATATTGCCAGCTTGGTTCGCTCATTTAAAAAGCTAACATGTCAAAAAGGCCGCTGGGAAAAGCGCGAGTTAACGGGTGGCGAAGAAACAAAAATCAGTTCAGAAGAGTTCAGAAGAAGAATTATTCATGATTATCAATCAAATAAGTTTACTGGTGAATACAGTAATAGCTTAATAATGTGTGATTTTTCAAGGAAAAATTTAAAATGTCATTCTTGTCAGTCATTATTTAGAAAAAAACCTTGGTGAATTTCTCACAGCCTACTTTAGGATTTAGAGCCACTCATAATCGTTAAACTAGGGAAAACAAAGCGAATTCATCAAACGACTTTAGATGAGTCAATTATGATCCCTAAATGCGCCGCACGAAGAGGAGGGCAAAAATAAATCATTGATAAACACCCAAGGCAAATGTTTGCACAAATATCTAAACATCGCTTTATGCATTACAATGCTCTTTCGTGCATGTCCATATTTCACATTTCCAGGTGTTCCTTTGGAGTTTAGAGATAGACGGCTTTGATCAGAATATCAGAACAATTCTGTCTTTCATCTCACTGAGCAGAGTTTGGTTAAGGGGGAATTTTGGCTCAAGGTTTAGCCTTGGAACGCCCCACCTCGCGTTTTCATGCAAACCCAACTCAAACCTCTCATGTACGCTGTTCGCTATCTACTTTCAATCTCCTGTTAATTCCCCACTGCATATCTTGCTTGGAAAAAGTATCAAAGTATCAACTGAGAGGAACAGGAATGAAGGACATTGTAAAGAGGAGTGTTTAGAGACAGGTTTTAATTTTAGCACGTATTTACGCAAACATTGGGGAGATGCTTTCTAAGTACGTCAAGCACATCTCCGCTCCCATTAACACTTCCATGCCTCATGTGAAGGCTACAGGCACGTTTATATTATACGTGCCCTTAAAAATAAATCAGACCTTTTTCAAACTAAAGAGAGGGGAAAAACACCACAGTATTTTTTCATTCAATTACTCCAATTTAAAAAGCAGGAAGCAGCCTTCAGGTGCTAGTTTGCAACGGAGAAGCAGAGTAAAAATCTATAGTTTGCTCCAATAAATGAAAGCAATTTTCTTTTGCCGACTATGCATACGCTGATATCCGCTGTTGATTCAAGAGGTTATAACTCCAGGGCCCTTGTCCACAGAAAAGCAGAGCGGAATTACGGCGGTAAACACAAAGGCAGCAATGTTTGTTTCCTCTCCAGACACCATCCACGATTAGAGAAGGCCCGCTGATATTCCTTCCACATCTGCAAGATCTAATCCATCAACATCAGACAAACCTCATGGCCGTCTTTGATTAGAGGAACTCTGGGAATGAGGAGGAACAAGAGAAAGTACGGAGTGACCCAAAAAACCTAAATTATTTAACTTCAGAGACAAACTGATAAATTGCTGCATCGCGGGTCAATATATTACAAGGACCTGTTGACCACGCTGGTGTTGGAATTTATAATGCGCAGGGCGAGATAAAGGCCATTGATTGTCTCCCCCAAGGTCACACGTAGGCGGTTTTCATCTCCCGGCGTCTCTATCTTCGACAATTTTCTGGAAATGTTTGAAAAATTTCTGCAATTTGGTTAATCAAATTCACAAAATGCTAGAGCAGCATGCAAAGGAGGAATATTTCCAGCCACTTGACAGGAAAATAAACTTGCACGTATTGGTTCTGGGGCAGAATATGCTTCGATTTTACATTATTTATACTAGTCAGAGGAAATGTAACAAGCAATCAGCAGGACAAATGAAACACTCACCCTCCTGCATGAAGCACAAATCCCGAAAATAATCAAAGATCTACAAATATTTCAAATTACTGTCTCACTGTGATCCGAGCTTCATGCTGTTTATCAAATCCAACATTCATTATTCTCCATTTAAATCCCTCGTTTTTGGAAAGCTGATCATTACTGAAATTTCAGAGAATACTAACTAGATCTTTTGTCCACAAATACCCCCATGGGATCCTAACCCTTAAAGGGATATTTCACCCATGTCTGTCATCATTTACTCACCCTCAGATTTTTCCAAACCTTAATACATTTCTTTGTTCTGCTAAACACACAGGAAGAAATTTGGAAAAATGTCAGATCTTGCCCCCCATTGACTCCCATGCAAGGGAGTCAATGGGGGGCGAGATCTGACATTCTTCTAAATATCTTCCTGTATGTTCAGCAAAACAAAGAAATGTATGCAGGTTTGGAACAATCTGAGGGAATGACAGAATTTTCATTTTGGGCTGAAGCACACTTTAAGAGCGGTGTACGGGGCCCTTAAGGTTGTACACAGCTCACGTTAAGTTTCTGGAGATTTTCTGCCCGAATACATTTTTTGGCAAGATGTATTTTCAATATTATCTTGTTCGTTTGACACCGACGTTTACAACGGTGCAATTCATCAAACAGACTGCATGTTTATCTCTCACAGCCTGAATTTAATTTGTGATAAATTAAACACGGCACCTGCCCTGGCGACTGAGGTCCACGTTCCCCTTTTTTCAACCCCAAAATGTTGTCGCACCAAAAAAGCACGGAAATTAAAGAGTTAAAAATTGATAAATGGTTTATCAAGCACATCTAATGAAGATTTCTGTGTGGATGCCGCAATGCTTTAGCGGATTCATTTCTCATGACAACACCAAAGGAGAGCGAGAAAGAGAGAGAGAGTTACAGCTCTCATCAGGTTTGTAATTAAAGAGAGGTTTTCTATCTATGGTGCGAAAGCTCTTTCGACCAGGTGAAATCTGAACTATAAAAAACATTATAACTTAAGCAAAAGTTTGCTGTAATTACATTATGAAAAAAGTGAAAAAGTCATTCACATCACCATGTAACTGGGCTATTATAACAGTGTCATAGTCGTTGGCTTCTGAAGTTAGTTACATAATTATATTCGGCGATACGGTCAAACAGGGGGCAAGGCGAGATTTAACAGTCTATTCTTCCATCTTATATGGTCTTCACTAAAATCAATCAATCGCATAATTCTTCGGAGGCGCTGTGGGACAAAAATAGCTTTAATAGACACATCTCTGTCGTAAACAACAGAGCAGGTCCTCATAAACCAATGGCTACTAATTAAGTTTCTTCACCGATTTGAAACATCTAATTACTATAAGAGTAGCCGTAAATGAAACAATAGCATTTCAGAGGCTGATAGCAGCACAGAGGGATGCTGGACAGGCTTGATAAGGGAAAAATCAATTTACAATATGCCTCTGTCATTTATTCGCAGAAAACAACGCTACCTCATTATGTGCTCGTGTTTTTGTTTTCTCGCGCATCTAAAAACACAAAACGCAACATGTACTAATAAAACACTGGTTTCCATACATTGAATATATGGAGTACATGAAAAATAGGCATGCGGTTGCATTTCTATGCGTATCGTCAGCACAGAGGAATCGAAGGGGGAAGGCACACCGAGTGGACTACTAACTAGCTCCTTTCATTTTTTTAAAATTGCAGAGGCTCTCCGAGAGCTCGCTAATTATGTAAACATGACTTAGAGAAATGTTAAGCAGCGGAGGGAGCACAGCTATCGCAGCCCTGCATTACCTCATCAACAGATATCTCGAAAGGGGGCAAAGCTCGACGGAATTTCAATAGAACCTCAAGGTTTCTCTCAAAGACAGGCGAGGAGAAAAGGGGTTGGAAGAGGGCACGTAATGAACTGCCTGAAGACACCCCATTAACACCTCAACCTTTCGGCTGTGGTGGAAGAGCGTAAACTTGTGAATCTTTCAGTCAATGATGGCGGCCCTGAGACCTGGCAACACCGCATTACCTATAGCAATCGCCCAGTCCCTATTCTCTCTTACAAGACAGGATGTAAACTTTGGATGGCACTCGGCCCGAGGTGGAAGCGAAACAAACAGGAACATGAGGCCTCCAACTCACAGCTCAGCATATACAAACCACAGCTATTTCCTGATTGGCTGGTCACTTCTGGATTCATTTCAATGTAAAGACAGTCGAGTTTTCAGGACTGCTACACATAATATACACGATTCGACCGTGCACCTCCGTCGATCGGGCTGGGCGCTTGCATCTAAAATTTGTCTCATTCAGACCGGAGGAGCATTCATAGTCTAATTAGATTTCAGCAGGAGAATCTGTGTGTAAGGTGATTAAGAAGCATGGAGGCTTGCCTCCCCATCTGGATAATTACTGGTTACTTCATTCATCAAAATTGAATCTCAGGTTAAAAAAGTGCGAATCACATGCTGAAATAAACCATTGGTGATTTCAGCTAGCGATTCAACCGGCTTTAATGACAGCGAGTGCTGCAAGAGAAGATCCCTCCAGGGTATATGACCATGTCTGGCACCTTCGATCATTTCTAATCAGTCTACAATTAGAGCAAAGACATTCTGTGACTAAATAGCCATCGCTATGCTCTCTCATCCCATATACCATAAGCAACAACCGGCGGCATTAACGATTATAGCCTTGTCAGCCTTTTTAACTTGGCATTTACTGAGATATGGATCTATGGTGGACATGGGCCAACATCTACCAGCGCATGAGAAAAACTCAAGGGCCGACCTTCGTGAAGGACACCTGTCAGGGGGTTTCTAGAATCTGACCAATGTGGCAGAAGTAACATTTAGGAGCATAAAAACAGAAGTTGAAGAGCGACCTTTCACATTGCGATTTAATGGAATGCCGGAGTCCCGTAAAGGTCAGCCGGTGTCATCCATTCCTGTCCAGAGACAGCCCTACAAGTAGTATGAGGTATAGTGATATATAAAGCCATAGATCAAAGGCTTCCATACGCTAATGATCTCGGTACCTTGCTGAAGAGCCAGCGAATTTCTGCAGACACAAGCTGCTTGTAACTAAGATGTGGAGTTAAGATTTTATAAGATGTTAAGGGGTTTTGCAAGAGGAAATGTGTTCGGAGATCCTGTAGCGTCAGAGAGCTGGTCTTGAAAGTGTGAAGGGACATAGGCACTCCGATCCGATTCAGCTATCTCACACCTTTCAGAGCAGGAACATCTCTTCCTACTGCCATCCACTTACAGTACATTCATACAAAAAATAGGAATGGGAAATAATGCGATGTGGCAAATAGCATGTTACAGTGGCAAAACCTTGCAGATTTTGACACCGCCACAATGTTTAACTTAGACTTAAATGACAGTCCAGTTAGCCGTGAGTTTAGGGAGTTCTGCTGTGCTGCCAAATGTCGACTACATCTCTAAATACTTCATCTTATGCAATGTTTGCTTGTAACCTGTTGCAATGACTCTAGGAGAAAGATTTTACCAACGGGATAAAGTGCATTTCAGCAAAATCAACCTGTTTGGGTTTGAGAGAATGATTACCTAGATGACATAAAACAGATGCATATATCACGGTTCAAAACGAACGGGGTCATTGGGGGATAAACAATCACACAAAACCTGTTTTGGTTGAAGAAAAGAAGATAGAGTATCGGTCAATGTCAAGAATAGTGAGCGAAGGGGGGGGGGGAGGAAAGAGGGCAGAAGAGAGAGAAAGAGAGAGAGTGTAAGTGAAGGCCTGCTGTGTCCAGGGATGTCCGTTAGATGGAGCTGCAGATGGGCTGGTTTCCAAACGCAGCGAGTCCCAGCCTGCTAGCTTTTCATTCTCAAGGACCTTTAAAGATCAAAGCCCTGAACATAACAAGAAAGAGAAAAAGAGGAGGGATCCTGCCAAGCAGAAGAGCCTGCGTGTCCTTCCACTGAATAAGCTAGAACTTCCTCCCACTGAACCAGAAGAAAACCGCCAGGACGGTGGAGTTAGTAGAAGTCTCTTTAAATCACCAGCTCCGACTCAGTTCATGTTGATGGAGCAGTGCCCAACCCCAATGCACAGTTTCTCTCTTGTTACCGCTTCTAATGTGGACATGAAGGGCTTCCGGTGAAACTGCTGAAAACAAGAACGTCCTACTGGGATAGATGGATGAGGTCATTTCCACTAGCAATGAAAAAGGATTGCGCTCGTACAAACTGACGTGCAGCGACTGCATCTGACCAAAACGAAATACGAAAAAGCATGTGACTAACCCTGAGGGACGTGAGAACCAGGACACCAAGAAAGCTGAGTTAGCCTTGATACGCCGCAGCTCCAAGGGTCAAGAAAAACAACAATGGTCAATGTCCTTCTTAAACAAGATCACGAGAGCTACGAAGATGACAAATTATTTACTCTCGTTTTTTTATTACGGGGTGAGAATGAGTAGGATGTGGTAATATAGATCTCTCTGGATCACAATTTGATAAAACTGTGATTTTTTATGCTAACGGTTATCTAAGTGATTGAGTTTTCTTTTTAAAATTTTTGTCTCAATCTCAAGTTTTGATTTTGGTCAAGAAGAAATGACTGAGAGGGCATTGACCTCGTTCTTTAAATAAATAAAAAAACACCTCAAATAACTACTGCAAATGGTGCTCAAATCCCTAAAACATTAATAGGAGAATTATCCAAAATATTTGGCTGAAAATATACACTTTTTTTTATTTAGCTTTGACAAAATACGGCCCTGCATTAAAATGCAGATTATCTCGCACCCTTAGCTATTCAATTCAAGCTTTAAAACCTAAATAAATGCAATTGAAATGATGAACGATAAGTCGTTGGGTTCTCACAGAGAGATCGCATTCATAAACGAGGGGCGGTCTATGTGTACGCCCATCTTCCAGGCAGCTCTTGGCAGGCTTCTATAGTCTGCCTGCGAGAGGAAACCGCTAGCTTCAATAATTAATCCTGTACAAGATCCATCAATCACTTCATCTCTGAGAGTCAGGGAGATAGATACCAATCCTATTTATTTCAAGTGGGGGCGAGCGGCAGGGGTATGGATTACCGGGGTATGCGCACTAGGCTGGCAGACTCCATGAAATGGAATAATACATCAGACTTCACTGTGTGCACATTGGTTCCCCTGCCATTTGATCCAGAGAGCTGAGAACATGATGGCATTTACTTCCAGACTCTTGTAAATATTAGCCGCACAACAATGCGCTGAGACGAGCATGCAAATAAGCGCCGCGTAGCAGCCGTATCCTGCTCCTTTTATCCGGTAAATAAACTAAAAGTCTTTCGCAATGCAAAAGACCGGTTTGGCAATTCAAAACTGAAGGTAGAAATCTATTTTTCCACCCTTGAATAACTTTGCACCTCACTGAACACATGAGGCAGAGTAGAAAGATGGAAGATGAGAGGGAGAGAAAAGAAAGGAGGAGGTGGGGAGGCGTGCGATAAAAAATGAAAGCGCAAGCTGGGTTCAATTTAGAAGTTCCCATAGGAGGTGAAGTGACCTGCATGTGCAACAATAGAGGTCAGGCAATTTTGAACAGGCACCCCTGTCATCACAGTGTACTGGAGACCCCTGCCTTAAAGCCATGAGAAAACTGAAAAGTCCTTGTAGTATTCAAGACCCCAGAATGACCCGCAGGTAGGTTCTCATTACAGACTGAGGCAGCTCAGCCCAGGCTACACAACTGACGCTTTCGGAAACAGGATGACAGTGAACAAACCGCCAGACACGCCTCTGCTTTACTTATAAATGCACTCTGGTAAAATGCACTTTAGGTGTTACAACCAACTAATCGACTGTCGATTAATCATGAGAAGCTGTTCGTTGCAGACATTTTACTACGCATTGGACACCCGAGAAAGAAAAATGGTCAATTAACTTGACAAAACTTGAATATGACTCTTACTTCTGTGGAACACAAGAGAAGATATTTTAAGGAATGTCACTGTGGTTTTGTGTCCAAACAATGGGAGTCAATTTGTTTGGCTACCACGTTCTTCAAAATATCTTCTTTCGTAGAAAAAAGAAAACCGTACAGGTTTGGAATGACATGAGGATGAGTAAATTAAGACTTCTCCATTATGACTAAATATAAACGTCACGAAAAATGACCGCAATTCACAGCCTCTCATGGCTTCGTATTTTATTTTACAAATCTTTGAACGCATACGTGCCCATCCCATCAAAATCTTTTTCAACAACAAACGGACAACAAACAAAACGACTCAGGCACTGATCATATCTGACTCCCCCCATGAAATCTGCCTCCGCATTACAAGCATTACTATCATAATGTGGGAGTCCTTGTCGACATATTCAAGAGGAGAGTAGTTCTCAAAAAAATAATGGTCTAAATGAAATACTGGCAGCAATCCTAACATGATAAAATATTCAACAGGAAATCACTAGAAATAAATATCTCCCCATATCAATACACAAATAACAGGAAATTGTTTTGGTTTGCAAATGAACTTATTTATGCGAATGGAGATCCCCGGAAGAATGAGGCGGCATTTGAACCCTAATCTCAAATCCAACATCAGACAAGATTCAGCAGCTCAACCTGAGCGGCCCCTGAGCGCTGCATTTCATATTCAAGTCATGCTCTGGGCACCTGTTCGTAAAAATGTTAAAGCGTTTCTCTCACCCAAAACAAACAAGTAAACATGACCTTTAATTTCCACTGATTGCCCCAGAGAAGCTAATGAACTTCTCAGTAAACTCTTGCAATTCATACGGGGTCGTATTTAATTAGTCGCAATTGAGAGGAACATCGCATTTACAACATCAAAGGCAGCAAAACGTTCAATCACAGGTAGACTGAGGTTTGATTGTAGCAAATACGAAGTAAAAAAATCAGACTGCATCTAAAAACCAAACTGCTGCAATAACTCAAACGTTAAATACTCGTCTCTGTGTCAAGAACCGATTCAACGTCTTAACTCATGTAATCCCAGATTTAATCCCATAATAATCCCACGAGCTCAGGTTCATCTATGGTGTGGTGTGGTGTGAGGTCCTTTAGCAACCATAGCACTGACACTAAGAAAAGCAGGCGGAGAGATGGAGGTTACCAGTCTAAATAACAAGCAGTCTGGGCTCTGAAAGACAGGCCAATATATCAGCACGCTGGCCATCCAGTGCTGGAACAGATCTCTGCCAAACTAGATTTTAGTCTGGAATCAGACGCTTTGCCATCCATAATAAGAGCAATACGAAGCAGCCACTAGTGACATAAAGACAACATTTACTTTCTGAAAGGAAAACAAGACGAGCTTGGAGAAAAAATGAGCGTTTGTGTTTGACACCACTGGAAGTCAATACAGTCTGTCTGCTACATAAAGGGTGTTATCCACACTGTGAAAGTGAGCGACAAACACATAGCATTGATAGAAATGATAGCTCAAAACAAACACAGCAGTGTTTGTTGACTGAACTTCTATGTAGATGTAAGCTTGGAAATTTAGTAAAATCAATTATAGGGAAGTCACCCTTAAAAGCATCAATTACTACAGATTTAACCCTTTCAAATGAGTGAGATGGAGTGTGAATGTAAAGGTTGTGCTTTTCTGATTGTTCTTTAACCTCTATTGACTTACTTTTAATTATGCTTGTTTATTTATCCATAAAGCATGATTGTCAGATAATCTCTTACAGAACGACAAATCTTTTAATTTATATGCAAATCTAAGAAACAGAACTTTTCAAGAGTGCGTTTATTCTTCACCAGATCTTAAAAGACATCTTTACATTTTAAACCTATACTATAATTTGTCTAAATTAAAGGTATAATTCAGGTGAAAATGAAAAAGAAACATTCTGTCATCATTTACTCACCCTCTTGATATTTCAAACCTGCATGACTTGGTAACCGAACAACGACAGTACCCATTCACTTCTATGGTATGGAGACAAAACCAATGGATACCGGCGTTGTTCGGTACCTACACCATTCTTCAAAATATCTTCTTTTGTGTTCTGCAGAGTAAACGACAGAATTTAATTTTTTTGGGTGAACTGTAACTTTAGCATACAGCAATATATGAAGATTTTGTTATTTATTTCATTGTGTTAACCTCATTTTTTGTTATTATGACTTAAATAAAAACAAACCAACTGCAGTTTGATTGATATTAATTGGAATGCACAATAAAAAACATGAGTTTTGAAAAGAAATCTCATTTTGGAACCAAACTCTTCATAAAAAAAAGAAGACACAAAATGCTAATATAAAAAGAGTTAACCTGCCACTCCATGAATGACTCACTCGTCATAATATTAAAATTAAAGCATTGTTAATAAATAACATAGTAGCAGCCAGGGCATTTTCATTATAACAAGCTTGCCGCAAATAACTAAACCCTGGCCAACCCCAACAAGTTCATACTGCAAATGGGTAACATAAAGGTTACATAGAGGTTTCTCTTTGTTCGTATGCAGGTCTTTCATTATTTGTTCGGTCTGTGCTTGCAAAACAGTCATTATATTTTCAAAGCTACGACAGAGAGATGTGGATATAATTGAAGCCATGACCTGAAACTGTTATTGAATAGATGTAATGCAGATTCCACAGGGGGGACGACAAGTGGGGGGTCGGGAAAGATTCAGATGGGAGACAGGAAATAAAAGGAAGGACGTTCCCTTTATTGTTGGACCCTGGCAGAGGAGTGACACTAATCAAACGTGGGTAATGTAACAAAGTACGACTTCTTAAAAGTGAAATCTTCCAAAGTGACACCTTTATTCTTCCCTTATATTAACGAAAGGGGCGGACAAATCAGTTTGGTAAAAGCAAGGAGAAAACTCTGAGACAATATGATCCTTCCTAATTGAGGAAGAAATGATCAGAACAATTAGTGTAACACAAGTGGTTTTATAAACGAAAGCGAGTCATGGTCTTAAACAACACAAGGGCAAGTAAAGGATCACAGAATGTTCGCTGATCTGCCCCCATTAACCTCCCAATTGTTATCTGCAGAACAACATAGTGGGAGGTTCTCAATGCGTTGTTATCAAAAACAGAAGATTGCTCTGATCAGTATTTAATCTGTAAATGGATTTCACCGGCAGGTGCACCACCTCTCACGGGAGGTATCGTATTGTGGTCGATTTGGTGGGGGAAATGCAGTCTTTTCTGGCCTGGTGAGCCATCCCTCTCTTTTTCCCTCCACATCCTGCGTAATAAGAATCCTCTCCCTGGATGTTGCCGCCGGACGTGACTGTAACCGGAAGATTCAGTTCTCTCTGCCCACGACTCTCCCCGGGCTGCTCCAGTGCCATGTGCGTCCACGATGGCGACCCAGCAGGAGTGAAGGCATATTGCACGTGGGCACCGTGCCACGGCAGTGCCGGGCAGAGCGGATTAGTTGTGATGACAGGGCATTAAATGTGTAGAATTCCTTAGTAGAGCTGAGCCGATGCGCACTTATCCCTCGGTTGGGCTTGGGTTCAGAGTCGAGAGAAGGTTCACAGGTCTTTAATGCCTGCCACTCATTAGAGGGTGAATGTCACACTAGCTTAGCTCCTCTTTCCTGCCTATCTCTCTCTCCCACAGGGTCCCTCCTAGAGACCAGCACTTTTCCAGTCTTCTGATAGCAGTGTTGACACGTTTCAAGATGCTGGACACCCCATGAGAGCATTTTTGATGAGAGACCATCTTACAAGTTTGACATACATCATTATTCTTTGCCTGAACCTGGCTGGCTCTCATGGTAAACTAAATAATACATGTTAAACTGGTCTTGTTTCTGTAAAACTTTACCTGGAAAGCTAAATCAAAGTCACGATAAAAAGGTAAAAGAAATTCTGGAATGTTTCTCACTGACCCTTACACTAAGCTTGTGTTAAAAAAATATAGCCTGACGTCAAAGATGTGTATTTTAACTTTAAAAATGACTCGAGAGCTAGCTTTTCAAAAGAAAAATCTGACCTGGACACACACAACAATTTTCCTTTGATTTCTGTTAACGGAAGCCGTTGTCCGATCTCACAACCCCCTTTCTAATTAGTTTATTTATGTTTTTCTCAAACTCTTTTGTGCTATTATTTCTAAGCCTTTTTACAGGACTGTGGTGCTGTGGTGGTTTCACTTAAATAAATTGTCAATCCTCAGCCTGTATTTCCTTAAAATCTCACTCTGACAATTTAAAAACAGAGCAGTGCTTTTGTGCGTATCATCTCCCTTGTCGCCTCCCCCTCTCGCCTTAAACCTTCTCAATCATTTCGAGCAAATTGGTTTATCTAATTTTCCAGCAAATGCTTGAAATGTATTCCAACTCACATCCTGCTCGTGAATGCATGCAGGGAGAGTTATAAAGACAGATATACAGATAGTCCTCCTCACCAACCGGCAGAAAAATGAGAGGTCATGACGTCTGGACTCCAGGTAGCATGACAGAAGTTACTCTCCCCTGCATCTAAATTCCAAAACTCTATTATATGTTTTATATTGAAATATTACATAAAACAAATATTTCACATCAGTAAATCTTTTGTCTTATCATAATAATTAACCATAATCATAATCTCACACTCATCATCATACACATTAAATACAAAAATAGTGAAGTGATCAAGCATGAGGTTGAAGTCAAAGAAACAACACTTTTACAAGAATTACAACATCGTGAAAATCCTGTCACGTGCTCTCAGAATGAAACCTCACAGTTACCCGCACATGGTTATTTCAGGCAGAAAAAAGCAAAGATGCCTGAGCAGCAGGAGGGATACGGAGGAAATACAGGAGGTGTCACATTCAGTAAGAGTCACACAATCAGCAGCAATGAGACAGCTTAATACCTCTCAGTCTGCCACCGGTGAGTCACTCCAGCCGCGGTGTCTGCCTCGCACACATGACACACAAATGCCCTTGCTTTTTGGGAAAGGTTGCCTGGCCTCCTACCCATGGTCTAGATAAGATGCAATGGCGGCCCTTTCTAGTCTTTTGAAAATGCATCGCGGTGGCATCAATCCAGAGAAAAGTTCAAGATCGCTTCATATTTGCACAGAGTTTTATGTCTGTGCAAACATTTCACACCGGGGTGACGATGACATCATTTCACGAAAATTAATTGTGACTGCAAGCACAACACCGCAGGTCAAACACGTTAAACCATCAGCTTCAATTAGGAAGGCAGCCGCTGATCTATGGCAACATTTTTGTCTCTCCTTCCTTAATATGTTCCATTCCAAACCAGACTACAATAGTACTCGTAACACTCAAAATTCCTGACGTGAATCGGCAGGCTCTGAGTGACAAGAGAATGTTCAACTTCTCTGTGCAGTTCATCATATTACATGGAAATTAACCCAAATAAACAACCATATTCCACAATGCAATACTTGCACTTCAAAGAGGCATTATTCAACAAAACCGTCTCTGGTTAAAAGAACCATAGAGGGAAAAAATCCAAGCTCAATATGGCAAGACCCAAAAATGTCTATTTTGGCATTGTCATTCATATAGATACTTACATACTTTATTTTTATCTTAATCTGTATTTGTGCATGTTTATATTTCATTTTCAGGGGCTTTTGCAATGTAAACATTTATTTTATCATGCCGATAAAGCTTTTTTGAATCTTGAATCATTTACAAACTGCTTTACCTTCAAAACAGCCCTTATCACTCCAACACAGAGGGATAAAGTAGAGTTTCCAATTCATAACTATCCCTTTAAGAGGGCAGCGTCAGTGATTTGTCAGGAGTTTGGGCAGAGCTAAAACTGATGTAAAGGTGACAGGAGAGTTCTACATGTGGCTGTGGCAGGCGTTCTGATATTACAAAGTACTTCAGAGTAATTCTCATCAGATGTCATTCATTTAAAAAAAGACTTTTAATAAAGAAGGAACTAAAAACGCTCAACATGCGCACACGCCACAAAAAATTCCTCTCATGTCCTCTGATAATATTGCTGCCTGTCACTTAATGCGAACCTCATGCATGCTTTATTGGGATCAATTGCAATAAAACACCATTGCCTTGACTGAGCTATGAGTTTATGAATCTCCTCAGAGAAAGTCAGTCATTTAAAATCCTCCAGCTTGCGGCTGCGAAACAATGTTTAGTTTATATCTCCCCGCAGCCACTGCGAGGAGGGAGCCGCGCCGCACAACAGACTGAACACGAACAACAAATAAAACACAAAAATCAAGCAAGCCACCCTCTCATTTCCATTAAATGATAAAGTAGCTGGGCTGAAAAGAAATGAACTAATTTAAAATGGCTGGCCTATAGGTCAAGGACAGCTGGAGCAAACAGTCTCTGATTTTTCATCCCGCAGTCATACAAATAAAAACATTTTACATTTTCATTTTCAATACATAAATCTAACAGGGTTGTTATCTTTTCTTATTTGTTTGATGCATTGTGTCTGAAATACCTTTAGACTTTGATAAACGTACTTAAAACGCATTTTCATATTTAGATTATTAGGTATATGGATTTGTAAGATAAGCCACAGAGGGGTTTGAAACAGCATGCCATCATCTACTGAACGCCAATAAACAACAAAGCCAAGTTAAACAACTTGATGATTAAAAAACTGTATCCCGCAATGCCTTGACTCCCGGGAAAACATATCAAGAAGTCCTGAAACAGTACACGAAATACTACTAATCGGTGCAATAAGTTCTAGAGAAAGACCGAATCAGATTTAAAGAAAGATGAACGCGATCGAGATGAACAGACAGTCCAATGAATTTCAGAGCACTGCTCGAATTTGGCACTATGAGATCTATCGACTGGATTTTCTCTCTTGTCAACTAGTTAGTATGTTTTAAAATCATATCTCCCTATATTTCCAGGGAATTAAAACATCTACGAATAAAACTGGTGCTGGAACAGATGGCCAAAAATGATATACGGTCAAGTTTTCACTTACAAACCACTGTGCGATTTGCCAGCGCAAAAGCAGAAGAATATGCTGAAGTATTGAATGCCAAAACATAAATGTTTTATGTGCAGATAATAAACTGTTGAAATGTAAAAATTCCACTTTTCTGAAAACTCTTTATTAACCTGCTGTTTCCAGAAATGCACATGTCCAGTGTGCAAGAATCAGAGTAAGGAAAAAGCAGGGTGCTAGATCTAAATCCTCCGAAAAAAAGACAATCAAGCAGTTGCTGCTAATATCCGAACTGACTGCAAATTCCCTAGAGAGGTTTCTATTAACACATTGTGTCCGTTTCGCTGCCTAAAATAAACGAGGTTTTATCTCTATGAAGTCAGCAGGAGTTAAAAAAAGGCAGCAGCAGATGGCGGAGAGAGGTGACCTTACCTCATTGGTGTTCCACCTGTGTCTCTCTTTTGGCAACGTGGAGCATTTTGGTAGACATTCAAGCAATTTTTTGGGCAGGTATATTTTCAAATGTCCATGTTCATCTGCAGAGAAAAAGCACAAAAGGTCTTAGAACGGAGCAGCAGTATGCATTTATTTCAGATATCAATACATCATGCCAACATACAATACTAAGTGAACAGGTACAATAGCAAGTGTATATATTTAAATATAACATCATGACTATCCACAACGGTTCTTCTGCATCTCTAATACGCGGCACACAACAAGGATCATAAATTAATGGCCGCCAATTATTCTGCCTGCAAAGCGCAGCAGATAACAAGCAATGCACAGGATGAAGGTAAAACGTTTGTATGAATGAAATTCTGAATTAATGGGCCACAAGGTGCTGCGAGGTAAAAAGAAATATTGTGACATATTGTGATGAGAATCATCAAACTTCAGGTGTTTCGGCGGTGGAAGTCCACTCTCAAAGGCTGAGGGGGACTGATGCTAAGCTTTATTAAGACTTTAACTGCCCAATAAAGTACAAAGCCACCCTGATCCTGACTGCTAGAAAGAACAGTAAAAGCACAAATGCCAGCCGAAGATAAAAGAAAAAGAGAATACAATTTGTTCAGGGGCAATTAAGGCAGGACTATATATCAGGCTTTCTTCTATTCTTACCATGTCTGTCTCACCGTCCTACTCCTAAGGGCTTGGCAGGCCAGTCAAACCACACCATTTAACTTTCATTGTTAAATGAAAGTTCACTCTCAGGGCAGAATTCCTAAATTACAATGAAATTGTCTACAACAGTGAATTGAGTCCAATTATAATCACCTTGTTACGACCAACCGCTGATTATATATTCGTCTGTCACCAGTACCCACATGACATTCACATCCCGTTCCAATAAAACCTTAGCAATATGGCAAGATTGTGCAAGGAAGAAAAAAGATTGGGCCACACAGCAGTTGTTCTCCCTGTTATGGGGAAAGTTTGCTTCTTGATATGATAATAAATCTATGCTAAGTTACTGTTTGACTGCAATAAGAAGTATAATGTCATGAATCAAATGATATAACACAATTTGAAATAATTGTCATCTGAATGACCTCACAATCTTAATATGAACAACAAGGGAAAATCAGACCATAATTATGTCTAGACAGTCATCTTCTTGGGATCTTAACCATTTTAAAACTGTGGGAGAGCACAGACATAAGGACTTTATCAACCGATTTTTCACATTATAATCCTCGGAAGAACACACACACTAGATTGTTCAGCCAGTGACATTACATAGTAGTCACACCATATCATTAATGGACATTATCAAGACACTCACACTGTTAACAAGTCAATCTTCTTTCTCAACACGTCTTTTTAACAAACAAACAAAAAAGGAGTAGTGGCTAAGTGTACAACATACAGTATCTACTTTAAAGAGTACATAACTAGGGATTTTTGAGGTCCTATTTGGTATATGAAGTGTCCAATAGGGATGTAACGATTCACCGTGAGCCGGTTGAAAAATTATTATAATGTGTGACGATTCAAATCGGTTGAGATGTTAACTGAATAGCAATACATTTTTTGAACAGAGGGGCCGCCATGCTCACTGCAAACCTAAACTTGGACATGCTGATATTTCGTAAATTCAACAAAATTCGAGAAAAGCACAGACAGTATTAGTTTGTTGGTATTAAAGAGACTTTTACTATAATTAATTTGTTTTAAAATTGCAGTTAAGTTTCGATATTTGAAATAAAACATCCTTTTACTATACAAAGAAACGTGAAGCATTTAAGAAATAATGCAAGGGAAGTTGTTCATTTCTAATTTGTTTCGACTCGTTTTGTAAAAATCAATCTGTAACAAAGCTCAATGCTAGGAAGGAAGGAGGCAGGAACCGGCAGACATTTAAATAAAGTTCTTAATATAAATAATAACAGCCGGCGGCACCTCACGGCCGACCACCGGCGAACAAAACAAATCACAAAACTAAAACACAAGAACATAAATACAATCATGAAACAAGTCCGGGCCCGGTCCTCATTCTCTTATATGCTCCCAATCTCCTACGTGATACGAGACCGGTGCGCACACAGCTGGCGCTCATTAACAATTACTCACCGGTCTCGAACCATGGTCTCGCCCCGCCTACTCCACAACAAAATCGTAAGTAAATCTTGAATAAATCGCATCATGAGATCAGAATCGTGAATCGCGTCGTGAGCTGAGTGAATCGTTACATTAACAATAAGTTAATGTATGTAGAAGGTGTAAAAGCGCTACTATTTCGATGTGATTGGCCAGTCCTAGCAAAGCGTAGGCGGGGACTAGATGTAGTGACGAAATTCCACGGTGGTTCGCGAATCGGACTAGGCACGATTCGTTTGCATGATTCAGAGTCGACTCCCTTTTTCCAAGCCCATAACTTTGTTATTCATTCACCTTCGGATTTACAATTTGGCAGACTGCTTACTTTCAAATACGAAAACATTAAAGACTGCATGAAATGTGATTTTAATGATCTCATCTTATGTACTCTTTAAATTTCATTTTATGGTAGAACAACCAAGCCCAAATTTTATATGTCTGAATCGTTTTTGAGAGCAACTCATTTTAATACCAGCACAAAAATAGAGAACCAAGACAACCCAAATAAACACACTGTGAGTCAAAACTGTGTCATAATATGACTGACTGAGTCACCATCAAAAAGACTCCTTCCACTTTGCTTAGGCTCTAATTGTGACAGAACTATCCTTTATGATGCTGTACCAAGTAGTATGAATATGGTTATAGACACGCTTGCAAATCAGTCGATTTCCTTCTTCTCTAAGCTAATGCGCTTACACGCCACTGCTCGCGTCATTGATGACATATCAAGACACATCTGCTGCAGCCAATTACACCGTCTCTATGTTTGTGTTACGCCGTCGGACTGTTATGCAAAATTTAAATGATCCTGCTATGAAAGCCCCTTTCGTCATATCAGTGCTTCGTCGTTTGTGATGACAGAAAATAACCCGTAATGTGAGAAAGATATTAGCTTTCCTCTGGCAGCAGCATCAGCTAAAATGGTTGGTGGTCCTGTTTTGAATCTTTCATTCCTCCCTAGTTGTCATGCAATCAACACTGATATTGCAGACATCTGTATATGTCAGAGAACAGGATTTTGTCATCTGTTTGGACTGAGAAATGTGTGCCTAAATGACATGATCGTATTATAGATCTTCAGTGTTCCATCAACAGCCAAAATATATTAATTCAATGAAGAAACGTTGAGAAAAATCACTCGTCACTGTCACGTCTCCAGATCTGTTTTTTCCTCTCCATTATTCAAGTTATGATCGTAGGGTGAAGTGAATAGAAGTGGTTAAATATGAGAAGCGTCTCTCTCAGCTGAATATATTCAATACAAATTTAGCCATTTAGCAGACGCTTTATCCAAAGCGACTTACAAATGAGGTAAACATCCTCGGGAGTTTTGCAGACTAGTGAGTTTTAGTTTAGAAGCACTGACTTTAAATCGTCCTTCTTGTCTACCTATATATCACCTTTGAAAATGTCTTACAGTGACTGTGCTCAACAAAGCCTTATAGTTTATTCAAGGAATGTGATTCTCAAGTGTGTTCTTCTTGTTACCTTAACCCTTTTCAATTTGTCTGAGAACCCCAAGAAGACTCGGCTTCTGTTTGTGAATATAAAACAAAGGCCTGTGTCTCAAGCAGAAGCTGACCAGAAATCAAAGATGCACACTTCAAATGGTAAACTTCATGTCCCCAGTGCCTCTTAAAGGCAAAGTCACCCTGCCTGTCCGTTCTTTAACACCTCTATTTTTAATTTGCTCAGATGTTTCGATATCTAAAGTCATAAAAGACAATATTGCAGAATATGGACTTAAAGGATGACTGAAATCTTTAAAGAATTAGAAAGGCTGGGTGAGAGAGAGGGGAAAACGGCTCTTTGAAAAGAGCGTAATCCCAGCCTGAAGCAAAGTCCTAACAAAGAGTTTACAGCTACCCGATAACGCCGCGAACAGCAGAGTGGCTCTGCGCTGTTCCAGTTGGGGCACAGAGATAATTCTGGAGAATGGGGCAGGCTATGTGCTGAACGCGTCATACACCGATGGGGAAGATTGAACAAGCGTAAATGAGTTTTACTGTGGAGAGCAGATACTGCTATCTGAAATTATTTGACTTGCTCAATTACCATTAGCATAAAACACCTGCTGATGACAACTAGGCACCTTCCCACACACGGAGGAAACAGATTTATCCGTGCAGCAAGCGGTGCCAGTAAAAGAAAACAAACGTAAATCAAAAACACAGCGGGGCAAAAATTCAATGAAACCTCAAAATAGTCTAAAGTATGCTAAAAATAGTTTAATTAGAAAAACATTTTAACAAGCCGCAGGTGCATTCTTGCAGTGCGCTCATAATGGCAAATTGAGTTTCTATGCAACTTTGCCGTTAGATATGTAATCACTACATTAATGTTTACAATAAAGAAACCATACTGGATAACAATGTATATAATAAAATGCCACATCAAACGAAAAGACTTCTACCTCTTATCTGTGGCATTGCATCCAAATGGGGTGACACAGCTGACCACCAAAAAAGCAAGCGACAACATCTGTTACAAATGTGACAGCCTGCCTTATATACACACTGGTTGAAATGACGAACATAGCAGTGACGAACCAAAACATGATTTGAGCGCAAAACAAGGATATTTACAAGCGTTATCACAAAGCAGAATTTCAATCGCGCCAAAACATCCAACGTTACATACTTTTACGGTGACTGAAGAAGGATGTTTTCGTCGTCAGTTTATGTTCAGGAGCGAATTTAACAGTAAATTCCCTGCCTGTCATATAAAATGGGAATGAATTGAGAGAGCAACAGATACCACGGATTATTGACCCGGTGGGTATTTGAAACACAGCCGCTTGCAGGTAACGCAAGACGATTCGCTTCATAACACCTACTTGCGATTGGCTGAATGTTAACACTGATGTCCTTCCGAGTTCCATTAACTTACACAAACGAGGATGTTTATACAACATGAAGGCACTGACAAGCACAGTTATTACCTAAGTAGCTTCCAAACCTTCCCCATTCGTTTGTTTCGGATGATTTAGTGATTCGGAGCTCTTATCAGAATTACAATCCCTGTGTCTCTATCAGCTCCCTTGTTCAGTAGTCAGGGCACTGATCAGGTAGTCAGCCATTTTAAGGGCTGTCTCATTCGCAAAATCCTTCCAGTGCCCTGAAACATGGTTTTGACTAGAAGGGCTACCTCTGCTGGGCATGCGCACTTCAATGCCGCATAATTTTTGCCATGTGTAAACAGTTGATTATTGTAGGGTTAGGTTTTGGGTTTGGGTAGATGAAGGCATTAGCTAATGCAATTTATTGTAATTATATGGCGAGATTTTGCACCACTTCCGACCGCAACAACCCTGCAACATTTGTTTCCCTAAAAATCATACATTAATTTTGTATTGGTGGGAGGTGGGTCGACCACGGGCCTTGGTCATCTCCAGACAGCCCTCAGAAGCCGATCAGACAGTGTAGGTGGAGCCCTCTCAGCTTGGACAGGATTCTAATACCTGCTCTTCTGTAATAATATCAAACCACATCCACATACTTGACAAATACTCAAGGACCGCCACTCATCAGAGCCGACAAACACATTCTCTCAGACACACCCACTGTTAAAATCATCCACTCCAAAATGAAACTCCATCCGTATAACAATTTCTGAATACTAATATAAGCTTCCACACAGGACAGTTACTTCAGTGAGTTACTCTCTGTGTGAGAATAATGAAACAGAATATTGCTGTGATAAAACAGAGCGAGGGGGCCATAATTAAAAGGCAAAACATCTCAAATCAGCTGTCCGCTGTGTTCGCTATAAATTAAAAGCAGACGTTTATCAGGGTAAAATGCTATTAGGGATATGAAGACAGGTACGACACTGACTGTGCGGAATATACTAATTTCCAGCTCCGATTAGATGACTGGTTGTTAATTAAAAAGCCCTCATACTAATAAAATCCTTTCTAACTCCTCCCAGAGCTCGACTTGAAACACCACTTGAGATGTTTGGGCTATGCTCCTTTTTCACCGAATAAAATGAATGACACTAAAACGAGGGCTCATTGCTCTGCAGTTAAAAGGCGATGGAGAATAGAGCAGAATGCTAATTCACTAAAGTTCTAACGCTGGATGCTTTAATAAAGAGCAGTCTATCAGTGTCAAGACGCTCTTATCTGACATTATTGCGGCTCTGGGAGGAGGAATGAGCTCCGGCGTCATAAAATATAAAATTGTGCCGAGTGCCAGGGAACAAACGGCAAAAAACTATTTGCAGAGTAAAGGGGGATGTTATGTCTGTGGACAACAGTACCGGGGACCATCTTTGTAAGCCGTGCACATCAACGGGAGAGCAACAGAGAATGAAGTCTTGTCTAACAACCTAGCTGCACCGTAACGGCTCTCTTTCCCGCTTTGATCTCGTGGATGCAGACGGCACATCCCGCTGCGCATCTCCAGCCTCTAATTCCGCCTTGTTTCTCTTATTTTCTTGCCTAAACACTGGTGACAATGTGGACATTAACATAATTCTGACTCATAACCGGTGAAGAACAATTTAGTTGTCCTTAAGGGCGAGGCAGGCTGAAACGATAGTCTGTTTTATTGGAAGATGTGCTGTGCTGAGTTGAGCTGGGAGGCCAGAAAATTGCTATATAAGCTTTGATCAGGGGACGGTATCTCACTAGTCAGGAGTATGAGGAAATAAGTACCGAATAAAAAGAGGAAAGCAAGAGAACATAATATACTGTATTGACAAGTGTATTTACTATATGGGACCCTGCACAACAAAACAAGTCTTTTGGGTCAATTTCCCTAAATTTAGATTTTTGCATTACACGAAAGCTGAATAAACTAGCTTTCTTTTGATTTATGGTTTGTTAGAATAGGACAATATCTTGCGGAGATACAACCGTTTAAAACTATGTTATCTGAGTGTGCAAAATATTTACAAATTTACAAAATATCTTCATGGAACAAGATCTTAACTTAATATCCGAGTGATTTTTGGCATGAGAGAAAAATCAATAATTTTGACCCATACAATGTATTTTGGGCTTTAACTAAAAATGTTCCTGATTTACTTAAGACATTAAGCATTCAGATCAGCAGCGAACCATACTGGACTTCACATGAACCGAATGTGCTAATGTGAAACCGACATCAGTGTAATACTTCTACAATTAAAGGGATGGTTCACCCCAATTTTTTTATTCTGTCATCCTTTACTCACCCTTACATTATTAAGGCTAGCTTTTTATTTCCTCTGCACAACATAAAAGGAGATATTTTGAAGAATGTTGGTTGACAAAAACCATTGGTCCCCATTCGCTTCTATTATATGGACACAAAACCAATGTACGTCAATGGGGACCAACAGTTTCTGTTACCAACATATTTCAAAATATCAAACCAAACAGGTTTGGAATTACATGAGGGTGAGTAAATTTTCATTTTGGGGTGAACTACCCCTTAATAGGACATTTAATAAATGAATCCATTCAAATCCTAATGATCTGACAGTGATCTGACAATGTTTTATTTATTTGCAACTGGGTAATAAATGCTGCATATGGGTTGTAGCCAATCCACAAAACTGATGGAAGCAGCTCTATGATAAAAGACAGTGACTTAAACCTTCAGATGACACATAACTCTCATATTTAGAACCGTGTGTTGCCGTGACGATATTAAGCCCTCAAAAACAGGACTCGCAATAAAATTCTGCTGCTGTGTGATTTCATCCTTAGATACGCCATAGAAAAGGCTCAAAAATAGAGAGTGAGATTAGTAGTGGAGGTGGCAGAAAAATGTTTTTCCTGCTTTAGCTTTCCACCCACTCAGAAGGGAATTCTCTCATTAAAGAGGCAGGTAGGACAAAATATATCAAGCAGGGCTTGACACAGCTGAGCCTGCAGACACATGGGTACACAACAAGCTCTTTTTGAACTCAGAACGTCTAACTCTTGGATTGTGGGAGTTTGAGGGTTTTGAGTGGGATGGGCCCCAGTCCAACACTTACTAACTGCAAACAGAGTATTTCCCAAAAGACATGTTGCTTTTTTCAAGAAGCCTGTAGTGATCTCTTCAAAAAGCGCTTTTCTATTTATTATTTTAGGGACAATAAAGACAACTACTTTCTCAGCTGGACTGTCCAATTTATTTTGGCCTTAATTTATATATAGTCTACCATACATGGATCTGTAAAACGGCACCAGTTAAATCTAGATACATACTGGTGGTACAACTGTTTCTTTAACACTTTCATGCATGTATTGACGCAGTGGGTCAGGATTTTCAATATGGGATTGAAAATCAATTTATCATGTATTTGACAGAAAGAATCTATTGTGTCCATTAGAGAGGACATCATCCATTCATGCATAATGCATGTTCAATTTGATGTCAAATATTTTTTAAGCGTGAGGTACAAAATTCTTGAACACTATAATTTAATCCATCCTTTGATGAATATTTGCCGGCATTATCAAGATTTTTTTTTTATCAATATGATTTAATTGACTGCCTGATTTCAGTACATGAGCATCATGCACATGACATAAATTAAGTTTTTTAACAAAGTACACATTAAAGGTGGCTTGGATAACATAAAAAGGAAGGATGTTTGTGTTGAAAAATGTACCTAATTTTAATACAATTAAATAATACTTCAGCCTATTTACAATCTGGTTAAACTGGATTACGGCAGTTAACAAATAGCATTTTCTGTGTTAAAATACCACATATTGTATCACGATTCTTTTTTGAATTCACCTCCAACACTTTATGCGCTGCTGTTGGTAAGAGGTACCAATTGCGTCACAGAAGTGGACATATATTTCTGAAGGGAGAAGGCGACTGATCCTGAGATTATCTGAGATGCCACTGCTGAAGGAGACGGTTTAGGAGCTTTAACAATATCAGTCACGCCAGCTTGAGCTAGTCTCACCCTGGAGACAAGTGTGGGTCATGAAACTTGAGAGGTCTGAAAAAACAAATCTAAAATCAATATCATCCACATCGCAAAACTCTCAGCACTCTCTCTCTCTCTCTCGCTGTCTGTGTGCTTGTGCAGTGAGTGACAATTGCTTTTAATTGTCACTTCCCTCTGCGTGGTCTAGTAAACAACATCCAGAATAAAAGGTTATCGTCAATGACATATTAAACATCGATAGCATGATTCATCAGATTAAACATGATTAAAAAGTCGTATTATTACACAACCTCCTTTTCAGATCTGAGGTCTTTCTGTATCAAAATGTATGAATATATTATTGATTATTATTTCAATATGCATCTCCCTTGTAACTTGCTGTAGGCAATTGGCTTTGTAATGTCTCCACGTAATGAAAACATAAGAGACTCGGGCATTTCCCCCAGTAGTCCGCCCATAAAATCACTAAACATTAGAAGAGACGATATTTGCAAAACCACTCTCGGCTGCATTATTGATCTATTCAATAGTGATCTAATAAAGCTCTTGTGACCAAATAACAAGAGAAAAGGGGTGAAATAATCAGAGTGTTATTGTGGTAAAGCATTTCACAACTTTGATAAAGTTCACATAAAAAAGGAGAATCATAAAAAGATGACAAGGCCGTGCTTCCTTTTTTTTAATGGTCTAGTAAAACCCCATCTTTTTCCGTCATTGAATTCCTGGCTCTTACTGAAGAGCTGTAGCCATCGGGCTATTCTCAAAAAGTCCGCCGTTTCACAAAACCTCTGATCCTGCTATCACAGCTCAACTGATGAACTCAATTTAAACTAAGGACTGGCCTGGCCACAGACTTCTCAGGCAAGCTTGTGCTGTCCAGATATTAGACTGTCATCTAAATTTCCCTCCCTGAGAAAAAATGCTTCTGCTTTCAGACGCTTCTGGGGTTTAAGAATAGAACCCATGGTCTGATGTTTTCGCGAATGTATATTTGACAAAATACAGAAATATAATGCATATCGCTGACCAAGAATATCCCTGACCGTGGCTTTTAATGTTTATCCACAGAAGATCAAAGAAGACAAGTTAAAAGCTCAATTGAGCTCCAATTCAATATTTAGATATTTCTGCATAAACATTATAGATTAAGGAAAGACAAGCAAAAGGCTTACAGCACAAGCCACAGGCATGTGTTTGTACGTCCAAGAGGCCCACGAGCAAATAAAACACAGCTGTTAGAAAAGCCATGCAGAATTAGCACAGATGTACAATGAATTAATATGGATAAAAACACGGTCTCAGAGCAATTCTCATCCACTCCATTTACATATCGGCGATATTCCTCTCTCTGGCTCTATGCTCAGCGGGTTTTTGAATGAGTCTGTCTAATCAAAGAGAGAGAATCACCGCATGAAATCATAAAGATGCAACTTTAAAACCACCGCATCAATAAATCAATGCCTCAAAACAAACCATCAATTTCCTTAAATGGATGTCAATCTAAGGACGAATGATTACCTGGAAAAAGGCCCAAAGCTAAACCACTATAACCACCTGACTCAAAGTACTTCTACATTGTGAGAAGCCATACCTTGCTATTATCATGAAGGAAAATAAAGAAGAATTGATTGAAGCATAATAGCAAAAGCCTTCTCGAACAACATAATGTTGACTTAATCGTATGCTGCCAATCACAGGCAATCAGTCACACTTAAGGCAGATAGCTGTGAGATAAGGTAAGAAAATGTCTCTCGTGTGACTGAGAGTGAGTGACTTAACATCTCTTTAGGGAATCATCTTAAACCTTTTAGACCTGGCAAGCATTACTATAAATGCAGCATGTGACATTGCTTTGGATCTTGAGGATGACTGATTGTATGTTTAACAGACAATCAAATACCAATATAGCCCTTCGCATTTTTATTCGCATTGAAATTTGACTTGCACTTTTGTCACATAGACTTTTGCATTTCATTTTAACAGACATCTTATAAAAGTTTGACGGATTTATTGCAACATTAAACTGATTTTTTGACAGAGAGCCCAATTTCAAATGTCCCATTAAAACTTTTTTTTTTTTTTAAGCACCTTTATACACGTAATTTCAAACTCTGCCAAGAATTCAGGTTTGAAGGAAATAGTGCACAATCCAGTCCAGATGCTGGTGCGTCCCCAGTCATGCATGAGACTTTTAAATGTCTTGACACCTGCATTTGCTTAAATGGAGAAATGTGTTTTAATTGACACTTTAATCAGTGCCCTCTCTTTAAAAATAGATTACATCATTTATTTTCCATGCTTTGCTGTTGCATTGAAAAATCCATAATATGCTTGATTAATTGCAAACACTGGTCTTGGCTAAACAAAGGGAACATGGTGACTAAGTTAGGGATTACAAACCGCACCATGTAATATTTCATTATCATCTTAAACGTACTAAAATACAAACAGTAATTGTAGAAGCAACAAAGTATGAGTTTACTATATGGAAAATGTGCTATCTGGGGGCAATTAAACTGGAAACAAGCCAAACTGAATCGAGTAATAACACTTGTTTTATTTTCCAAAATGTTCTGAATCTTATGAATTCTCAGACTACACAAATTACATAGCAGTGTTCAGCTGTGTCTGCCTATAGTGCTGTTTGTCAGGCTAGCTATAGTCAATGTGACAAATCATCAGCAGGCAGCCTTGTTAAAAACACTGATGTGGTTTAGTGGGTGATGTCAGAGACTTGGGTACATCTGATGAGTTCTCAGCAGACATTAATGACCAGCAGCACCTGATGCAACCATCCCAATTCTGGCTGAGGTTCCCCTTTAATAAATTTGTATGAAAGTTATTTCAGGACTAAATCTATTAATGCCAAAAGTATCTCAGCTGATGACTAAAACCTTGCAGTCTTGTTTCCTAACTAGGCTTGTCAGTTTTTGGCTCTACTCTGACTAACCCATTACCAACATCTCCTATAAATGTTGTCTGCATTCACATACAGTGGGTGGCTGGCCTGATTCCACGATTTTAAAGAAGCCCACAACCGCAACTTAATTCAGCTACCAAAGTGCCTGGAACAAACCGAAGAGAAAAACGAGCCTTCTTATGTATTTTCAGCCTCCGCCAAGCTCACCCATCCATGAAAATCCCATCTCGGGGAGAAAGGAGGTGAAGACCTGCGAGCGCGCGCACACGCATTCACACACACAGCAGACAGTAAGAGACACGCCAGCAGATCCCAACTAAAGCCCTTTATCCTTATCATAACTACTCCCACAATTACTCACATGAATGGTTTACCTGCTTCCGCCAGGCCATGTTGCATTTTTACTGTCCCAGTGATACGAAAACCTCCGGGCACCGAACATCAACCGGGCTGCCACAGACAAGCACGCACAACGCTTACATCATGTGTGACTATGCAAGCGCGAGGGATAGACTCGATACGTAAAGCGCAGGTGGATCTCAGGCATGCACACACACACGCACGCCATCTAGAACAGTATCGCTTCTGCCGTTTACTTTACATCTCTGGGCATGTTCATTAAAAAAATTTAGTTTTGAAGCAGCAAAGATTTACTCCAGCATAACAAGAAGATGAGGCTGATTTAACTTCCCTTACAAATGTACACTGAAAAAAGAACAGCTTTAATTACACAGATCAACCAAATCTTCAGAAGTGCCAGGAGAAGAGATACACTACCTATTAAACATTAAAACAGCGCCACTTCTAGGGTAATCAGAAATCCACACAGCACATTAAACCATATTAACATTCACATGATCCAAACCAAACAAACAGTGCTTTATGCTTGAAGTATAACATAAAATATGCATGTTTTCTATTCTGAGGGGGAAATGTTTCATCTAGCCTAGACTAATGATTTCAACGAATGGTAAAGCTTAGTATGCAACTCACATGCTGTGCTTTTGGATGTGCAGGATGGATGAGTTTTAAAGCTAGATGTGTACTGCGAGCTTGCATTTGGAGCACAAGGTGTGTCTGGCTCGCCCACCCACCCTCCCTTTCATTTACTGACAGCATTTCTGATTTTGACAACAAACCCCTGTCAAACCGCTGTCTCGTCAATCACGGCAGAAAGCACCAACAGTGAATCCCACGAGAGGAGAAGACAACAAATGAAATCAAGAGGTAAATAAATGAATCGATGGATGAATAATAGATTAGGCAGCAAGTGGCCCCTTCCAGCAATGCCACAAATGCAATATTAATAAGCAGCTCTTACTGTTGGTCTCCGTGTCATCACTGACACTCTTAGGAGCAGCATGGCCCGAATAACACACGGCTGATCTGTACATTCGATCCGGATTACGGATTTTCTTCAGTCCTTCAGGAAGCAAAGAGAGAGTGGAGAAAAAAAGAATTCTGGGAAAAGTGCACATTCCCGGATGTACGACGGCTCAGCATTTTTTACGTTTTACTTTCCCCATGCACATAGCAGGAACTTATAAGACGGTTTACCGGGGTCAGCAGATTCAGGCCTGCCCAACCCCTGTCAGCAAGACCATGCATCCCAAATGTGTCCATCTTCATGCTGAAGAACACCTCTCCCAAACAATCCGCACCGTATAGCTTCAGAGTTCAGCATGCCTATTTGCTTCTTCCCTTTTTTATCAAATGCATTTAGGGGTGCATTTAAAGGGATTACTTTGGCCAAAGGTGCTGCCTTGTGGGGAGAAAATGCAGTTTCATTTGCAGGCAAGGGTGTGGATGGGAAATGCAAAGGCAAACTCTGTTCCCTTGTAGCTAGAGACTGCATGCATATTTTTATAACACTGATGAACGTTCGCTGGAGTTAACAGAGAATGCTAATTGATTTGTTAAAAATGCCTAATACTGTGAGTGTGTGTGCCTGCTCTTGTGTTTTTTCACAAAGCTCTTCCATCTCACTTTTAAATCTTTAGGTGCTGAAATAAACAGTAAAGAAACAGCCCCTAATGGCTAGCAATAGGGGCAGCCATCACATTCATTGTGGTTCCAGGGCTATTTGGTGAGGCTCAATTTTGTCTGCATTTTAGTAAGCTGCACCAATCGATAGAGTTAATGTGTGTTTCTGTGTGAGGCAGGTAGGGAAGGATCAAGACAAGGATCTGAAAGGATCTGTCACGGCTCCCCAGGAAGAGGTGGCATCCCTATCTTTCCCTGCCATACTAATTCAATTAAAGCAGAAAATCTTAAAGCATATCTGCAAACTAAGAACTGTGGATCGAGTACTATGCAGAGAACTTGAAAAGCTAATTTGCTCCGGAATGGCTCTTTATTTTAATGACTGAACCACTTTTAGCATTAATACCTTTTAAAGTGCTTGCCATACATGACAGGTGGTTGGGCCTGGAGACATCAGCCAAAACGTTAAGTCGTTTCCAAGGTGAAACAAATGTATGTTTTTGATGAAAGATTACAAAGACTTCAGAAAAACATGCACTGATTGATCACTCTCAATTAAATAAGAACCTTAATAGGGTTTTGATGTCAGTTCGACTTAAATAGCTGTCTAGAGAAAAATGGCTAGCAACACGTTTACATGTGTAGCTTCATAATAGATCCACGCTTGCCACCACCGACCCCACCTTTCCACAGAAATAGTACCAGTTTTGGGGAATTTAAAAAGTGAGCTGGGTCATATCAGGAGACAGGAGAACGCTCTGGGGTGTGTGAGACATTAACCATGTTTTCATAGCAGCCTCCAGCTAAGAACAGCCTGTCCTTATGTGCAAAAAAACCCTGCCAAATAATAAGGCCCTGGAGAACAGCGCTCTATGCAAACACTTTAAATGCTTCAAGGACAAAAGGTTACATTACAGGCAACAATCGGTGCTAAAATGGCATGCAGCATATACAACGGCACCAGCTGAAAGTATGTAACCTACAACGTAAATATAAAGCACCGCCAGCTATATCGGATCCTGAAATTAGTAACAATGCACAGCATGCTATATTAAAATGGAAGTGTGGAGCACTGGCTCCTCCCCAAACATTGACCTGACAAGTACGACGAAAATAACTGAACCCATTTTACGACAGGAGTCACAGGTTGGGGTTCGTAAAAAGCTCTTGGCAACTGAGATGCAATATCAGAAAGCAGGCTGGTGTGAGACACATTTCATGATGTGTTTTGTTTGCATCTGAAATGTACACAGACATGCAGAGATTGGCGAACACATGCGTAGACACACAAGCACACACATAACACAATGCTAGTTTAGGTAGTTAGCCTCTGTGCTGTTTTGAAAACAAAGTTAGGTATATATTTATGGTAATGCCTGTAGACTTAGCTGACACAGTATTAAAAATATAGCTGTGATTACTTAAGAAGCTCAATATCACCCCCCTGTGGATCGTAACGTGTTCAAACCCTGGATTTGTCTTGAGCAATATTATTGATGTCACTAATACTAGGCTAATATATTCTATATTTTATTGTGCATAATTTATTACATAGGAGTGAGGTTTAGTGATCAGATTTTTGTTGCTGCTTCCACTAAGCCATTTAGCATCATGCAGAGTTAAGAATACATCAGCGCACTATGAATTATCCAACCGTTTTCCTGCCTTCAAAGGTTCTTCAAAGGTTAATTTGTTAACTATGAAACACCATGTTACAATGATTGTATCCGCTTGAGTCAATCGTATAATTCCAAGATATCTGTTATCATGATTCGACTATTATTAGGTTTATTTAACTCAATGTCTCCACCTTGTGGCTAATAAAGCATTGCTGGCTTTGATCTGCTTTTGAAGGTGAATTGCAAACAAATATCCTCGCAACTAATGATGACTTTCCAAAACTCCGTTATTCATAACCATATTTTTAATATTACATGAGTCATGCAAGAGTGGAGACAAGTTGACGTTGCTATTTCAAATGCGAATCAAATTTAAATATTTATAAGCCAATGACTAAACTAAACCAATGGTTCTGAATGAAAATAATCAAAACAATTCAGACATATTCATCCATTATACAGCGTTACTATTATAGATGAAATTACAGCCGAATCTACGGGTGTCTTTGTGTATATTATTGACTCGTTCGTTTCAGAGACAAATCTAAAAAGTATTTTATAACAATATATTAAGGATGGCTCGTGTATGATCTTTAATGACAAATCTTCTCATTTCCTTGCAAAGCAAAAGGGGAAATTTTGTACCTGTTTTTATCTATCAAATACAAAAAAATTAATGTCCTTAACTGCAAACATCCGATTTCAAGGTTATTCAACTATTCAGTCATTTAATTTGTTGTCTTTGTGCATGTCTATCTGGACTAGTGGGAAGGGGTGTTAAAAAACACTACGTCCTTGAAACTAATAAAACATCAAATTGTTATGAACGAAAATCACAACAAGAAAACTTAAAATAAGGTCAGCTGGAAGCGTAAAACTGTCTGAGAGAAAATCTACGGTCAAACCAGCTCGCCGGCACTATTTTTGAAACTCCAGGCTGTATGATATTTTGGGTCAAACTACGATCTACAGAACCCGCCAACTCAGAAACAATTTACGCGACCGATAAATCGAAAAAAGAAGTTGCGAATCGACAACCGCCGCGAATAACAAGTTTTGAGCGCGACCGTTAGGCTGAGGGAAACCGAGCGCGAGACGGATTTCTGTTTATTTTCATGGGTTCTCGCGCTTTTGCTCCTGTTTGTTTTTAAATACATGTAATGCACGCTGCTGGCTAGCTATCGATGCTGGCTAGGGTGATGTGATGTCTCCGTGCTGGAAAAACGAGTGTGTCAAGATGAACACAGAGGCTTTACAATTCCAAAAGCTCCTCGGTTCTCAACCGGCGGCTCTCCCCTCCCTGCCTCCAATTTTTTCCCCTCGCACACTCCTGTCGTACAAGTAAAAAAATATCCCCGATGTTTCTCACTTACCTTCCGGCTTGTTTTCGGCAGCCATTTCCCCTCCGCGCGCCACATCCTCCTCCTCCTCTTCACGAGCGTTGGGTACCACGCGCGTTCACGCCGAGGACAGCAGCATGAGAAGGGACTGGCGAGGCAGAGGCGAGCCCAACCGGAGCGCACTCACCATTGGCTGTCGGACTATGACTGACCATGTTGTTCTGAAATGGTTTGTGAGAGCAAAAAAAAAATCCTCCCCTTCTAATGTCTCCGAGAACCATTGGGCGATGCGCGATGTGTAGGTGCACTTTAAGGAGAACCGAACCAATCCAAAGTGAGCGCCCGTGAAATGTTCTCGTGCAAATTAAGAGGCGATGTAAATGTTTGAAGTTGCGAAATGTAAATAGGACTTATAACGCCTTTACATTACGGTAGTTAACGGTAGCTCACTCATAAGCAACAGGCCACCGATTAATATTTACGAGTGATGTTTATGGTTAACATTAGGCCTGGAGGTTGAAGAGACCTAAACAATATTTGGTTATTGGGTTTTGTTTATTTTTATGACAGCTAAACCAATACGGATTATTAAAATACCATTTGATTTATAACAAACACTATTGGTTCCTATTAACGTCGTGATTCATAGGTTAACCTTGAAAATGCAACGTTGGGCTGAATGCACTTCAGCGATGCGTTGTGGTGCTGAACGGACAGCTCCACGTGCGCTCTCCTCGGAGCGTTTTCAAGCAAAGTCCCTCTTCTTCCAAAAGTGTAAGTGTAGCTTTAATAGCTAAGCATTGTACGCGAGAGAGTTTGTGATTTATTATTCTTATAGTTTACTAATAGTTTACCCATAATGCCGTGCATGTGGTCTAGATCCCGTTTGAATAGAAAACCTCAAAACTGCATTGAGGATTGTGGAAGGCGCATTACCCAAGATGATTAATTATTTGTTAGATTAAGCATTCGGTAATTGTATTGAGCGTATAGATAATGGTTTAAATGTTTCTTTGCCCACAGCGAAAACCCACCATGAAATGTTATCATTAAAGCGTGATCTTTATTGCTTTCAGTAGCTTGATAATAGGCGTTTTCCAAATATGTATCTGTTCATTTTCTAAGAGTAAAGTCTTGGAATGTTAAATTATGTTGAATGGCGCGTGAAGAAAACATTAGGAGCAGGCAATCCGACAATACGTCTGATAATTGACAAACATAGTTCCCAACAGCCTACTTATACGGACGGGATAAAGCTCGATGTATATATAGAATGTAATTGAAGATTTGTCCCATGAAAACATTAGTCTGCAACAACTTTTTGACGCATTGTAATTCTCTGAAAACAAAGCACAATTCCAAACGTCATCTGGCCACCTTAGCGTCATATTGGTAGCCTATCCCACGCAATATTTGTTGTTTTTATTTGAACAGTTAATTATAAGAGACTTGAATATGTAACATCTCTAGTTTAGGAATATGTAGGGTCACTGTATTTAATAGGCCGGTTTAACGGTTTGGACCTAATAAATAGGCTAAAGAGACACATGATGACGTGACGCTGCTGTGTTATTAATTAGGCTACAAGTAAAGAGTTAATGTAAACACTTAACTCTGGCCGAAGCTATCTGACTCACTTACAAATGTTAAATAAGCTCAAAAGAGCGTATTTTCTTAACAAACTATGTTAATTTAAATACAATTAAATAAATTAAATATCTCTTAAAGGTACAGTTTGTAAGAATTTTGCAGTAAAATATCCATAAACCACTAGGCCAATGTTATATATTTTTCCAGCTGAGTACTTGCAATATCTCAAATGTTTCCAACTGCTTTTAAATCCTGAGAAAATCGCAACTCTTAACAGTGGACCGGCGCCATTAGGTCGACTGCCAATGGCGTCATATCCGCGTTACCCTTTGTTACCGCCTTTACTGACCGCCTATAACCTAGTTTGATCCTAGAACCGATCCCCGGTGATCAGCGCGAGATGCATGCCGGTAAGAAATGTGTCCGAGTTACGTGTCCCATGCTCTGATGTCATGCCGTCAAAAAACTCTCACGACGGCCACGCGGTTGTATCGGATTCTTCAGTCGGGCGCAGTTGCTCTCCACCGACTGCGCTGATCAAAAGCGTGATTGGAAACGACTTGCTGACGACACAGCTTAATGCTCATTGGCTAAGGATGTCCGCTGGTTTTTACGAAGTGAACAATTTATATTTGTTTATATGTGATAATGAAACACCTTGGTAAAATCGTATATTATAAAGGGATGTTTTAATGTAGCGTAAATAGGGCATGTGCTTTATTTAATTTTTTTCGTTTTAATTATTTCTTGTTTAAGTCCTATTTGTTGTCGTTTTTACTTTATTGTATTTTATGTTGGTATAAAGTTTTATTCAACAACATTATTCCATGAAATAAATAAGCCAATCCATCAAAACAAATGCTACCAGCACACATATAATTATATTATACTACACTGTACAGCATCTTAACATGATGTGCTGCTTGCTTCATACAACATGTAGGCCTTTTATGTAGGCCTTTTAGAAAGTCTGAAATGACTTTGAAAGTCAGAAGCACTGTACAAATTGACCGCTTCTTAAACAAAATTACGAATTCTAGGGACATTCCTAGCAAAAAGACAAAAGTTAATAGGGCCACTGTGCCTTAAAAGGATTTTTTAATCATTTTAATAATAGATAAAAAATATTGTCCTCATCTTCGTGTAAAAATAGGGGTATTTCAATTGCATCTGCGTCGTCCGCGATAAAAAAAATGCGAACGCTATGTCGTCCACTCCTAACGTTTCCAGGAAGCCAAAAAGCAAGATTCGGGGAGTGTCCGACTTACAAGCTGCTTTGACTCCTCCCCATACTTGCAGCCGCATACTCTCGTCTTCATTTCAGGCGAGCAAAGACGGATCTAAAACGAGCCTACTGTCGTAGACAGATGCGGAAGTAGTTTATACCGTCAGTCCGTCTAGCATTATATCAAATGATGTGGGTACGTTCAAAATAACATTTACTATAATTGATTTGAACACTTAAAACTGCGCAGTCTTATCACACCATCGAATTGGAAAATTACTGTAACCTATATGACTAATAATTTAGTTTTAAACCTTACATTACTCGGGTCTAATTCATTATAATAAAATAAAATTATTTCATCAATCGCAAAATTTATAAAACTCTATTACTTTACCATTTCCGCTAACATGATGTCGGTCTGATTGATGTGTCAGCGGTACCATCTGCGGTGGAGTTGAAAACAACATATCCCATCATTCCACGCTTCTACACAGCGTCATCAAGCTTCGCGATTGTTATTGTTTTGATCCTGCTCCCTCTAGCGGCGATTTCTACAAACTGTATCTTTAACCACCCAAGGGATTTGTTTCAAATGAACTAAAAGCATACGTTTTAATGTTTTTTTTACGGGGGGGGTGGGGGGGTTCAAGCAATGCAGTCAATCCTATACACTCTATATAAAATGGTGCTATAGCACTAAAAGCGGTTCTTGACTCTTAATCAGCTTTCCTGTAGCTCATTGGTAAGAGCATTGCGCAACGCGCGGTTGTGGGTTCGATCCCAGGGTATTGCAAATGCCTATGTAAAATGTATAGGATAAAGCAATGTAAGTCGCTTTGGATAAAAGCGTCTACTAAATGTAAATGTAGTCATTTAGCAGAAGCTTTTACCCAAAGCGACTTACAAAGAGTTTAGGGAGCAATAAGCGACATGTTATACAGGAGCAGTAATAATAGGTGCCAATACAAAGTTACTGGTTTTAACAGAAGCTAGACCACTACTTGTTGGGAGAAAGAGAGGGTTTTCCTTCATAGGGGAACCACTTTAGTGCTATATCCCCATATTTTGTGCTTCAGTGGTTCTCCTGAAGATCCATGCAGGGGCTCAAAAGGTTCTTTATAGGGAAACGGTGCTGTAGGCCTATAGCTCATCGGTCACCCCAAAGATTATCTGGAGCATCAATATAGGGTCCCCTAGGATTACGAGCAAAGAACAAATGTTAGTGCTAAATACCAAACATTTTAAGGGTGTAACTCAGAATCCATGGCGAATTTTCATTTGGAACTATTTTAGAGGATTTAACTAATCGGCTCTTAACGTAACGAACCACTTTTGCAACCAATGTCGATAAAAAATCCCTCGCAAAAAAATCTTATTCATCTAAATGGGTACAAACCCCGTCACTAATAAAAACGTGCACGTAATGAAAGTGGACATCGTACTACAATTTGCTATGGTAAAAGTATCAACTTTTAGTCGAAGTTCATCTTCCTCCCATCCTGCTGGTGGCGCTGGTGAGCTTTGTGCATTGCAAGCGTGCACACCGAAGATCAGCGTAGTATGATCTGACGCTGGGGCGGGGGGAAAGGTGGTAAATATGGCGGCGGCCTTGGAAGAAGATGAAATCGACAATGATGATTATTATTCTCTCTTAAACGTCCGTAGGGAGGTATGGCATTTTCTTGTTTACGCAAAGGTGTTAGTTGAGAGTGCCGTAAGGGGGGCGAGAAAGCAGGAACTCAGATATGATACTTTAAAACCACAATCCGGCAGCATGTCGTTAAGCTGTGGCACATCAAGCACAGCGTGACCCTTACGTATCATTGCCTTTTTGCAGAAAAATCGCTGTATATCAAGTAATAAACCAAATAAAGAAATAAAGCCATTACCCTATCTTCTGTTACGATTGAATCATAAAATGCTGAACAAACAATTCTAGCAACACTTCATAACTACTCTTTAAAACTCCTTGAGAGTTTACTTAAACTAGTAATCTGTACTTTGAGGGTCACAGTTTATACGTTAATTGAACAATTTGTATATAATTCAATCGGTTTTTGTTACTTTGTCTATCTTGAAATCCGATCTTTGGGAGATTCAGCAGATAAGCAGCTGTTGTGAAAAATGTCAATGTGTGTTCACAAAAGTCTCTGTTCTGCTGGTCGCATTACGTACTTTTTTTTATAAATTAAAAGTCTCGGTATGGTAACTTCCCGTCATCGCATTTATGTGTACGTAGAAAATGAAAATTTTCAGTTGTGTTTTATGATGAATGACGAAAGAGTTGTATCCTTACATTCAGGCTACGCAGGAAGAGCTCAAGGCATCATATCGCCGTCTTTGCATGCTGTACCATCCAGACAAGCACAGAGATCCAGAGCTTAAGAAGCAGGCAGAACAACTTTTTAACTTTGTGCACAAAGCATATGAAGGTACATACAAAGGTTTTTTACATAAAGCCTGATTCTCATATATGTCCCTGTGGTTTTGTGTCCATATCAAGGGGGGGCTATGTTGTTTGGTTGCCAACATTATTCGGAGTCTTCATTTGTGTTCTCCAGAAGAAAGAAAGTCATACAGATTTAGAATGACATGAGGACGAGTACATGATGAAAGAACTCATAACCCATGAATGTCTGATGTTTATGAAATGTGATTTTCTTGTGCAGTGCTAAGCGACCCCCAATCCAGAGCAATCTATGACATATATGGAAAGAGAGGACTTGAAGTTGAGGGATGGGAGGTATGTTGACGATTCAGAAGTCTAATACTTAGCATTAGATACACAGTGCAATGGTATTTCAAGAAATACCTTACTGTATTATGGTATATACAGTATATAATGTAACTTGTTTTGCACACATCCATAACTTGTAGGTGGTGGAGAGGAGAAGAACTCCAGCAGAAATTCGTGAGGAGTATGAACGACTTCAAAGAGAACGAGAGGAGAGGAGACTACAGCAAAGGACCAACCCTAAGGTATGACCAAGTGCCTTCAAGCTTACCCATGTCACCGTTAACTTTGTCTTACTGGTTGTTCATATTGTCACTCAGGGGACAATAAGCGTTGGTGTTGATGCATCTGACCTCTTTGATCATTACGAGGAGGATTATGAAGAGATCTCTGCTGGCGGTGGCAGCGGATTACCTCACATTGAGATCAACAGGATGCACATATCCCAGTCCATAGAGGTAGACGCATTTTTTATCTTAATTTAAGTCGGTACGTTCATAGAGATGTTTTGTGAGAAGTTTTTGTACTACAAATGTAACTCATGATTGAACAAGTCTTGTTTGCTGTCTACAGGCCCCTCTGACAGCCTCAGATACAGCCATTCTCTCAGGCTCTCTTTCCACACACAATGGGAATGGTGGCGGAGGCATAAACCTGGCCCTGCGACGGGTGACCTCTGCTAAAGGCTGGGGAGAGGTGAGATTTCAAAGGTGAATAGAGTCAATTGAGTTGGATTATAAAAAAATCTGAGCATGATTAAAACATGTTCAAACAGGTTGAGTTTGGGGCAGGAGACACGCATGGCCCTCTTATTGGGCTGAAGATATTCCGTAATTTGACTTCACGCTGGTAAGTCCAACACGTTCAACTATCATACATTTATTTATGTTATGTATGCTTTACAGTCACAATAAATATCTTTATATATATATTTTTCAGCTTTGCGACGGCTCAGTGTGGCATGCAGTTTTCATCACGCGGTGTACGGCCGGGTCTCACTACTATGATTGCACGCCATCTAGACAAAAACACTATGGGCTATTTACAGTGGCGCTGGGGAACTCAGTCTTCCATGAACACCAGCATCGTCCGGGACACCAAAAGCAGTCATTTCACATTTGCTGCCCAGGTTGGTTGCCTTATTGCACAAGCTAGTTTTCCCTCTTCATGGTTGGACAGATCGCTGTTTTTCGCTGTTGTACTTATTTATTTCTTTATCACAATAGTTGGGAATTCCACATACGTTCATTATGATGAGCTACCAGTACAAATTTCAGGATGATGATCAGACCAAGATCAAGGGCTCGGTCAAGTATGCGCTGTATACTCTTTTTCATGCTTTTCCTCTTTGTGCTTTCTATATTGTGTATAAACTTGGTTAATTTATTGCTCTGTGTGGATAGTTTGTCTTAAAGCTATAGTTCACCAAAGAAAATGCACTCACCCTTTCGTCATTTCAATAATGTATGACTTTCTTTCTTCAGCAGAACACAGGACCCCATTCACTTGCATTGGTGTTTTGTGTCCATATAATAGAAGTGAAAGGGGGTCCAGTGCTGTTCGGTTACCAACGTTCTTCAAAATATCTTCTTTTGTGTTCTGCAGAAAGAAAGTCTTAAGGCGTGTAAATGATGACAGAATTTTACATTTTGGGAGAACTATCACTAATGGCAATGATGCTGCGTTATGTTGCATTGCAGGTCAGGGTTTTTCGGTACCGTGGTGGAATACGGCGCCGAGACTAAAATCAGTCGTCACAGCATCCTGGGAGCTACCGTCAGTATTGGAGTACCTCAGGGCGTGTCTCTCAAGATCAAGTAAAGCACGTTTATTATTTGAGGATGTTTCCCATTTGTGCTTTCTCAATGCCTCTGAATCACTGCTTTTGTCTCTTGTGTCTCAGATTGAACAGAGCCAGCCAGACGTACTTCTTTCCCATTCACTTAACGGACCAGCTTCTACCCAGCGCTGTTTTTTATGCCACGGTCGGACCCCTTGTGTTCTATTTGGCGATCCAGAGGCTGGTCATCAGGCCTTATGTTCGTGCAAATCAGGAGGAGTAAGTATTTTAGCTGATGACATAACACTGTCCACTTATTTCATTTTGTTACCTTTCAAGGGCTAACTTTCATCCGAAGAGTATTCTGCAGTGTTTAATTCCCCTTGAGTTCGAATAACACAGGCGACTGAAGTAAATGCTGGTATTCTCTTTTATTAAGGGAGCTTGAGAAACAAAGGGAAAGCTCTGCCACAGACATCGCCAAGAAAAAGCAAGAGGCAGAGACTTCCGTGAGTTCATAACTTCTAAATACACTGCATATAATGCATGGTCGCTGAAAGTGGCCATAACTTTTCGTCGCAGGCGTTTTGTGTTCGGATAGAAAAACAATGAGTTAGCATAAGGCTATCTTTCCTATCTGTGCATCAGTCCCTGTGTCACAGTGATGAATGCGTGCCTTCACTACATGCATATACAAGCAGTATTATTTGAAATCGCTTTTCACTGTAGGTTCTGCTGATGCAAGAGTCTGTGCGTAGAATTATCGAAGCGGAGGAGTCCAGAATGGGTAAGACCCAACAGCATGTCTGCGATCAATAGCATTGGCAATGATTTGAATTGGATTGTCAAGTGATGATCATTGACTCGGTCTGCTTCTATATTAGGTCTGATCATCCTCAATGCCTGGTATGGCAAGTTTGTGACAGACAACAGTCGTAAACACGATAGGGCGAGGGTCATTGACGTAACAGTGCCTCTACAGTGCCTAGTGAAGGATTCTAAACTCGTTCTCACAGAAGCTTCTAAGGTAAAGCACGGTTATGTTTGCTTTGTGATGCAACATAGAGGATGCAATGAATTCTAAAAAGGATTTCTACATTTTTATTTTACTTTTAGTTTCCTCTTGTCCCTGATGTATATGATTCCTCATCTGAATGCCTGATATTATTAATCGTAATAAAATCAAACATTTCATGTGTGGGAAATATATGGATGTTCTGCGATGTTGTAAGTATTAATTGGTTGTTTGTGCATGAATGTCCTCAGGCTGGTTTACCGGGCTTTTACGACCCCTGTGTAGGCGAGGAAAAGAGCCTGAAGGTACTGTATCAGTTCAGAGGTGTGATGCATCAAGTTCTATGTGGTGACACAGAAGCACTCAGGATACCAAAACAATGTGAGTACAAACAAGAAATTCAGCATTTATCTTAATACACGTTATCTTGACTTCATGATAAGAAATGCATTCCTGTGTTAACCAGCGGTAAAGATTTATTTAGCCAACGTTCGTAGTTTAAAACGATGTTTTTATGTATTTCCTTTCCTCTTTAGCCCACAGGATTGATAATGACAATTAGGAGCATGTGTCTGTCGAGCTGAATGGGACAGCTTGGACTATTAAAGACTTATGAAAAACTTGCTTTTTCTGGAGTAGAGCCCTGGAAACGCTCTGTGCCCCTGAAAGTCTTCATATACCTTCATTTTGTGCTGTTTTAAATATTATTCAAAAGGACGTTAGAAATTCAGATCAGTTCATTTACATCTTGAAATAAAATTTAAAGATAAAGAAACAAAGAAAAAATGCTAAAAGTTAATTATCGGATGTACTCTTTTTGTTTGGTAGACCCCATTTTTAAAATAGATGCTCAGCCCCCCCTCTAAAATAGTGAATCCATGTGAACTGTACTAGAGCATCTCTAGACCACAACGGTGCCTGTATTCAGCACTCGATAGAGAGCGCTATTTCACCTGCATTACAACAGAGAAAAACCATTGCTGCTCGAGACAGCTCACTGAATCCCACAGGAGATGATATTCCTTAGCTGTTAGGCCTCTTCCCATGTCCGACATTTTTTAACACCAGCGTCCCAATCTTGCTAAATAAAGTGTTCAGGAGGTAAAGCATGTTGTTGGCCATACTAAGATTAGTAAAACCCTTGGCTGCTAGATTTTTACAATGTCTTCAGATGGCATGCATTATTCCTCACTCCCTTGAGTGGATCTCATTTGGACATCATGTCTTTCTTCATCGGCAGTGTCAAAAGAATTGAAGAGGCCAATGCACACAATGTACGGTATTGTCTGTAGGGCTGGTCTCCCACCTTGTGTTCAAAGACTTGAATAGCAATGGAAACATTGTAGATTTATGCAAAACCAACCTTAAATCCTGGATTTTAGTGCCATACGTCACACGTACTTCTCAGATATATGCCCCCCCACATTAAAGTCTTTTTGTTGATTTGAGCTTTTTGATGCCTTCTTGGTATTTTGGGATGTATATGCAAGAAAATTGATTTGCTGTAATGTTGATTCCTAATTTGAGGGGCTGGCTGTATGGAATCTCTGTTTCTGGTCGACTCTAATTTATATGAAATGTCAATTCTGCAGACTTCCAGATGTTAACGGACTAAACGTGTATATCTGTAATTACTGTCTTGAGTGTTAGTATTGTAATACTAATGGCCAACCACATGCACCAGGTATATACACTTATTTTAAAATAAAGGAACTATGGAAATGAACAGTGTTTTTGTATGTTGTACTTTACCCAACAGAAAGATTTCGTCAAAAGTTATTTTATAAGAAAACATGTTCCTGGGCAGAAAAATTATTTACACAAATCTTTACAAAACATAAAGTAAAGCTCAGTTTTAAATGGGTGTCTTTGTCATGTTTCTGATTGTTGCGTCTGCCTGTTTTGTGGAAAATAAAATCAAAACGGTCCCTAAATGTTAGATCAGTTCTACGCCTAAAAGATGCTTTCTGCTGCTCGGTCTTAAGGCCATACTGCATTGAGAACTGTATCTTTGGCTACGTTTGCCCTTCACTTTACGGCGTAAAGTCAGAAGCTCTCTATGAGCTTTTTGTAGTTTAAGCTTCATTCTTTTAATCACTTTGCATTTGGCCTGTAATCTTCTCTGTAGCCACATGTTGGCATCTAAAACATCAAAGAGACGGGCTTTGGTTTTGCATGGATCCAAAATGGTATAGGTGTGGTCTGCTGCTGATAAATCCTGGGAAAATTAAATAAGAAGAAGAAAGATGCATAAATGTGACAAACACAACCAAAAAACAGAGCTGTTTGTAAGCTTGAACCATCACCTTTGTAGTTTGACAGCAAGACTCTTCATTAATGTAAGAGACTGGTTTAGCATCCTTGTGCCTCTCCAATCGCTGAGCATCCTCAACGAAAGAGCACTTTCTCTCGCATCTACTTCCATCCAAGGTGTCAGCAGAATGAAAAACGGTTTTTAGTCTCTTATGAATTGTCTGCTGGTGGCACAAAAATGACAATGAATACCAGATGATAAGCACATATTTTTCTGTTTTTCAAACTGTTACTGACCTGACTTACCTTTGCACCCTGATGTAGGAAAGTTGTGAAGAGAGTTGGTACGGCGTTCCACAACAGATTTTTGCGGTTTCCGAAACCACTAAAACATTCTGGGGTGAAATGTAGGGAACATACGACCATGTGTTTGTTTGGATGAAAGTTGTCACGCCCGATGTTATCCAACCATTCTTTAAGAACTGATGGTTTACTAAAAGGAAATCTGTCAAGAGATAAAACATTTAATGTTCCGATTAACTTACATTCTAGTGCGAAATATAGAAATCTGTATTAAAATGCGTTCAAATTATTATGATGTCGAAGGGTCTATTACTACGTACCTGTGAAACGTTATCTCGCGATTTTTGCTGTTGTACCTACTGGTGCAATTAAATGCAGAACAACTTTTAGGCATTTTGCCCCGAACAAAAATGGCGACTATCGTGCCCCGCAGTGTCTCAAATTCATTAAAACATTCTTTAATCTGTTAATTGTAATACAACGACTCAGTTATATATAACAATAAATATCTTTAAAATATTTTCTTTAATCGTTAAATCACAATTTTGTATAATATACTAAATTATATTTAAGCCTATATATATATTTATATATATATATGGGTTTTTTTTCGGTATTGCGCCATGTGTCTTTCAAAATAAAAGTCTCTCAATGATTTAACTGCAGGAGCATGTAAAAATGTTAATTCGTTAATCATCCGTAAAGTTTTTCCACAGGTCCACGATATGTTTTATTTTCATTTTGGTTGTTGGCATATTTTACGGGCTATTTCTAAAGTATGACTGGTTTACTTTTATCAAAGCTTTTTCTGAGGTGGTTTGTTGAATGGATTAACAATATTCTGACAGAAACTATATAGATTTATTAAAAAATGCATTCAAAATGTATCATAAGTTTTTGTGTTTAAGTTGATCTTGTCTCGTGCTCTCTATTTCTAATCACATTTGATCTAGCCGCACATGATAATGGGCGTGGTCTTTACAACCCTTCAGATGCGTCAGATGAGCCGTGGCTGTAGAAGAGAGTAAAGAGGGGGATGGGGAGGATTGTTTTTGTGTTGCATTCCTGCAGTGTGTTTGACCTTTGACCTCGTTGTTGTGCCCTCCTCGTCTTGCATTCCAGAGTGAGGATTTCCTGCAGTATGCCAAAGGCGTTAGTAGTGTCTGTCGGGGCTCGCCAGTTCTCTGCCATGTCTGTGTTTACGACTATTTGACCAGCAATACGTTACTGAAAAACTACCCGGACTGCGTGCACGGTGCTGCTGCTGCAAGAACTGATCCCATTTTTTATCAAGACGTGCGAGTCCAGGGCGAAAGCGCAAATACATTTTCAACTTGAGAGTGAGAGGAAATCAGAGAGCTTGTAGCTAGCCTAGCACGCTAGCGGGCTTGCCGTATATCACGCACACGTTTCATATCCGCCGACTTGAGCAGAGCCTTCAGTATTAAACCCACACCCGCGAGACAACGTTGAAGAAATGAAGGACAAACAAAAGAGAAAGAAGGAGCGCACATGGGCAGAGGCAGCTCGCATGGTAATATTTTCGTCATTTCATTGTATTATAGCGTCCGTGCGAGGGGTTTAGGGTGTTGTATGGGAGCCGCGAACAAAGCTGTCTCGCGTAGGGCTCGGGTGGTTTTCGGGTTGGACACATGCAAGCGCCGTGGATGCTGTTTGTGTAGCTGTGTTTCACAACTCCGCGTTTGACTTTGCGTACATCTGTTTTTTCAACCAATGTATCAAGATTTTCCTCGTTGACAGCACAAGCATACATTTCTAGTGTTTGTGTCCCCTTTGAATGAAAGGCTAGCTGGTAGCCTAGCGTATTAGCAGCTCTGCCTCTTTGACCCTTTGTTTGCGGGGCTTCTTTCAACGAACTGAGGGCAATACGTTAAATACAGTCTTTCTGTGTAAAACATGATATATGTGGTCCAGTAAAGCCCAGTTTTAACAAACCTACATCATCTTGTGCATTGTACTTGTTGTTTTAAACAGTGGTTGATGGAAATGTAGGCCGTGTGTAATGTAACGTCCGTGATCCATTGACGTGTATAAACAGAAAAAAATGAACATGTAACGTTGGTACGCCTTTAATGTATAATATCTGTAACATGCACTGAATTTCAAAGCAATGCATATGCTAATGCACCAAGTTACGACAAAAAATGCATAATTATTTTCAGTGTTGGTTCGTATCGATATAAAATTGGTATACTGCTATAGATCTACAGAATGATGCATCCTGCGGTTTTTTCATCAATGTATAGATGCTTATTGTTTACGTGATCCGCGTCTTCGTGGTTTCTTTATGCCATTCAATGTAAAATATGTCTGTCACAATTTGTACAATAATGTATTACTGACATGTTTAAAGAGATGTTACCCTTTGTATGCCTGACTTGTGGTCATTTATGTTAGTGGTGTTATATAGTGTAAAAAAGACATAAACAGTGTGTCACGGTACTCTATAAAAGCTCAAAGACTAATAATGGCTTTGCAGTTGAATTCTGAGGTTTCAATCAATTTTGGGTGGTTAGAGTCATCATCTCTTTCAGGTCTTTGTGTTTCTTCCCATGACAGGGTAGGTCTTTATTGTGATCCACCCAAAGAAAGCAGGCGGCCATTGCTTCAATTTTGCTAGATTGGGGGAAAATTTCTGAATAGCTCACGACAGCATTATCTGATGAACATAGATTTTTTTTGTTTTTGCAGTTTGGGTGTGGATCATTTGTGCTTGGGAACCGCCACAGCTCATATTATTAAAATCCTGTAATATGAATTACTTAAAACTAAAATGTCTTTTTATCACTGCAAGGTAGCCAGCCCAAGTAATACCACCACCCAAACAATTTTCAGACTGTGATCTTTTGCAGGTATCTCATGAATTTAAGAGACTGGTGAAGCAGGCATGGACATGTCTGGAACGAAGGACAGAGACCATGTTTGGTACCGAAGAGAGATAGTCACTCACCAGTTCCTCTCATGGTGAAGGGAGATGCCGGGCAAACTGAAACCCAAATACATTTTCTCAAGTGCATAGAATGCAAGAAGACACGACCTATATTCAGTTTAAGGGACATTGGTGCACATTCTTCAGTAGAATCTCCATGATGGCTGTAACATTAATGAGTAAGACGTCTCAATGAGCCTTCCAGCATTATTTAATAACTTTGACAGCTCTGGGAATCATTTGTCCTGTAAGGATGTAACCAAATGCTTAGTCGCAGGGCCAATGAATATCAGATCATCTAGTGCGTTCAATGCAGCGTTTTGTTTTTTCTTATTTGATTAGGAAATATAACTATGATGGGTCGGTCTTGTTGTGATAAAAACTGCAATAGCATTACGCAGAGTGGTTCAGGAAAAGGCCCTGGTGCTTTCACTTTCGATTTCTCCGTATATCAAGCAAAACAAGTAACGGTACATATGAAAACAATAATAGCAGTGAGGATGATCCTCCCTGGATGTCTGCGACTCTGCAACATAGGGAATGACGTCTGCTTCACATATTTTAATTTAGTGTGTTTTTTGGGTTATTCGCCACTCTTCCTTCCTTGCGATTAATGGTGTGTTGGCTTTCTTGCTAAATTATAAAGGTAGCCGGTTTATTTTAAAATTTGGTTCTCATTAGTTCTTATGTTTTTTTTGTCATTTGAGTGGAGCCGTGGTTTGTTTTTTGTGGCTCAATTTTGCTAGTTTCATTGCACCCTCATGGAATAAATCGGGTGTTTCTGGAAACGAGAAACAATACTAATTTAGATGAGAATGCAGTGAGCCTTTTTCTAGACTAATTTAAACCTTTGTTTGTAACCTCAAATCCTTGTTCAGTCTGATGTGTATTTATTCCAGAGAAATGTTAGATGATGCACTTTGAATAAGACGCAGCAAAAAAGATAAGGTTTGTCCTTTGTTTTGTAGCACAGATGGGTCTCTTATTGTGTTTATTAGTTGTTTTGGAGAAATGTTGGCACCAGACATTCATCTCTTGTCAGAAAACCAAGTCACCATTTAATTTCGTTCCACATACATTGTAGAAATAATGTCTGCTCTCTGAATTGTAGTGGCGTGTAATATTTCCATTCCCTTTGGCACAACGAAATCGCTTTCGTGTGAGAAATAGACTCAGTCTCCAGAAGCAATGCATAAATGCACCATTTCTTTCAATTGCATTACGTACACACGAGCCCTGGTACCTACTAGGCAGTACTGTGTTATAAATAACTAGGATGTCTGTCGTGCAATACGTAGGCCTAGTAGTTTGTTTGCTTGAAGTTCTCACAGTCTAACTTTTTTTGTAGCTCCTTGTACTGCTTCCTTGCAGGAAGTGCACCTGGCATTCTATGAACAAATGTGTCTAGATAGTTTTGTGCTGTTTCATTTCCTGTTTCGATGCCCTTGGTTCTAGATTCAGATGGTGGTTGCAGGACTTCCCATTTTATGCCACCTGAAAAGGCCAAAGGGCTCTCTCGTGTGCTAAGCCAGGATGGACCTTTTATAATAGCAGCTGCTTTTTGAGAATTTTGTTTGGCAAAACAGTGTGGAGATTTCTTATTTTGGAAATCAATTTGAAAAGCTGTGCATTGTTTATACTGTCTTAAAATAAACATACTTCAGAAATTGACTTGCTAAATTGTACAGATGTTGATTTAATTTGTTGTTGACTGCTTGCAGGTTCTGGAGAACTTTTCTGATGCCCCAATGACCCCTAAACAGATTCTGCACGTTATTCAAACAAAGGGGCTTAAAGAAATGAGGTATGGTGGAAATTAATTTAATTTACCGTTATAGACATGCCATATTTACATGGATATATTATTGCTTGAAAACAGAAGCCATTGGTTGATTCCATTCACAATGCGCTTAGTGGTGTAAAGAGTTTCCATAATCATGCTGTTTTTTTATTTCTCTGTTTTTCTCAAACCTCCCCATCACAAAACAGAAGGTAAGATGTATTCAATTTTACCTTTGAAGCCTAAAAGTGTAACCTCGCTTTCTTCTTCAGCTACACTTATACAATATTTTTCTTTCTCCTGTAGTGGCACAGCACCACTGGCCTGTCTGGTCACCATGCTTCACTCTCAGGTCAGAGGAGACCGAGTAAAGAACAGTATTTTTTTCAAGCTGCCTGGAAGGATGAGTCTATTTACCTTAAAGGTAAAGATTTACCATAAACATCCTCACCCCGGTTTATTCACAGACTTACGATTGCATGACCACACCAGTGCATGAAACATGTCCTTATGACTGTCTGTATCTCATAGAAAAATGCCCTACAGTGGACAAAGAACCCGTCAGCAGCCGAATCTGGAGATATGGCCGGAACCCCGACAGCATCCACCGCATCAGTTGGAGCAGCAGAAGGGGCGGAGCAGGAGAGCTGTGACTCCACAGAAACGACTGCTGCTAGTGGTGAAAATGATGGTTTGTGGACAATTCGTTCTATTCTTTTTTTTTGCTTCTCCCACCAATGATTCATTCTAGCTATTTTGCAGTGAGCGAAAAAGGTTTTTAAATTAAAGAAGAATATAAAAGCTCTGGAAGGTAGAGACCCGTCTTTTTGTTAAAAAAAAGCTTTGATTCCAAATGGTGATGAGCGTTAAATACCCTGAGCTTAAGTAGCAAGTAGTGCCTGGGAGACATTGATTTTCCTTTTTTTGCTTAGGATGTGTGTGTTGCCATGGATACCATAGCACATGACACATCCAGCAGTGACCTAGATGAGGGTATTTTAGAACGTGTATTTGTGTGTGATATGAAAGAGTAGAAGCGATTTGACGCCTGAAATGGGTGTGTTGTCACATTTATTGTTTAACATATTCATGAGGATTAAAGAGTCCCTTCTTTTTTGACAGATAGCAAAGACAAAGTCAGATAAAATGCCATGTTTGCTCTATATTTTGGCAAATTGCTTGTGATGTTTTATCATGCATATGTTCGCTTAAGATTGAACATCTGATAAACGACTTAATCTACCATAGACCATATTTCAAGTAAATATTTCTTTATTCTGTCACTTGTCAGAAGTAGTGCTATTTCTCAAAATGTGCCTTTTAAACGACTATATGCGTTCGCTGCCTTAGGGAATACTAGCAAACATCTTACCCATGTCGGCCAACCTATTTTATTAATGCTATAACGTTGAATGTTTGAGAAGGTCATATGATTACGTATAATAAAATGTCCGACATTAAGCTCATGTACATTGAATCTGGTTCTATGCTACTTTTATATTTTGAATTTTGAATCTATTATGCTCTCACTTTATCCGATATTGAGTTTGTATATAAAATGCTTTTATTCATGCTATTTTATTCCAAGTGTAGTGGGATTTTATTCAATGTAGGTTCATTATCACTTGTTTCAGGTGCCAGGAGTAGGACTAGCCCTCTGTGCTGGATTTTCACAGTTTTCTAACAAAGTGTGATGTGAATCATTTTAAATCAAATTTGCTAAGCATGAATAATTGACGGATGCTCTGCTGCTTTCCTTGTTATTCTTCTAGCCTCTGTGGATGAGACCTCCTCCAGTGCATCTTGCTCCACAGAACCGCCACAGACCAGACTGAGTCGCTCTTCACAGGTACCAGCAGTGCCTTACTTGACCTTTTACCATGAGTCAACTCCATCTAATTCTTACACGCAGGACCCTTCAATGCAGGACTTCCATATCGCCTTCATCATTAAGCACAGCACATGACACCTATGAACATTAGTCATGAGTGCATCCTCTCAAAGAACGTATGATGTCACTGTGTGAAAATGATTCATTGGTGTAGTGAAGTTGATGTTGTGAGTCAGATCAAGAAAAGCCCACAGAAACCACTTACTCATTTTTATGACCTTTTGTGCTCCGAGAATTTCTTGGTTTCATTTGGTCCGATTCGAATCTAGTCACATGTACTGTAAATGTAATCTTTGTCCTTGATCTTTTGGCTGCTTTGGGTGTGTCTGTAAAATGGACTGTTTTTGTGACTATGGATTGGTTGCTTTGTTCAGATTAAATTCAACTCTTAATTTTGATTTTTTTTTTGGAAGACATAAAAGTACACGTATAATGCTCATTTACTACACTTGTTAACATAGCTACAATTAAATATTAGAAATATGGAACAATGTGATTTAAGTACTAAACAGACAGCACCTTCACCCTATAACAAATCACTTCTGCCTTCTTGTTTGCATAAATGTTGAACATTTATAAGCTTTTACTGCTCTGATATCAATCCCACAAACCCCCTGTGTAAGCCAGTCACTTAGCTCCCATAAGAAATGAATTCACTCTGTGACAGTGAACAGGTGTGGTATTCGCTGTCCTTTTCTTTACAGCTCAGTGCATAACATTTTTATAAAATTCATCTCTTTATTAAGAATAAACAACACACTCAGCTTTTGTCAGACATATTTGTTTCCATCCAAGCATCTTCTCAAGAGCATGCTGTTGTTTTACTTGTCTGTGTCTGTGTATGTACTTCTCACATTTATTTCTCCCATCTCTTACAGTCAGGCAGGCAGAGGAAGAAAGCTGTGATGATGCCCCGTGTAGTGCTCACTCCTCTCAAGGTCAACGGGGAACACGTCCCATCAGGTTATGATAGCTCTTTTCTTGCTCGTCCTTCCTCCTCCTTTTCTGTTTTTTCCCCCAACTCTGCAGTGGTTTGTGTACCTGTTCCCTCTCACTGTGGATGCTCTTAAATCTCAGTGGCCTGACACTGTTTGTAATTTTATGGACTGACACTCTCTAATCATTTATAGTGCAGTTTCCTGAAGGGCAGTTCCCTCCTGTTGGCCGCCTTTTCTTTCCGTTGGTTAAGTTTGCACTAAAAAAACGCATCTTTTCTAGAAGCCACTGACACATTTGTCACTTGAACGTCAACACCCCTCAATGTGCGAGCAGTGTTTCTGGTTTGTCTTGTCAGCCCTGCACTGTTACCCTTGGATATCTGCTTTGCATTTGCACCTTAGAGATATACATTCACCCCTCTTCCTCTTTATCTCGTGCCTTGGGATATCCATCCCCTTGATGTTTGTGTTTCACGCACATGCCAAATCTTTGCCTGTCACTTTGGCCTATGTAGTGCAACTAGTCTTCATGCCTCAGCTGCCCAACCCGCACTCACTCGTTCTCAGTCTTATAAGCCTTCATCCCCCCACCTTTACCCTTAGGAGCAGCGGGGAGGCGCAGGGAAGGCTCTAGGGGGGGTCCAGCCCCCACTCTCCGTACCCGCTCCGAGCTGGGCTGGAAACGCACCCAGCACTTCAAGAGCATGCTGGGCCTTCGTTCAGGTACAGAGGATGAAAACCCAAGGACCCATTTATTGAAAACCTCCCCCAAGCTTCTTGCTCTTTACTGTCCCCTAGAACAGGCATTGTTAGGGAATCCTCCTCACCTGCTACTGGTATTACGTTGAGAGAATAGTTTAATAGGACACAGAATAGCCAACTAAGGAGAAACAATGCCCCAGTCATGAGTAGTCTAGCATTTGGACATCTGAAGAAATAATGTACTAGCCATATTTGAGTTACATTTAAAGCTTTTTGTTTACAGTGGATGGCTTGTTTAATGCTGTTGAGTTGCTGTGTAAATCTTCTGTGAGACTTGTTTCTTTCTGCAAGTGTGCAATGTGTGTTGAATGCTCAAAAAAAGATCAACTGTGACAGATTTTCTAACACAAAGATACAATGTATAGCAGTATCAGTTATAGTTCTAGTGTTTACCCAATTGCTTCTGTAAAATTTCACATCAGGTTTGTGTACTACACAGTACAAAATGTAATTTGTCATTGCAGTTTCTCTGTTAGTGTACCAAGATTTTATTCTCTACAGTTTAGCCATACAACACTAGCTTATCAAGCAAGTGTCTAAATTGCCCTGAAGTGTGGTTGCACCTTTGTTAGTAGGCATTGTGTTTATTAATTTGAGTCTCAAGCCTGTTGCAAAGCTCATTTAATTAAAACATTAAACAGCTATTGTGGGACTTAACATAGCAAATAACAGTGCTCCATCATCTGTTTGTGCAATAACAGTTACATCTTATATGCGCTAATATTGAAAGCATGTGATTTCTAACCAGTGGAAATACTCCGTAGATCTCATTTAGCCACCAGTTTTATACTTAATGCAGAACTGTATTTACAGGTCCAATGAAGAGGAACCGAGGAGGTGTAGAGGTGGATTTTGAAACTCCTGGCTCTATTCTGGTCAACACCAACATTCGGGCTCTCATCAACACACGCACATTTGCTGCTTTCCCATCTCATTCTCAACAGCAACTTCTTCAGCTTCTTCCTGAAGTGGACAGACAGGTTTATGTTAAACATTTTAATTTTTTGTTTTACTTTCTGTAAAATAGTCATATTTTAATGCTTTTTTTTTACTGTTGGCTTGTAATGTGTAGATTGGCCCAGACGGACTGGCTCGGCTAAGTAGCTCAGCACTCAATAATGAATTCTTCACTCATGCCTCTCAGAGCTGGAAAGAACGGCTAGCGGAGGGTGAGGCTTACTGTTTGTAGACATTGCAAACATATACGGCTCCTTACAACTATAGGTAAAATGAACTTTTTTGCTTAATTGAAGGTGAGTTCACACATGAGATGCAGGTTCGCTTCAGACAAGAGATGGAAAAGGAGAAGAAAGTAGAGGCATGGAAGGAGAAATTCTTTGAGGAGTATCATGGTCAAAGGTTTGTGCCCATGAGATAACATGCAATTTCAGTTATTGTAATGAAGTTCTGGAGATTGTAAAATTATATCTTTTAATTATTGCATTCTGTTTTGTATGTTTCTTTAGGTCTGGCCTGACTAGAGAGGAAGCATTAAAGCTCACAATGAGCGATGCAGAAGATGTTGCAAGTGCAGTCCCAGACTCTGATACTGTGCCAGTGGCTGCACCCAAAAGACGAAGTGTTGGAAGAAGACGGAGGGAAGGGCGAATTAGACGCCGCTCACGGGCTGACCTCAGACGCAAGGCTCGGCGCACACTTTGCAAAACAGCAGCTGCCCCTGTACCTTCAGCAGAACCAACAGAGAGCACTGTAACCACAGATGTTGTACCATCAGTTGAATCACCAGTCCCAGAAGCCACAGCAGTCCAGACAGAAGTGGTTCTCCAAGCAGAAATTGGACTGGAAAGTCCAGAAGAAAATCTTTCTGTAGAGGCGGCCCCCTCCCCTGTTCCCATACCTACCCCTCCTCCAGCCTCCACAAGCTCAACCTGCGATGAACCAGAAGCAGAAACAGAACCAGAACCAGAAACTTCCACACGCCTGCTGCCTGAAGTGGCCGAACCAGCTGTTGCCTCTACATCTTCTCCTTCCTCATCCTCCTCTTCAACATCGTCATCCTCGTCCCCCTCTTCCTCTCCCTCCTCTGCGTCAGACAGACAGGCCTTTGCTGCAAGTTCAGACTCCTCTTCTTCTTCCTCCTCCACGGCTGCAGTTGCCACAGACCCATTGGATGACGGTGCTTCGGTCATTACCACTGGCACAGCAGGCACTGGCACAAGCAGTAGGGAGAGCAGCCCGGCGGCCAGTCCCTCCACAGCAAGCCCAGCCATTCAGCTCAAAGAGCAGAAGAGAAGGCCAGACGAGTCCCAGACCTTCACCAGCTTTCCAGAGAAAAGAGCGCGACTGGATGAGCGTCAGTCCTTTCGTAACACAGTTGACTGTGTGTACTCAGAAAAGCCCCAGCCTACAACCGAGGAACCCAAAGTCCCACCAATCCGGGTATGGTGAACTAATACATTTATGCTTAATACCTTTTTTTTTAAATCTGCATTGTTGTAATTCATTGTTTGAAAAAATGTTTCACAGTGTCTCATTAAGTATGTTTTACTCCCTTTTCACTAGATACAGCTGTCCCGGATCAAACCGCCGTGGGTCAAGGGGCCAACGTACCAAATCTGTCCCCGCATCGTCCCCCCCATCGAAGGGTCGCGGCGCTCGGGGACAGGGGCGCGCACGCTCGCGGACATCAAGGCCCGTGCGCAGCAAGCCCGTGCCCAGCGGGAAGCCGCTGCTGCTGTTGCAGCCTCTAGCGATGGGGGAGGGCCAAGGGGGAGCGGCCCGGGGGGTGGTACTGGGATACCGGATCGCTCCAGTGGGAGGCGTTCGAGAGAGCACCCGGGTCCCATTGAACCTGGAGGAGGAGGAGGAAGACGAGGAGGAGGAGGAAGAGTTGATGTGGAGGAGCAGGAATCGCCTGCGAGCTCTCATTCGTCTGGAACACAACTACAGCCATCAAGTGTAGATTCGATAGACCAGTCTCAAGGCTCCACTCCACTGACTATGCCGTCTCCGTCATCTGTGTCTTCAAACCCATCTCTGCCACAGTCAGAGTCTTCGAAAACTCTTACGCTATCACCACCTGCTTCGGACAGTCCTGGTTTCCAGGACCAAGTTGAGGAGGTTTGCGGAGTGGAAGAGGTTTCTGGCTGCCCAAGTGACAAAGCCTCAGAGCAGACCTTAGACACCCCAGTGCCTACGCCAAGTGAGCCAGAATCTTTTTGCAGTCACCAAGATGGGAGAGGTGAGGAATCCAGTGAGAGTGGAACGACTACCCCTGTCTGTACCTCATCATCAAAAGATGCCGTTTCCCTAGTGCCCACCTCCATACCAGACTCTCTGCCAAGATTTGGTGCCCAGGGTGTGGATGTCATCAGATCTCTGGCTGCTGCTTCTCAACCCTGGGAGGGTGAACAGAATGGTGCTGAGCACCAACAAGGGACAACTGGAGTTATCCAGCATGGCTCAGACTTGAAATTTTCCAAAGAGACACTTGTTACAGCCCGAAACGGATGGGTAGAAAATGGTGAAAAGCATTCTGTGAGAGAGGGGTTGTTAAATGAGCATAAAAATGGAGGGAGTGATGCTGATTTCAAGTATGAATTGGTCTCTCTACCTTGTCTGCCAGGTAATTCTGCTGAGGATGACACTGGAATACACAGTGATTCAACAGAGACCGCATCAGACTTTGAAAATGAAACTCAAGAGGATGAATCGATAGACTGGCACGAAACACGAACAGATGGTAACAGCTTGCAAGCTCACAATACAAAATCACAGAATCAACCTGTCATTCAGACCTCAAGGTGGCTTTCTTCATCAACGTTAAATCCTCCCCAGCACCAGCAACCAGTCATACAGGCCCATGTGTCTAACCCCACCCATGCTCAAACTGTCATTCAAGCTCGCTTCCCTAATGGTTTGCCAAATCAGCCAGTCATTCAGCCTCAAAAGTCCCACACGGTTCGTACCCCTGCTATAAACCATGCTCAGGACCAGACCGCCACCGTGTCCTCGCAACCGCAAGCATATTTGACCCAAGTAGATAGGGACCAAAGCCGGAATCTACATCTGAATGATAACAGCAATGGTGGTAAGATGTTTGTCCTGACAGAGGATGAACCCAGACTTGTTAGCAGAGGACCTTCAGATGATTTTGTATTAAAAAATTCTGCACTTCCTCCAATTGCCAGAAGAGTTCAAGGTTTATCTCGACCAGTTTCCTCTGTAGAGGCCAACAATCCTCTTGTCACCCAGCTTCTTCAAGGAAGCCTTTCTTTAGAGAAGGTCTTACCCCAACCTCACTCAGCCAGCAAACTTGAAATTAATCGACTCCCAGGAGCCCCTGCAGGTAATTCAGTCCAACCTGGAGGACATCCAAGAAATCTGGTTTCACGTTTTAGAGGCCCTTCTGAGACAGGAGGACCCATAGAACCCGGTGGCTCTGAGCTTCAGCACAAAGCTCGAGTGTCTCCTGGACCCAGTAGAAACTTTGGATCTTCTCTGCCAGGTTCTGCTCCTTCACGAATGGCATGTTTGTTCGAGGAAGCCAACTCAAGGTCTACAAATGTTCAGTTCTCTTCTCAACAATCAGGTGTAGCGCCCCCAGGGGCGGTACCTGTTATAACATCCCTCCCCACTAACTCTTCCACCAGGACCTCAATGGATATAAACCCTCAGAATGCTTCAGTTTATGAGTCGGCGGTCATTAAAGAGCACCCTGGACCTCAACCTTCACGGGGTGAAACTCAGGAAAGGCCTGCTACCTTTCAACAGCACCCCAACAACGTCTCCCAGGCTTTGTGCAGAACCAAACCTGATGCTCCCTCACCTCAACACGGTGACCTTTGTCCTTCCGAGGTTGTACCTACTGTCAAGATTAACTGGCGGCCATCTAAACCTCAACTGCCTCAGACTTATCAGCAAGAGCTTTCTTCTATAACAACAGTTAAAAATGAGGTCTCCTTGCGCCCCTCGTGCCAACAAGCTCTCACCAAAAACTCACCTGCTCCTATCAGAGGCAATACTTCTATTGTTATAACCAAAAAGGAGCCTCACAGCTCTCTGGACAGTTTTCATGGTGGTGGCGGAGCTATGGAAGGACTACTGAATATGGAAATGTCTTTTGCCAGAATGGCCAAGAAAGAACAACTCAAAAGTACTTTTGTTCGCAAAACCGACACCTCTGGCTCTCCAGTCGTCTCCTCCCCTTCTTCATCTGCCTCCAGTCTCCCATATCAGCTTTATGCCAAGCTACCAAAACTGCAGCAGAGTGGTATTAGCGGGAGCTCTTCAACAAGCTTCAGTTACACAGCTAACGTTTCTGTGGTGGACGGTAGTGGCTTCTCTCGAAGTTTAGCCGACGGTGTTTTGCAGCTAAGGCCACGCATGAGCATCAATAGCGGTGGAGGTCAGAGTGCTACACTGAGCATTCAGGCTTTCGCAGACAATGCTGCAGAGGAAGTGGCACTCAAGTGTTCATGTAGACTTAAGGCCATGATCATGTGCCAGGGCTGTGGTGCTTTCTGCCACGATGATTGCATTGGCCCTTCCAAACTGTGTGTGTCGTGTCTGGTGGTCAGATAGTTTGATGCAGCTTCTCCAAACTGAGCCTATTGGTCAGAGCAAAGGCTTTGGCCAATTCCCAACATTCTAGCCCATTGTAGGTGGTTCGACACCACAAGAAGTCTCGGACTCTTGGGAGCACGGAAGAGGCATGAGTGTTGAAATACATTAGGGCTGGAAGATTACTTGTAAGATAAAATTCAGTCTGTATTTTTGTTGCATATTTTTTCTATTGCTGTTATGGTGTTATTATTATGATCACAATGATATTGTTGTTGTTATTATTATTATTATTATTATTGGTATTATAACGTGAATTTACATGGCACGGTTGATTGTAAATTGTGCCTTTTTTCCCCAACAAAACATTTACCTCATCTATTTGACACCAGTCATCAGTTCAGTGTGAAGATGGTGACCTTACTGTTTGTTTTCTTCTTCGAAAGCCTCTCTGTGAAGAGAGCTTTGAGAGAATTTTGTGTGTGATGTCTTGCAAAGAAATATTTTTTTAAATCATTAAACGAGAAAATGGCATTTTCGTTATTTTGTAAGTGATTTCACTATTGTTTTCATTTTTATTTACTTATCCAAAGTGAAGTCCAGTCTGTATATGGCGGTTAAGCACAGTATTCAAATCTAATAAAGCTGAAACAGAGCGGATCTTTTCTCTTTGAATTTTTTGACATCACAAAAAATCTCCATATGTGTAGGAAAGACTGATTTTCATATTTGTATAGCTGTATACCCATTGTTTACATTTCATGTCTCCAGACCTCATAACAATGCTTAAGTATGGTCATCTGCAATCTAAATCCAAAGTCTGTATTTAATCCATGTTCCACACATTGGACCATTTCCTATCAGTGTTTACATTTCATTTATTGTTACATTAAATGGCTGCAGAGACTATAGTGTCCATTTATGTCTCTGAATACATACATGTTTAATGTTGTTGTTACGCTCTCGTTGGACATTTTGTGAACTTTGCAATCCGCCTCATGCAAGCCATTTTGGACTTTTGGTATTTTCAACATTTGACACCCACCTAAAATAAACACGGGTTGTATTTGCCACGTTCACACTCATTTCCAATGTAATGCATTATGTGTACCAAGTTGCAGAACATTTGATAAAACATGGTTTGTTAACATGTTAAATAGATTTTTAACTTACAGGAACTTGTCCTTAAACTGAAATATATAAACCCTTTACTGTAATAAAGGGGTTTGACGGTACCGTAACTAAAGAACTAAAACATATTTTTATTTTTGTGTCCTCCATCACTGAACAAAGTTCAGGCCAAGGCAAAAACATAATTAGGAACACCAAAACTACACGTGTTTAATAAATAAAAGCTGTACAATGCAGTGATCTATGCATTTAAGGATTAAACTGGCAGAAACACTTTTGATATAGTTCCTGAATTTTTTTGACCGTGATTGTTAGACAAAAACTTTTAAAATCACACAAAACATTTGATTTTACAAATTCATACGCCAGAAGAATATAATTAGCTATAATACCTTGCATTCAACATATTGAAAGTTTTACTATACATAAACTATGAATACATTAAGACTTACATTTTGATTTAAATATGAACGTAATTGCTATAGTAGATCTTTTTGAAAATTGAAGCCACTAGGCATATAACGTCTCGATTATGATTTAGTAAATGATTAGCCACCTTTATTTAATGTTTGTCCTTCAGTGTTCATTTAAAGTCACTCACCACAACCGATATGATTCAATGACGATTGTTAGTACTACAGACTCTAAATCCAGTTTTTTTAAACCATCACAAAACTTAATGAGATTGATCCACCCAGAATTACATTGTATATGTGTCTTGATCAAATAGTAACAGAAATAGACCAAATGGGTGGAATGTTCTAGTGGAAGTGAGCCAAACAGTACACAACCTAAAACGTTCTTGAACGTTAAAGAGACAGTTCACCCAAAAATAGAAATTCTGCTTCATTTACTCACCCTCAAGGTGTTCCAAATCTGTATAAATGTTTTATTTTGAGGAACGCCGAGAAAGATATTTGGAAGAACGCATGTACACAACAGTTCATGGCCACCATTGACTACCATGGTAGGAAAAATCACAATGGTGCCCCAGAACTGTTTGCTTTCCATCCTTCTTCGAAATATCTTCTTTTGTGTTCAACTTAACAAATTCATAAAGCAATTTTCCTCCTATGGTAGTCCGTGGTGGCCAAGAACTGTTTGATCCAAATATCGTTCTTTGTGTTCTTCAGAACGAAGAAATTTATACAGATTTTGAACAACTTGAGGGTGACTAAATGAAGACAAAAATAATTTCTGTTTCTTTAAGGGAACCTTAATGTGATGATTTAATTTTGAAAGAAAGTGGTTGACAAAAAAACATGGGTTTGATAGTGCAAGGGATCTGTGTGTATTTAATAACATGACCCTGGGAAATGTGGTCTACTTCTCTCTGTAGTAAAGAAGATACATCTTGAGAGGCTCTGGGAGGGGTAGGCTGAGAATCCTCTCCCTCAAGATGTTGACAGGAGTCTCTATCACCAAAACCCTACCCTCCTTCCTCCTCACATTCTCCTCTTTCTCCTCTTGTTCACACCCCCCCCTGCAGTCTTCGTCTTCATCATCTTCATTGTCTGTTGCTGACTGGTTGTTGTTGTTATCCATTGGTCCGGGGATCAGACGACTCATGAATAAATAACTGTTGGTCAGCAGAGCCGTATCGCGGTGCTCTCGTTTATGTTTCAGGTTATGTCTTCTCTTGTATCCGGTTCTCCTGGGTAGTGGCAGGGATCCAGTCCCAGATTTCTTCAGGATGTGCCGGATCCCGACACGAGCCAAATCCTGGAGACTCCGCACCTCAAACATGGTAGCTGGGCAACATGAAACAACATGGTGAGCATGTATTTGACTAGATTCTAGCACATGGACTAATTCAAAAAAATTATTACTACTGTATATACTGTACTATACACAATTTATATCTATTTTCCCATGTTTTGACATTTTAGGTAAAAAGTTGAGCGAATAAATTTTTTGCATCATGGATTTACAACGTGGTTTAAGACTTTTGTAGCAGAATGTATGCGTTGACAAGAAAAGATATCACTTACGCAAGGACACCGGTCTAAGTTTGCCATTTTCTCTGTGTTTTGGGAGCACAAGTGGTGCAAAGGACACAGCAATAATCTTTCTCGATTCCCATGCGTTATATCCTGTCCGAGTAATTTTAGTGAGCTGAAACATGCGAAATGTAAACACATAACATTTCTGACATGATTTAGATTTAGCTGAGATGCATTGTAAAATCAGATGGATTCTTCACCTTTTCCTCCAAGGGCAGTACTAAGATACCCCCAATTTTCAACAACTTCTTCATATAATCCTCATGTTCCTTCTGGACCCCTGCGCCGCAGTAAACCCTGTCGTACTGCTTACTTTCGGGGGCAATCTCAAGACAGTTCCCCACCACAAAGGACGGTTCACAGAACTCAAACCTGGAATCAAAATATCTCCTTAAGCAATGTTTCAATGACAGAACAGATAAATCCATTTTCACATGAAATTTACGACCTAAACCAGGGAGTAATCTTTACACTCACCTGTCAAAACTCTCATTTGTCTTGATAAAGAAGTCCAGTTTCTGATAAGCATACTCTATAACATCTTCATGCAATTCAACACCATGATTTACACCAAATGGCCCTGATAATGAGACATAACATGTACAAGCCTTAATTTATGTTACTGCAACAACAAACAACAAACAAAAATATGTATTTATTCTAATGTGTTCCTGAAAGTGATATTTTAAGGTTTTTGTTGTTTTTTTTAGATGGCAATAACATTACCACAGGTTTTCTTATTCGTATTTTCCACTTTATTTTTAAAACGCACACTTCCGTTATCAACAACACCTTTTGGGCTGTATCTGTCCCGGCCTACCTATCAACTCCTCTTGACCATTTCTGAGACACATGACAGCTTTTATACATTTGAAAGCGTAAATCTTATCTCGATCTCAGGTTAACAATAAAAAGCACAAGAGCAAACTCATCTTCTTGATGGTATACTCACTAACCTAGTATAAGGCCCACCATGGTGCTGAGATAGCCCGTCCCACTGCCGAGATTGAGAAACGACAGGCCAGGCTGCAGGTCTAGGGCCTCCATCACCTCAGAGTAGATACAAGGTGCCGAGAGGTGGATGTTGCCGTGTCTCCAGGCCAGATCCTTGTAGGCACTGTCACGGAACTCTTCCAGATAGTAATCGGCTCGATCGATAGCCCTGAAGGCATGTTCCACCAAATCAGAGCGAATGTATTGGGCCTCCTTCAGGTTGTCAATCAGCTCCTCGTTGTCCTCCCCAGCACTGACTGCGCCTCCCATTTTAGCCCTTTTTTGGAGGAAAACATATATTGGGGAATTGAACCTACATTGGGGGCATAAAACATGGAATGCCGGATATCTTATCTTAGAAAAAACATTAAGTCCCTAATATGTGTGATTGCATAAACAGTTGTTTATGAGAATCTTACAATGTTTGAACCAGATGATGTCAAAATCCAAATCTGACAATGTAACAAAATTCTTTCAGTGAAATGTGTGAACTTTAAAATTGTGATTTGCTATATTTCATAACTGATCATATTTTTTAAACTTCTTATTTATTGTTTATGTTTTCTTTATTTCACGTTTTGTTATCTAATGCAACGACAAAAAAAGTGTGCTAAGTTGTCAGACGGTGGCGCTGTGCTACTTTGCTGTAAACATTAAGCTTCCCCGGAGACGCTATGTCAGAAACCGCAGATGTGAGAAACACTTTCACCAATCACAGTGCGCTTAAGTGCAGCCGTGCCATTTGCGCAGACCGATACGCGCATGACTTCAAAATACCGCGAGAGCAAGCGGAATTCCATGGCTCGTGATTTGATCTCGCGGTACTTTGAAGTCACCCGTCGATCGTTTTGCGTAGCTCCGCACAGACAAAACATCTATTATTGTACATGACCACGTTTATGATGAACACCAGGAAATTTCCCAAATACAGGCGAATTACATGTTAAATTAATCAAATAATTTAATTCACTTGTCGTTCGTTGTGCACACGAGACTAAACGTTAGGTATCAAAACACGTATTAATGAAAACCTTTATTACCATGCGACAATTAAACTCCATGACAACAAGCACGGCTCAGTCCAAATAACGATATATTATTTGTCTTACCTGCAAAGGAAACAAGTGAAAATGGAGGCAAAGACGGGGAAATAGGAACGGGGGCTGTGGGTTTTCACACGTAAGCACCTCGACGACTTTACAGTCGACCAAGCAAAATCGAGTAATTAAAACACAGACTGTGGTCTGTTAACGCTGTTCGTTTAGTCAGTTTCCTCCTCTTGTTTCTTTATCTCGGCTTCTGCACATAAACGTTGAGCGCGAGCAGCGCTGGATGTAAACATTGCCCAGCTGACTCTCTGACGTCACGCACACAAAGCAGACCGGAAAATGGGGCATATGTTACACGGTCCTGAAGTGCACTTGTAGCCTTCGTGGATTTTGTAATATACGATTACGAAATACACACATCGTTGACTTTCATAAGTTTGATAAGAACCTTTTTCAATCTAAACACACTGAAAGTAAACTCGAGCTTTTTTATCAACACAGTGTTTCAATACTAAAATCAATTCAAATGCAATTCTTAACATGTTTAAAGTAAATATTTCTTCAGCCAGATGGGGAATTGTTTTTACAGGGGGTGCAACCGTGTCAATGCAAATCTATAACAGACTCCTTGTTGTAGGTGATAGAATTCCCATTTATTTTATCAACAACATGGGCAAAGACTATCCATATGCAGCAACCACTAACACAGAGACATTTACAAAATAAATATGCAACAAGGTCTCCATTCAATTTGTTCTTAAATACTAAATAAATAACAATAAATACATCATATCTGTTCAACCCACTTCACTCTGGAGGGCGTCAAAATACTTTTATGGAAAACAGAACTCATTAAATAAAGGTGAATATTAAAAAACAATATAAAAATCGTTAGGTAGAAAATATTTGCACTTAAAAAAGAGATTATACATCTCTGTCTTTAAAATAAATAGTAAGGTTTATAAAACAATTTGCTGTTGATATTCTTAAAATATTGCCTCTTTCACAACACAGAAGGGCAATGTCTCTCCTCTTTATAACCGTCTAAAAGCTGTGTATAGAATCTTGTTTCGTGAAATAAATTAAGTCCATAAATAGACACCGATCAATAAATAAACAAAATAAACCTTAACATGAATAAATAATAAATTAAATGTATATTTTAAGGACCCAATTTAAATAGTCGTAGCAATAATAATAATAATAATAAATTACAATAATCACATGACGATGGAACTACAAACTATTCGTGGAAGTGCAATCTATGTTCTCAAATACTATAAATATTACTGAATGGAACAAGAGCACATTTACACCAAATATGAGACAACATTATCATACAGGGTTCAAATGTAGCAGTGTCGCCACGTACCAATCATATTTTTGCAGAGGGAGGCCATTAATCATTAATTCACCTTCGGACAGTACACATAAAAACAATCTGGTACACACACTTACATACGGACTCGCCCCCCGACCCCACACACGCAGACACACGACCAGAAAATCTCACGACTTATTGTTCACAGCAGCCTCCGATGCACTGAGAGACGTAGGAAAGGCAAATCAGTGTTGGTGATAGTTGCTCTATAAAACATTACCAAATGGTTTACTCCAAAAATACCCCCACAACAAGAAGAGCCAGCTTGGTTTAAGATGCAAAGGATCGCATCTCCGCGAAATTGCTAAGCAGCTTAATTTGGAATTGGATTTTGGTCCTTTCATCTGAGTTCCACGGGTTCCTCGTTTTGGAAGGTGCCGCATAGAAGGTGCCGCATAAAAACCTGAATGTCCTTAGATGGGATTATAATGTTCTTGGTCTGGTTATGCAACCCACAGTGTCTTGCAGTCGTTGCTCCTCTGCTCACACCTCGATGCCTTTGACGGCCTGGTTGATGGACTCGAGTAGGGCTCGGTTCTCCGGGTTCTGATAGCACTCTTTATCGGTGAACATGTGGGTCAGTGTGTCCACATAAGTGTCAAAATTCTGTTCGGTGATTGGCTCTTGCTGTAGTTAGTAAAATGAGAAAATACAGTTTATTAGTTTTTTCAATAACATTTTTTCCTCCTGTATATTTACGAGGCTAGATTTAATTAACATTTCAGAATGTCCCATATTTGTATAGGCTTTAGTCACTAGAACATAATGGGATGCAGCAGACTGACCATCTGTGGTAGACGGATGTTGGCAAGACTGCGGATGAGAGCCTGGCTCAGGCCTGACAGCTCCATGAACATGGCCTCGTTCTTCTCCTCAATGAGTTTGTTCTCCTCCTCCATGCTCTTGAGGTTCTTCTCCATGGATGAGATCTATAGAGATAAAAAAACATAATCAGCTGATTTAAGAAGTCACGTTTAGTGGGCCCTTCGATATCAAAAACTGAATTTTATGTGACATTAAGGGAATTGGGTAAAGGCAGACCTGTGTGTGTAGGTTAGACATGTCTGCCTCCATCTCTGAGTTCGATTCATGCAACTCATTGATCTCTTTGTTCAGCTGTTTAATGTCCTCATCATTGTCAAGCACTGAGGGGGATATAAAGAAAACCCACATTAATGAAGACTACAGCACAAACATATTAGGGACTAAAAATGTGAGATGTTTCTTTTTTTTAGCTTACCATCACTTGCCCTGAATTTTTTGCTTATGTAGTCATCTCCTGGGAACCTTGCTCTCTTCTTGTTTGCCGAAGCTCTAGGGCACCCTGATAGACTGAAAACAGATTATAAAGACTTGTTATTGTGAGCTTACATCATTCTGAAATAAGCCTCAGTCTTTTGCAACATTACAAAACAGAGACATTAATATAGTATTTCTTTGATAACTCAACTCTTGCAGTTCTGTTTCAAATCTAGGAAAAGTATTTTGCATGTCTGTATGCAAGTCTGATCACAAAGGTGCTTTGTTGTCCTACAGCTGGATTAAAAATCATATCCTCTTATCCATATTTTTCTGCTTATTTCACCAGACTCCGTTTATACCTGCGATGAGTAAGGAAACTGCCATTGGCATGTCCTGAGCCATCACACCCTGGCGTGGGGCAGGTTGGGCCTTCACTTTTGAAAGCTTTCCAGGAGAATGGTGTGCCATTTAACATGCCCTCTTTCTGCCGGCGTGCTGCCAGCGGGCACCCATAGGCACTGCGGTGGGTGGCATATTTCCCACTGATATGCCCCAGACTATCACAACCTGGCACTGGGCACCTGTAGGGAGGTAATTGATGAACTGGCAGTCAGTCTTATGTATAATGGTTAGTGATGAACTGGCAGTCAGTCTTATGTATTATGTATGAATGTGGGATGTTTTTAGAAATAACTCTTTCGACGAAACATATTTTTTGATCGAAACGTACTTTAACAGCTCTGAATCTTCCTTGTCATCCTTAGTTGGGGTGGTTTTGATCCCGCCCTTCTTGGCACGTGGACATCCAGACAGACTAAAGAGACAAAAGAGAACATATGTAGTTTAATATGTATCATATTAAGTTAATGACTGAGTTTTATGACATGTGACATTGATAGCTGGAAAAGAGCTTACTAAAGTTTCTTGATCTGCATTATTTTTTTTAGACAAAACATTCAAAAATAAGTTTATTCTTTCCCCATTATCAATAACCTGTAGTTCTTTCCTCTTATTTTAAACATACATTTGGAGAGGTCTTTTAAAGCAAAATACAGATTATTTTTTAGTAGGGTAAGAAACATTAACTATTTTACTATTATAAAGTACTTAATTACACAACTTTCGAGTAAATGCATCTTGTTTTAAGGATGTTTAATTATTTTTACTGAAATCCTGACATACATACTAATACATGGAATAATAAAGTCCTCAATTTGCAAAGAGGTGTGATGGGGAAAATGTGACTATTAACTACTGTACCTTCTATGGGAAGCATAGTTTCCAGTGATGTGGCCTGATCCATCACAACCTGGAGTAGGACATCTGGAGGTTCGACAAAAACATAGGTTAGCATAAATACAATATTGCTTCAGAATGAAACCGTTCAAACCTAAATATCTAATCAAAGATTCATGTTTAAGCTTGAGTTCACTATTTTCTGTGAATCAGCTAGTTTGATGCGAATCTGGAACACAGTTCCTTGAAAAAAGGATTAATGCACATAAGAATGCATAAGAGTGACCAGCAAAAAGACAGGCGCTGTATCAAGAAAGGACAATACTCGGTAAGAAGTGTTAAGTTATAACAGAAGTTTTCAGTAGATTCAAGTGAAAGCAGTCAAGTGTGTAGTAAAGTGTGTCGAGGGCTCATTAGAGGAAACAGCATAGACATACTTGAGTTCAGCAGTGTGGGCAGCCATGAGGGTCCGAAGACTTTTATCAGCAAGGGGACAACCAGAGAGACTGAAGAGCAGTAGAAACGCAGCAGGAAGAAAGAATCAAGGGAGAAGATTTAATTTAGGAATGGAAGAGGATACAAACTCTGATTTGTACAATACAAATCAGAATGAGGAGATACCACATACAAAGTAGAAAAAAGACTTCATTATGTTTTGTGTTGTGTTTTTATTATGCATGTGTTGTTAGAGCAGTACATTTACAACTCTCTAGCTTTAAAAGAACAACGAATATAGTTGGTATACTAGGATTAGTTGGTCATGAATGATGTTAAATCGGGTAACTGAGGTTAATTGGATAGCACTTTTAAATAGTAAATATTAGTGGTGGGCATAGATTAAATTTTTTTAATCTAGATTAATCTAGATTAATCTTGGAATTAATCTAGATTAATCTAGATTAAAATGGCTCATTTGAATTCTGCCGAAGGCATTCAGAATATGTGTGCTACCCAAATAATGACTAAAAGTAAGTTTCTGAGAACGGGTTTCTCAAGCCAGGTGGCGCATTAGACCAGGGGCTCATCTCCTGTTTCCAAAATGTATCACAAACTGCTTGAGAAAGCTGTTCTACTATGATAATTGGTGATGAAAATTAAATTATGTTCAATAAGATGTACTTGTGTTTACTTCTGCATTAGCTAAGGGATGCTTTGCGTTTAGGTGGTACTTGAGACTGGAAGAACTCCTACAGTACATTCACATTTACATTTAGTCATTTAGCAGACGCTTTTATCCAAAGCGACTTACAAAGAGTTAGGGAGCAACAAGCGATATGTCATACAGGAGCCATAATACATGAGGTCCCAATACAAAGTTACTGGTTTCAACTAAAGCTGGACCACTACCTGTTGAGAGAACAACAGGTATATTTTTTTTTAAACCAACTGTATGTAAACCAATTCCGTACAGCAAACCAATTCCACATTGAACAAGGTGCAAACAACCTTAGTCTTGTCGAGGTTTCCATTGGGAAGCGTCTTAAAAATAAATTTTGAAGCAAACCCGGCGGCTTCAGAGCTGCATCCATGTTAGCACGTCACGTTTGATGTGGTAATTTCACAGTAACGTTATGTTGTGTTCAGACCAAACGCGAATGACGCGTCAAGCGCGAGTGATTTACATGTTAAATCAATGCAAAGAGGCGTTAGACCAACTTGCTGCGCGAATGACGCGAATGAAGCCCTGTTTATGAGATGATGAGATGGTGCAAATGACGCGAATCACGCGAGTTGAAAAATCTCGTTCTCGCCCCCTACAGTGCAATTAAGCTATGTATACATCCGCGCTAAAATATCAAGGTGAAAGTCATCATAGCTTGCGTAGTATAGACCCAGCTCCCAACCCGACTTTGAGAATAGATTAACGGCGACATTTTTTTTATCGCGCGATAAGAGTCTCGCGGTAACGCAGCACGTTAACGCCGATAACGGCCCACCACTAGTAAATATGCTTACTATCATTCTAAAGGCTGAATGCACCAAGTGGTGCATTATGGTCCAATTACTATTTATTCACTGCACGGTTTAATGCTACAGAAGGAAGAAAATGTAGCTGGTGTGAGAGAAATGAAAACAGAAGGAATAAAAGAAACGAGGGTGAAGGTCAGCCTTAAAAACAACATGCTGTTGCATCTGCCATACCTGCGGTGAGATGCATAGTTCCCGGTTATATGTCCACTGCCATCACAACCCGGGGTGGGACATCTGGAGAAGGAGAAAAAGACCATTACCTCACTGTGGAATATATTTCCTTAAGTTATTTCTACGAAATGATTTCCATGGTAATAGTTTGTTGGTGGACACTTACACCAAGATTTCTTTCTTGCAGTCTTTGGGCTGGAACTTGACCTTGCAGCTGGAGGTAGTGACCTCACCAGGGTACTTCCTGTCCTCTAGGCTCTCCTGAGTGGCATCATCATCTTCTACCTCAGAGGAGGCATATGAGTGAATGGTGTACTCCACCTGAGAACAAAAGAGCATCTTAACGTAAGGACTGTGACAGCCTACTTCAAAGACATACAACTTACTCACTTAAAATAAAAATGAAATATTGACCTCTTCTGGCTCATCCTCTTCTTTTTGTTGGTTTGACTTGGTGTAGTCCAGAGGCCCCTCCCACTCTTCTTGTTTGTAGGTGTGGCTTGAGTGCGGCGAGGTGACACCGTGGTGTTGAGAAGATGACGACGAAGGTGACGAGGGTTCTGGTGATCTCACTCCTTCCGTTTTGGGTTTCTTCATGCTGAGGTCCAATGTGCCGTTCTCGTCCACCTCAATGTCCGTATCCTAAATTAAATAAATGAAAATTGAGTCATATAGCTATATGAAAACGAATCATTCTTCCTGCAAGATGAATTTTCGTCCTATTTGGAAGCTATGTTAAATGACCTGTACGTATGTGATAAAGATACCCACCTTGTCGCCCTGGTCTGGCTCTCTGGTACTGAGGTTTTCTGGTCTCTCCCAGCATCGGGTGGACAGGTTGAGAATGGCAGTGGCAGCCATGTGAGCAGCTTCAGCATCGTGGGTATAGTCGTACCCGCTGGAGGTGGAAGAGGAACTGCTTTTGGTGTATCCTCCGGATAGGCTGTGGCTCGGGGATGAGGCTTTGGGAAAATGTTTAGCTTTTAATAAGAATATGTCTTTCTATGAGCTACTTGTCCAAGCAAACACCCATTTGCTGTGTATGTTTAATGTATGACTATGTGTGTTTCTTAAACGTGTAAAGTTACATCAACTATTTAAGATATTATAAGCATCAGAGTAGACATGACATTAACTATTTGGCCAGGTGTGTTTATCGCTGTGAAATATAGATTACAAACATGAAAGATTTCCAAATACGTTCTTTTATTTAGAATACTGGAATACATGATTTTCTTGACACTACACAAAATCACTGGACAAAATATTCCTGACTATGAATTTGTATAAACATAACTGACCACATATATAAAGAATAAGGGTTCTTACGTTTGAAGGCTTTAGGTAAGGTTTCGCTGGTGGGCATTTTGGGGGCAAGCATGGGCTTGCCGAACACCTGCACATCGAAGCTTGCATAGTCGAAAGACACCTTGGAATACTTCTCCAGCTCCTTGGCCAGGTTTGCCCGAGGAGTGGCTGGCATTGAATTGGGTCTGTAGCTGCCATATTGTGGGATCTCGAGCTGTTTCACAAAACACATCGGTCTGCAAAGAGAAAAACAAGACCGTGAAGATCTTCCTAATGATTCTTTAAAAGCAGTCGTGTCTGTTTGAGTACCGAGGATCAAGCTGCGGACTCACCTGAGGACTCTGTCTGAGTTAGAACCTACAGTGGATGGATCGCTGATGGAGGTCTGAGGCTGTGACTGCTTTTCCTGGGTCTTTTGTTTTCCTGCGGCAGCAATGGGGCAGCCTGACAGACTGAGAGAAAGAAACATTATGGTTTACAGAACAGACTTTGAAGCTTCAAAGGCCAAGATGAAATAAGTGAAGAGGTCGTACCTGCGATGTGTGTTCCGATTGCTGTTGACGTGTCCCTGCCCTGTGCATCCAGGTGTTGGACACTTCAGTACGTTCTCATGCATTGCCAGGACTAGGGCCGAGATGAGACCCATTAATATTTATTTAAGCTTACGTTTAAATTCGAACACCGAATACCTGTACATGCCAATGCTACAATGCTAAAAAATGCTTACTCTCTGGAGGGATTCGATCTTTGTGTGGGCACCCAGAAAGGCTGCGGTGGTGTGGGTACAGTCCAGTCACATGACCCGTCCCATCACATCCTGGAGTGGGGCACTTGATTTCCTTCTTATCTGATCTTGATCCTTCTATGCTCAAGAAACAGACAGGAAACATAAAACCAATTGAGCTCCACTTGAATGCATTGATATTCTAGACGTTACGTTTGTGTCATAAAAAGTCCCAAAATTCATTGCAGGTTAAGCACTTCTTATCACCTTTGCTATAGTATCCTCTGCGTGCTGTGATGTCCATGCCTTTCCCCAAACTCCCCTCCGGGCTGTGGTACAGTTGCTGCCCAGGAGAGCAGCTCTCCTCGGAGCTGCGACCTATCTGCTCAGCTTTCAGTGCAATGGCCTGTTCCAGCAGTCCCAGGTTACCCCGTGTCATGTCGTACGTCTCGGAGTCATCCGTGACCTCTGACCTCAGTGACATGCTGTCCAAGTCCTCATCTTCTGCTTCATCTGGCTCTTCCTCTTCACCGTCATCTTCCTCCTCCTCTTCCTCCTCTTCGTCTCCGTCAGACCCCAACTCGATAACTACAGTGGGCGAGTCTTTATCCGAAGCGTCGTCTCTCTCTTCTTCCTCATCCTCCTCTTCCTCCTCCTCGTCTTCGGCAAGAGTGGTTCTCACCTGTGGTACTAATTCCTGAGCTAAAGTGGTGACAGGGGCGATCAGGGAGTCAGAAGGAGCAACTTGGGTCTGTTCTTCCTCCTCTTCATCTTCTTCATCATCTTCACTGTCCCTCTCCGTCTCTTCAGTCTCTTTGTTCTGGACTTTGCCAAAGTCTCCACTGAAGTATTGGTGGTCTAAGTTGTTCTTCTGGCTGGAACATTGCGTTTCTTCTTCTCCCTCCTCCTCCTCTTCCTCTTCTTCTTCTTCCTCCATTGTCTGCACAGTCTCATCGGTCTCTTTTAGCTGCAGTGTCACTCTTTCCTCTTCTGTAATCTCTTCCGCCTCCTGCTCTACCTCTTCCTCCCGAGCCTGAATATCGGTGGCAACCTGAAGCCCCTCTTCAGCTTCAGTGTCTAATGTGATTTGTTGAATGGATTCACCTTCTGTGTTTTCTTGCTCCTTCTCACTTTCAATCTCTGCGATTGGACTTGAAGCATCTCTGACCGGTGACTTCTTCTCTTCTGGATCTACTTGTGAACATTCAACTAAAGCAAACAAGGATGGATGTAAATTAAAACCTGAACACTGTTCCTATCCAGCTCTCATTGATAAAACAACCTAACGTTGATATTTCAAATGGTTCAATGGACATAAACCCACCTGTCATTGCTTCTGATGTTGGTGTATTTTCTTTCGCATCAACTTCTTTATCGGCCGTCTCCTCTTCTGACTCTGCACCTTCATCTTTCGTTTCTGTTTCACTGTTTGTGTCGCTCTCTGCATTGAACCCATCATCCATGGCTAGCTTAAGGGGGTTGGGCTTCTTTTTGGAAGCTGGTTGATTCTCCTCTGCCTCCAGGAGTTTTCTTTTCTTCGCTAATGGACAACCTAGTGCACTGGAAGGTAGAGAGAGATGAAGGATTAGGTGGGAATGTGTTAACTTCACTTTAATTGTTTTTCATTTTTGCTTCTATGAGAGACAGATATTACTACCAACCTTCTGTGTCGTGCGTATTTTCCACTGACATGACCTAAGCCGTCGCATCCTGGCGTTGGGCAGCTGTTCAACAAATGTGTTGATTAGCTATATTTATTAACATAACCAAACTCGTAAAACATAAAACACTACAGCTCATGATCTCACCTGTAGTCTTGTCCGACGAGCTCAAGAGGAACTAAGTGAAAGATAGAGATAAAAACGCAACGTCAGCCATGAACGCAAATAATTGTAATACTACAGACCACTATAGTGTCACAAAAATATTTTTGGTTCGACTTGAAGATTCTTAAAATGTTCCGTGTGTCTCACCTCTGATGCCTTTCGAGCGAGTCCTTGTGCGCTTCTCATCTGCTTCTTGGCTCATCTGAAACACATACACGGGTGGTCAGACCTTTATTTAGCGCGATGTGTTCATTATGGAGTATATTATTTACTCTTTATAATCCCTACATAAAAACAGTAAAACTTCTCTTATCTTTGCATTTCAAATGTCTTTCTGATAACAATTTAAACGCAGTTCATAATACCGTGTGTGAAATGATACTCTGATCTGAGGGGGTCTAAATTCACAAAGTAGCCCCGAATCCATTTAAATGCTTTGTAAGTGCTAAATTAACTATACACATCCAATCGAAATGCAATATTAGTGGTGGAAATGTGAAATACAAGACAGGGAAATGGCAAGGGAGTGTGAGAAAGAGAGAAGAGGAAAAGATACAGATCCAGGACTAATGTCGAGGCGAAGTGGGGAATGCAGAATTTGCAGCCTGTTTGTTCTTGAGTGTAATGACACGATAGATATACACACATCAAAAATGTCATACTTTTATTTTCTTGATCCTCCTGTTCTCCCAGCTGCTGATTCTGTCCCCTCGTGTCCAGCTCTGGTTCAGCAGCTGCCCCCTGAACTCATTCTCTGAAGGAAAGAAAGAATGTGAGAGATGAACTCAACCATTTCATTCTCGTCATATTGTGCATGGAACAAGGAAACAACATAAAACTGCACACTTACGTAATGGCGCTTAACACACAACATAGTCAATGTTCATGTATATGGAGGCGAGTGTGTATAATAGGTTTAGCACTAGTGATACTGCCACGCCCAAAACATAATTGATGGAACATAAAAGTATTTTGTAGTGTTATAATGTGATGTCAAACATCAAACAAACCACAAATGCTTGTGGAGCCCCAATATTAAAAAGCAAACAAATCTTCACTGGTGATGCAGACTCACAAACAAGTGTTGCATCATTTATTGTTATTACTTTTAACATTTCGTCTGAATAGCCCATTGAGGACACACTTTGGCCACTTTGGCCTTTCAACAGTCCATCACAGTTTGACATTGAGTCTGCGTGCCTTCATCGGCCTAGTGTCGATTATACGTCCTGAGTGACGAGAGATCCGACCGCGACCCAGCTGTTTTATCACGGCGTCATTACATGTAGTCTGATTACGTTTTAACTAGCACCTGGTGCTCAGCTACTTCACACACACACACACACACGCGCGTAACAGAGCAGGGAATTCCCTCGAGAACCGCAACAATTGCAGCATTTGCGGACGTGACGCACTACACTGTAAAAAATGATTCTGTGTCGTAGTAGATTTCATGAAATCAATTGAGTAGACTTTACTTAATACAATTGTGACATTGTTTTTTAACCAAAATTTAAGTTAAAATTATAGAAATATTTCAGAATTCTAAATACACAAATAATTGAGTGAATTTGACATAATTGTATCATGTTCAACCCACTTAAACTTGTATGAAGGATCTTTACTTAATTATTTTGTGGTGGAACTACATGAATTATTTAAGTTAAAATCCCTAACTGAGCAGTGAATTTAGAGTTCCCAGCATGCTCTGCATGCGACTGCATAAGGAGAGAAATTTTCGTAATAAAGTGCTATTTTATGTGCTTTAGAATGAAATGAAAGACTTGATGGTGTTTATTGTTCCGTTGTCTTTAAGATTTAGAAGATATTCTTTTTGTATTTCTGAGTTTCGTGGTTACCATCTTTCAGAAGAGTGCTGCTTGTACTTCTACTTGTGCTTACTGCTTGTGTGTTTTTTCACGCAGTGTTTTTTTTCAGGCATGAACAGCAATCCTGCTAATGTCAGTACTGAGTCAACTGTCAGCTTACTTGTACATCATATATGTTGTGAACAATGATAAATGTTAAAATGAGGTTAAAAAAGATCAAGAAATTAAATACAATGCCTAATTTGAGTAATTCTCCTTAATTATTCTAAGTTTATCATGTGACCTGCTTAAATAATTTATGTAGTTTTACTTGATTTATTCATGGTATATTGCGTTAAAAATATGTTTCAAAGTATTTAAAAATATTTTTGTGTAATACTGTTACCTTAATTTTTTTAAGTAAATATCTGTGTTATTTTTTACAGTGTACGCAACGCAAACCTTTCTTATAGCTCAGTGTTGCGTATAAGGGAAGATTAAAATGCATACAAATGTTTGAAGTTTAATTCGCATGTATCTTTGAATTGACCCCACGGAGTAAGCCACAAAAGAATAAACTAAAGTACAAGCAATATGAATAATATTAGTTTGATTTCTTTTGTCCCTGTCGGACCCTTTGCCTTAAAAAAACTGCAGCGCATAACCACTTTCGAGTCGCACACCACCACGCCTTTCAATTACTACGAGCCAAACCTTTCGCATTTCTAACACTGTACACTGTTAAAGGTACCCGTTACATTCTTATCTCGAGAGGAAATATTAAGCAATACAAGAAATAAATGCCTGGAACACTGATGGCCTCCAACTGACTATTTCTTAAGTTTTATATTTCATGTAACTCATAATGCAACGTCACAACCATAGTTTGTTTCAAGTATAAAGGTGTTAAAAATCTTAAACGTCTAAAGTCCAAACAACAGATTAAATAGACATAAATATACAGTATAGGGTACGAAGCAGTATGAATTTAATATGCGATCATCAAATAGATGATGTGCATTATGTAGGCCTATCCTGAAGTAAACAGATGGTTCGTTCGCATTGTTTTGTTTCTCGTATAACGCACACAATAGCATTGAAGAAAACAATTCGACAGCGGTCCAAACATATGCTACTTGTCCGTTGCTAAAGGGTTTCTAATCGCTATTTATTCAGTCGCACGAAATACAATGCACAGGCTTTGACTTATACTATGAACAAACTTCCAATGAATAGGCCTTTAAACTTCCACCGTATTCTTTTAAACACGCACGAAAAGAAGCGTAAGATGACTATAAATGTATCTCCTATTACAAAGAAAGATGAGAAACAGAATAATTGTGTTATTGGAATACAGGCCCACTTAAGTTGAAATGATTTTTACAAAAGGCATTACAAACATCACAATGTTTCGTGAAAGCGTATATACACAATAAAACTATGGCATTAAACACAATTATTACACGCGCCCCAAATTGAGACGAAATGTGAAAATGTAAACACCGTCAAATAGCACTGCTTCTTTAAGAGATTACTCGACCGGCGTCCATTTGGCGTCAAGAGTAAAGGACATCAAAACGAGCAACCCTTATTTAAACACTGAATCCGACACACGCTTTCCATCTGCGTCCAAAACCGCATAAAAGAAACATACCATAGGCAAACGTATCCCATTGACGATGTTTCTCAGGGAGATACGAACGGCCTCTTGCTCTTTGTAGGCTCTGTCTGTTAACTTCGTTGTTGTACACCTCCCCTTCAAACAGAGTCGCTAAAAACCTCTGATAATTCGCACAGGATCGTCCCCAAACTCCTCATGTTGTATGCAATGCGCGTGTATCCTTCAATCGGCGCGTAATGTTTTCACAAATGTAGCCAAAATCATTTCTCCACACGGTTTGTCGGCGAAAACGATATTGACTTACCTTTCGCTCACAGGCCCATTGTCCACCCCTCCTCTACCCTGTGCTGTGACATCATCATCATCATAGTAAATCGTGTACAACACAAGATGGAGAGAGGGTCGCTGTTGCCCCCCACCCACCCGATATGAAATACACACGCGCACACAGTGCCGATTTTGACAAGGGGGAAATCATTTGACGCATAATCCAGTCGCCAAAATGCACGGTTAGCAATGCATTTCTTGTCTAAAGTAAAACATATATGTTTATATTAAACGTTTTGATTATTTAGCTATTTATTAAATACAAACATTTCTTAAATTTGAAACCATTTCGTTCTGGGTCGTTCCGAAAGTTCAGCACCCGAGACAGCGGTGTTTCAGTACCATGGACAAGAGCTCTGTCGGTGCGGCGGTGAAATGCGCCGTCTTCAGCAAACACAGAGCAATGTAACAATTAATGCACTGACCGAATAACACATACAACTAAGTTACACAACACAAACCAAAATAACACAATTTCAACATTCGTTTTATTCCTTTTCATGAGATCAGATGTTATAAATCTGTCTATTGTTCGCTTCCGATAGAGATTATTCAATAGGCAATGAATACCTATCACACTGCGTAAAATGTATTTTGGGTCTATTTTTCTTGTCTATCTTGCTTTAAAAGTGTTGAACTGCTTTCCTTTATGATTTTAGAAGCTTCCGTGACCTTTTCCTGGAAAAATAAATATAGCATCCAACAATTTATGTGATCTCGATAAACAGTTAAAAACTCTAATTTGTTGTCAAAGTTGCCAGCAAACGTCAATGAAATGGAGGCTAATCCACAGCCAAACATAGTGACATTTATCATATAACATTTTAATTCATCCATATTATGAAATCGTGTGGCAAGAGAGCCGTAAAAAGCCAGTGAGTAAAAACACGACTAATATGCAGTTATTCTACGATAGAAAACTACAATAAAACTGTGAAAATGTAAAGACATGAAGGGGGTAGGGGTGGGGGCTTTTAACTTCAAAAAGTTTCGCGTAGTAGAAAGGCCTTTGAGAGTTTTGCATATTTAATGAGGCCGAAGTTCTTCGGTTACCAGCTGGAACTTTGCTCAGCCCTCATCCTAAAGTTTCATACAGATGGAAGGCCCGGCATACAATTAAAGCCGCAGTCTGTTCACACTGGCCAGACACTGTGTATAAATATTACATAGGACGCCAGCTGAGCACAACACCCCGGAATCCCCCCATTGCCAGATGGACTGATCCGACAGCGTCCCTCCCTAATACAAAAGTTCTAATATGCCAGAAGTCCGTCAGTCTCAGAGTTTAAGGCACAAATCCCTCTGGGAAACAAAAGTTCCCTTTGTTCGCAAACTGTCTAGATAGGGTTTAGTTGATCATGTTTTAACGATACAGACACACTAGGCTATGCATCTAGGCTACATGTTTCTCAACAACTTTGAAGTAGTTAAAACGTCTCGTCTTTCAAAAATGTGCATCGATACTTAAAATGAAAGTAAACGAAAAAGTAAGACAACAACATCTGTGCCTTCTGCCAGCCAAAGTTCTCTCCAACAAACGCGAATCTTTACTAATAAACATTGTCAGCAATCGGCAAATTTTTCATTTGTAATACATGCCATTTTTAGGAGTCATTCTTATTAAAAACAAAGAAATAACATTAAAACATTATCAAAACTGCGGCGCATAAGACTGAATTTAGAAAGAACAAGAACAAGGAAAGTAAAATCCTGGACTCACCGAGAAACGTTTTGCACAGCTTCATCTTTGCGGTGATTTCTTCGCCTTTGTCACCGCAAAACTCCTCAACTCAACTTCATCACAGAGAAAGTTACTTTAAAGAAAACTTACGGAGGTGGGCGGTCTAATTTGGCTTAGCGTGTGTCCACCAATTGGAGGCAGCGGAGTACTTTTGTTTCCCGCGACGAGCCAATCAGGCTGCGCCTCACTCTCGATGTCCCCAAACAATGACCTCTAAAAATGAAAACAAAAGCTTGTCTTGTACTACTTCAGTCGTGTGTCATGAGCTATTCCTTTATTTTATTTGAACTTTTAAAACTTTTAAAATAAAAAGTTAACTATAATGTATCTTCCATTCCAAAAGTGTGATTTAACATTTTCATTTTTTTAAATATATTAACGTAATTGAAACAAGCAGCCAGAACTTATCGTTTCCTCAATCTTGTTGTAAAACATTTGTTTTAAATGTCTAATTCACCCCTTTTAGCATATTAGCTAAACAATGTGAGAGTGAATACATAAAACTTTGTTTTGTATTTTTTGTAAAATATAATAAGTATAATTATTCCACTTTAAAAGTGTGATTTTACATTTTCAATTCTTAAAATATAGCAAAGTAATTAAAACAAGCAACCAAAACTTATTGTTTCCAAACTCTAGTTATAAAACATTTGTTTGAAATCTCTAATACGCCCCTTTTAGTATATTAACTAAACAATGTGAGTCTGAACACATAAAACTTTGTTTTGTCTTTTGTGTAAAAGAAAATAAGTGTTTTCTCTGTTTGACATGAGCATATTAATTTATCTAATTTTTCAATTTTTTTTCAATTCATTCACAAAACTTCGGTCTATATATCAGTTAATCAATCCATCAATGAAACCTCTTTCCCTCAGACCAGGCTCACTTTTTCTTTCCCAAACTCAATCTGTGCTGTCTGCTGCACCTCTCCCCCACTCTCTCCACTGTCAGCCCAGTGTGAAGGCATATGTGCTGGGTTACTGCTGGAGCACGTAGGCCTCTTACAAGAGCTGAGGTCTTACCCCCCATGACAGATGGGCCTGCTGATAATGATGCTGAGAATTCCCCCCCCCCTCCCACAATCACCAACGTACTGTTGCCATGGTAAGAAGGGGGACCATGGGACGTATTGAGGAGGCCAGGGGTGCTTATTAAGGAATCTATACTTAGTGGACACAAGGCCTGCAGGAAGTGTGAAAAGCTTTCAGAGGTTTATCTGTGAGTAGTTTTAAAGTGCACCAAGTTTATGCAGCCTGTAAATCAAAGCTATTTTTTCATAAACGGCTAACTCTAATCATAGACAGTGCACTTTAAGTAAAGACTGTCTCATTTTAATGATAGAGAATTATTAACTAATATTATTGATTATGAAGAATTGTATTATATCTGGTTCTATCTTGTTGGTTGGAGAGAGATTATTACATAAATAAATTATTTTCATTCTGACACCCAGTACATATGGGACATTCTACCAGAAACGTACATTATCCGTCCTTGAACTGTTACAGTGAATATTTAATCCAAAAAGTATTTCATCCAAAAATGTCTAAAACTGACTGATGTTGTTCTGTTATGGAATATGTCATTAATTAGGTCCTCCGATATTTGTTTCTTTATTAAAAACACTTTGGAAATCACAAATCCTGTCCTTGTCCTCAGCCAAATTGGACCTACTGCGTTCATAGTTTTGTTATGAATAGAAATGTTATTTAGAAAAAAAACTCAATCCGTAGCACGTTTAAGTTATTATTAGTCATATCAATTGATTATACATCAATTCTACAAATTAATATTATTTTACAATTGTCCCCGTGCTTTTGGTCAGTCCTGTCACGTTTACATAAAACTCAACATAAAATCTGTGCCTTTGGTTTGACTGGAAATGGAAATGACATCATTTGACTGAGATGAAGCTGACACTGATCAGATGTGAGTTCAGTCGTTGACTTGTATGGTTTTGAGCTTGTTTTTGTATATTTGTTTGAGGAGGACGAGATTAAGTGTCAGGCCCTGCCACGGTAAATGTACATTTCTGGTAGAACACAGCAGATGATAAATATGTTGTTATTATACAGCATTTTATAAATTGTGGGGGCTATAATAATCAGCTTTAAGTGAAGCTGGGAGTAAACTTCTGTTAATGTATGTGCAATATGTCTACATCAGGGACTGAAAGCCTAAACCCACACACTCTCCATCTCCATGCATGCACACTGCCTCATTACAATAACAATGGGTAACCACACTTTAGGGCGGAGCTTAGAGTGTGATTTCCAGGCCACTGAGCCAGGGGCTCCCTAAATGAGCTTTGTGTGCGTGTGTGTGTGTGTGTGTGTGTTGTGAAGGGTTCTTGGCACAGCTGTCACCCTGGAGGGCGATATCAGGCAAGAGCAGCTAGTCTCCTTTTTACGGATCTTGTGAGAAAAAAATGGGGGAGGGGACAGAGTAAAGAAACTACTAAAGTTTTTGCGTGGAAAAAAGTAAAATAAAATAATTATGACTGAGTACAGAATGTTAGACAATGTATAAAATTAATCGGTTAAATATGAACAATAGAAAAAATATATTAAATCTCTGATTGTTGTTCTCAGTGTTCATTTGCAGAAACATTTGCCTCAACTTTTTCCTCATGGTGTCACTTTAAGCAGTTGATCTAGCTAATCAAAAAATGAATGTGTATGTTTTGGTAACATTGTTTGGAAATCTTGTTTCTCAGAATCTGCAAAAGCATAAATATTTTAAATGCACATTTAATGTGAAGGGTTTTTGAACAAAAAGCTTTATATTGCATACAAAAACATTACATTACATAATGTGTGAAATGAAACAGGCATTTATATGCCAGTGCACTACAACTTCAAAAGTCCAACCAGAACTATTTGCACGTTTTGGAAAACTTTGCACGCTACAAACATGAAAATGGCCTCGGTTTTGTTTCAAGTTCTTGGACACAACAGACATGCAGCTGAGCTCTGGGAAAATCAGCTTAGCAGCTGTCCTAAAGTATACTTTTCTGTCTCAGTGAGAGAATAAGACAAAAGTAGCTGAACAGAGGACAAGTTCTTTTCACACCATCCCTCCTGCGCTCTCTCTTTCTCACTCACTTCTAAGACCATCTCCCCTCGTCCCCGGATCTCTGCTCCACCTGTTCCCCTTGCCCCACAATTATTATCATTCTTTACACAAAAATTTAGATTGGTCATCTTGACCCATATATGATGGATAGGTGTTGGTCCATTTAAGTCTTAGCCTACCCATTATGTAATTCTGTGTCATCATCCGGCACTTACATTGAATGATCTGAGTGGTGCTAATAGTGTTTGGAGAGGTAATGGTCAATTAGTGATCCGATACAAATGGCCCCCACCATTTCCCACAAAATAGCCTTTGTAATTAAGATGCCACCTGTGCCCGGTGTTAAAAACACAGTAGCCATGGTACTCAGAAATATGCTCGGAAATTGTAGGCTAGTCAGTCTTATTGCCAGGCCTGCAGCCCTCCCTTTTCAGGGCCAAATGGGGCTGACTAGACATCTGTATGCAAATGATCCAGATAGTATAGAACGTACATACGTCGGAGGGGGTGAGACTGCTTTCCCCATCACTACAAAGGCTAAATTGGTGGATATTGTGAGCATGCACAGCTGACTGGCTGATCTGGAAATTCCTATTCAAATATCCATACTCAGTGACCATCTGCAACTTTTCAGATAATAGCGATTCATAATAATCACTGGGGGAAGCCAATCACAAAAGGTTAAGATGCAATTATATACATTCATCTCTCACATGTAAAACATTGGCGATATTTGCATTTATGCAGTCATTAAAAATTGCGTCCCTTTATGTTTTGTTGCTTTATTTTTTCAAGGAGGCTGGGATTAGTTTAGATACAAGGAAGCTGTGAAGTTGTGACAAGGCTTCTTTGCCTATAAGGGTCTTATCAAATGTATACCATGTGTGTTTACTCAAGCAGTGATTTTGTTTGTTGCTTTGAAAGATGCAATTTAAAACCCTCATTTAACACCCCATCATGAATTTTATTATGCAAACTTAAATGTCAAACTATTGATGTGTGACATTATAAGAACACGCTAATGTGCAAGGGCCTCCTATGTGATGAAGACTGAGTTTAAACATATGGTTAAACTTTATTTCCAGGACAAAGATTTGTGCTTTTTTATAAATGTCAGCTCAGTGCCTGCTGTTATATTTTCTATTGGGACAGGTTGTCACACTCTGGATGTTATACATTTATTTAATATTTTTACTGCAGTTTTTGTTGGGCAAAGTATAGCTAATTGTCATTGTATTACCTTACAGTTTTGCTGTTTAATTAAATATTATATATTATAACATTATGAAAATATTATGTATAATAATTATGTTTCGTTTCTTTACAATTAAAATTGTACTGAATAGTTTAAAATATGATGTCAAATAGTGAGCATGTGACATCTTTCTTCCTTCAACTAATTGTAATACACTTGTAAAACAATATTAATGTGTTGTTTAAACATGACCTTGTTTTCTTTGCACTCTGCAATATATGCTAACATTGCATAATTTTTTTCCCTTTTTGACCAGTTTGTCCCGTTTCAATTTTCTTCAAATAAAAATCATATTTTCATTTGTAATTTGTGAGAAATGTTGTCACTAGTTCACATATTGCCAAAAAAAGATCATTTTACTTACACATGTATGAATAGTAAACTCCTGCTGGTGCCTTTTGAAAATGTTTGAGTTTGTTGCCTTGGTCTGCAGTTGAAGCATTTGTGTTAAATGCGTTCATAGCTTTATTGCTCAAAGTTTCACATTGCTTAAAGTTTCATTTATTAAATTATGTAAATGAAGAGTTCATTTGCAATAACAGATATCATCAAAAAACATGTTTTTTACTGTGCCTTCCGAGTGGTAACAATCAGACTTCTTATATTTTGATTAAGTAATAATGACTAAAAAAATACATCTAACGAACACAATAAAACATGATAACATAATAATGAACATGACTTCTGAAAATGTTCTTTTATTTTCAATTATCTGTTTTCACAAAGAAACGATTAATGTAACATTTATATATTATCAGAGCTTCTATAATCTATCCAAATAGTACAAAGTGTTCCTATAAACCCCTGATCACTCCAATCAACAAATGAGGGAAGAAAGAGCTTCCGGTTCACATTACAGAAGTATGCAGAGAATCAAAGTCACCATGGGACAGTCACACCGGTCAATGCTTGACCTTTGACCCACAGAGGTGTTTGATACACAAGGGTCGTGACCTTAGCTGATCTCTTTATTTCAAAGAGCAGGTGCTGCAGGAGAGATGACCCTAGAGAATGCCAGGGCAGGGTCATTGGGGTCAATACTTATTTACTAGTTGTGATATGGCACACGTGCCATTTTCCCAAGAGAGTCTAATATCGAATCAGCGCTGTTGACAGTTCGGCTAATGTATGATTGCGTGCATATGCTTTAGTGTGACGGCTAAACACATAGCGCTGGACTTTTTTGATGTAGCTCAGACAGGAGAGCATTGCAATAGAAGTGCACAGGTCAAAGGTTCAAAGTCCAAGCAACACATTCACTGAGGAAATGCATACATTGATTCACTTTAATTCACTTTGGATAAAAGCTAATGAATATATGTAATGTATAACCAAAGGTCTGAGCATGTTCAAACAGAACTGCGTGTATTTCTGAGATAAAGTGCTTTGTTCTTTTTATGAAAGACCTGGAAACATCCCTCCTCAAAACACAGCCAGACGCATTTAAACACTCTGTATTGAAGCGATAAGAGGGTCCGATGACCAAAATCTGGCTCTGTTCACTCTGGGCATCGAATGAAAGGTGCAGATTTGCAGAGGGGACCACCCGAAGTAAACTCATTAAGAGTCCAATAAAAACCTTCTGTCGGGACGGCAGGACTCCCACAGATACTCCAGTGACAATACAATCAACAACGTGAGCAGAGAAAGGAAAAATCCACACACAAAAGAGCCTTCTAATTAGCAGAGCACTTCTAAGTGACATATGCTCCTGGAATCGGGGGTGAGAAGTGATGGAAGTGAAGGAGAAGAGAGTGAAGAGGAACTGCCCCGGGCGTTTGGACAGCAGGACCGGTGAATGACTCCTGCGCCATAAAGACCTCACAAAAGCCCATCAACTGTACGGCTGAGCTGAGATAAGCATGGCGTCAGTTTGTGGTCATTCTTTTCTCTTGTTTTAACAATGGATGCTGGAACAACAGTTATAAGTAGCTCCAGAACGAGGTGAAGTGGTAATGTGGTCTTTGTTTGAGATTGACATTCCATGCGGATGTAATATTAAATTCGGAATAATGCTGGAGAATAATATTCCCTCTCTGTGTCTGTCTGTTTGTGGTTTATCCACTCTTTTCTTTAAAGGTTAAATTACATCAGGGAATGGCTTTTGCACCCTGGGGAATCTTGGATGTGTTGATGACATTTCATCACAACATTCATTGACAGAACTGCAGAGTCGGACAAGACTCTCTGTGGTTGAGTGTTTTAGACATATGTCTAGATATGTAAATCTATAGTGACAGGTATGTGATGCTACTAAATGTGTGTGCAAAAATGTTCTGCTGTCCTAAAAACATACCTGACCAAATTGCTGCCCAGCCGCATTTACACAACAAATTGCCACACTTAATTTTGGTTCGTTTTTTAAACGATTATAGGATTGTTTTAATCTCAAGTAAATGTAACTTTACTTAAGAAATTCTAGACTTTTGCACTGGTCTTTTTTTTAGTGCAATACATGGGTAGTTAACAAAAAACCCTCCAATCTGTTCTATGGTGTGACAGCAAACATTTAGAAAACAAATTGTTTATAATATATTATTTCATATAATTATTATTATTTTTATTAATAACATAAAATAGCATAAGAAAGACTCATTTCATTGTTGTTTTTTATTTTTGCATTGTAACACTATAGGACACTTTTATATTAATATACACTCATAGATATCATATACACTGTAACGGAGTTAAATGCAACCAGATTTGCTTTTTTTATTATATTTAAGTCAGTATATAATTTTTATAAGTCAGTAAAACCGTTGAAATTTCTAATTCTTATAACTTAAGTGACTTATAAAACCAGTTTGATTTAACTTTTTTTACTTTTTAAATAAGGAAGCTGTTGAACGTTTGAAATTGTATATTCTATTGTGAATATATGTTGTAAAATTTTAAGTCTTCCATTAATAAGATGTGCATATGTCTGGCTGTATATGTCTTGTGTTGCATACACAACTAAATTCTGAGTGGATGGTTCATGTAAAATGCTATTGATTTAAACTCTCACTGTACTTTGATGGATGTTCCAGGTTCATGGGGTCACGTGTATCCCTTACAGTTCAATAAAACTTCAAGCTAGGTATCTTTCCAATGTCTGAGGTTAATGACTGTTCATTCCAACCAAATTTCAGATTTCCCATTTCAACTCACATTCCCTCTTGCACGGTTCTAGTTTATATTTGCACAATGGATAGTAAAATGTATAGTGAAATCTAATTTGGTACAGCAAAAACGTCAGTTTAGTCATGCATGTAGGACTCCCAAAACTCTTATAACACATATCACCTAGTTCAAATCATAATATATTTGTGGTATTGACTTTTGAGAATGTATTGTTGAACTGTATGAAAACAAATTGAAGTTGAACATGTCTCTTTAGCGCCACCTTTTGATGGTACATTTATCAAAAACATTTTATGAAAAGTCTTTAAAATTCCTTGTATTACATGTTTTGACATACACTTAGTATTTCTATAATATTTGCCCATCTCAGCGTGAGCACCCTCAAAGTCTTCATCAATTCATGACCTTTCATCTTCTAACCCTTCATACAGACAATAACAAGGCATTCATTATTAGCTTGAGCAGTGATTCTCCTCTGACACTTTTATGTTCTGTCAATGATTTCTTTCATGTTACACATGGTCTGAAATTGTAGTGTGTCAGATCAAAATTTTGCAATATTTGTCCAATGTTTTGAGTTCTTTTTCACATTCTGTTCACAGTTGTGCCGCCTTTTTTGTTCTCTTGCTGGCAGCCCTTAAATGCCAACCTTTCTCTCTGAAACATAACAACAGCGAGCCAGTGAAAAACCAACAACAAATCTGTGTCTTCCAGACAGACTGTCTATATTTAGCTCAGAAAAGGCTATAATTGAACAAGCAATAACACCTGGGATCACAGAGAAAAGATTGACAGGGACTCTTTAAAAATCTCTGTTATATCTTGCTTGGTGTTATTGGCCATCAATGGAAATGTCTTGTGCTGAGCTTGTTCCCCAGGCAACAGACCGACTGACAATATTTTTCATAATTTGTTTAGTCGAACAGAACTTAGAAGTTGATCCCATTCATCGTGCACAAAAATCTGCCGAGCAATGGCTTTCGTGTTAAGAAATGCCTGCTTAGAATTGTGTCTTTCTCAATTTGAGTTTCAGTGCATGTGAGATTTAAAAAACAACACACTTTAGATTAACACTCAAAAATGTCCATCACTCTCTTTTGTGTGTCAACATGTTTGTATATATATAAACTATTTTAACATCACAGGGCCATGCAGTCCAATATTGGTGGTTTATCATTTTAGCTTTCACTTTGAAATAATTTAATGACTCCATGTGTTCTGCCTTTTAATTTTCCGCCAGTATTGTTTTTCATGGCTACAATATCATCATAATGATTTCATTTTCTCTGGTTGTCTCATTCTGAAAAATGTGAATGCAGGTTACATCATAGCACCTATAATTAGACACTTTTGCATTATATCTTTTAACGTATCACGGTATTTTGCACCATAGGAGCTTCATTAGAGGAAAATAATGTGAAGCTGTTGTTGCCAAGCAGTTAACTTGTGAATTTAGTGTTCTTCTGCGCACTTGCAGGATTTCTTCATGAAGGTAAGAATTTTTCATCACTATAGTGTTCCAATAGGCATGAGTTTAACAGCAAACATTAAAAGCTTGAGGCTTTTTGCCAAGAATGTTTATTGAACAAATACTTCTGTGTATATTTTCTGTTGTATGTGCCTAAAGCCAAACTGTTTATGTCCATTCAAAGAGAGAAAAACGAAATCTTGACATTTACTACGTTTTTCCTGAAAACTCACTTTCTACCATCATGATAACCCTGCTCAGAGACATAAGTGAATATCTATAAAGGCAAAAATATTCACCTACTGCAATAACATTCTCAATAAATCACTGAACCCAACAGCCTACTGGGAAACCTTTGCATCTGAAAAAATGGGTTTATAAAGATGGCCTGAGGGAGAAGAGAGAAAGGTAATTTCTATATCATCCACCTCCTGCTATTACTAAAAATTAGCTCAGCGCCATCTTTTATCCATTAGCAAAGGGGTGCGAGATAACACACACCACTTTTAAGGCTAGAAATAATTTGAAAGCTCACAGGGCAGAATTTCTTAGAAAATAACCTTCATTTAATAAATCATCCGTGAAATAGGAAAATCATTGTCTTGGTCTACAAAATGGGACTGCACTAAAGAAGACATCCACAGCATTTTTAGTCTTTCTGATCATGTAAAAGTATGGAAGTGGTCATATGCATGGTCATGGTTTGCAAGCTTACTGGGTAGGAGCTTTTAGAATGAGTGTTTACTGGAACATTCTCCCAAGCTTTCCTCAAAGAAGTGGCCTTTCAATAAACCGTCTGAAATTTAATGCAGCCTTGGTCATCCTGTGGTGTTAATTGCATATTCAATTGTGTAATAAGATTACTGTACAAATGTTTTAACTACTTATTACTTTCTATATTCTATTTCAAACTTGATTAATAAATTGATTCAAGGTAAGCAACGAAACGAATCTTAATTCATTCAAATAAATGATATTAAACTACATAAAGTACTCTTATTAACTGACTTTTGTTACAAGTGTGAGAAAGATACATTAACGCATGCATTTTTAAAATAGACTTTGAATTTTAATTTCAATTCCTCTATTGTATACATTTAACAGTATTTAGTCCAATAACAGCCGAATTAACTGCGAAAAAATTACAGAAAGAAAAGGGCAATTCCTGACTATTCTTTTTTAAGGGAAAAGTAATTAAATAACAGTAACTAATTACTTCGTTACTAGTTACACCCAACAGTCTACATGTGATTTTGTATATGTATATGTGAAAAGTGGAATGAATGCCTAAATTCTGTCAATGGACATGCATTCCTTTTGAGTCACCAAATTAGACACCCTGAATTAATAATAATAAATGAATCTCACATCATCACCATGGTTATAATACTTGAAAATGAGTATGTAGAGAAACGTCTCTTCTGGGTTTGAATATTAGAAATAAAAAAATAAAATTCAAAACATCTGCACTGTCAAAAACTCCTATTTAAATCCAATTCATTTCTTTTCGTGCAGAGCAAAAGCTATAATCAATGCCTTTACAAAATATAAAAAATGGCACCAAAGAGAGGCACAATTTCTCCATGGGCCCTTTTAGTCCAAAGTTCCTCTTTCATTTCCAGAACGATTCCTGTCTTTCATTAGATGTCTGTGCTCAAAGGCATCACTTTCAGACACTGATGTTTCTAACTATACAGTTGGGTTCTGATGTCTGACTATGAATTACACACCTTCACTTTCAATTAAAAAAAATGCTTGAAGAAAATCTGAGAATTTCTAAAGAACCAATTATATGAATTTTTTGGTAAAAGTTTTATGTTCGGCCAAACTGTCATGGATGCTAAAAAAGTCACCTCATTTAATTATTAACCCACATGACTTTTATGCTATTTTTAAGATCCTGAGCATCTCAGCACAAACACCTACACCTAAACAGCATAAAATAGCATGACACAAGCCACGCTGTTTGTAGTTTATCAGTACACGAAGAACTCAGAAACAAGAAGGGAAGCTGAGTGAGAGAATATAACACAGAGATCAAAGTTCTTCTGATTGACAGCACAGAGAATATCACTACAGAGCACAATCATTATATCTACTCCGCTGAGAATGACAGAACGGAGATGAAGAGGATGCAGATGCTTCACAAGATGTTCATTTGTACTCTTATTTCGCTCTCTGCTTTGATTTGCACTTTATATCATTATATCATTTATATCATTTTATGACGTGTTAACACTGTCATAAAATAACTTCATTTTTTCACATTGCTAAATGTTTTCTGATTTATTAGTTGAAAGCTGCTTTTAATCACACATTTAGAACGTACCTCAAGAATGGCACTACAGAAATAGCCTGCTGTCTATCATGCCTATTGTTTTCATCTAAAAGCTTTTTACATGTGCTTTTGAAATCCTTGTATACAGTAAGAAACTATAATATTAATAATATTATATTATATATACATATATATATATATAGAGAGAGAGAGATAATATTCCTTATCTCTGATCTGTGTCACCTGGCAAATGTGCAAATGTTCCAACAGTGAAAATTCTGTACGGCTGACATGCTTCTGTGTTTGTCACACTCACAATTGTGTCAATTGCGCTTTTCCATTATCTCAAAGGTGCCCTGCCCATCTCTCATCCATGATATTGATGCAAACCCACCTGATTCCAATGATATCAAATTCTGTCTTTTAACATTAACATACAAATCATATTATAAACCAGAAGTTAAATTTTACTTTCTTAAGAATATAATACTTATAAATTATTAACATCTTTAGTGTAAGTGTTTTGTAGTTTCTTGGGGGAAAGTATGAACTGATACAGTATGTGATGGAAATAATAAAACAATCGACATCGACTTGTGAAGGTCTTACATTATTCATTATCCATTAAGGTGCAGTTACACTTCAAGTATTCATGTACCAGAGCAGACAGATCAGACCAGCAGAAGATCGTGCGTATCTGCATCAGTCAGGTAAGAATTATTATTATAAACATCTGGACTTTTGGATAGACTTCAATCTGTTACTCCATGTGATGAATATAGGAACGTTCTGTGTAAGACACATGGCCTTTGTGCGCAACCTAGACATTTATTTTAAAATGATTGGGTCTCTTAAAACCATAACCTATTTCAGCTTAAAAAATTAATTATAATACAAAGTATTAAATATTTAATATTAGATATGTGAGGGAAAGCTTTTAGTTTATTTAACATTCCAACGATATAATAGCCTTAGGAATATTTGTTTATAATATTATACTGTGAACATGTGTGACCCTGGATCACAAAACCAGCAGGGGAACATTTTTATTCAAAGCCAAGAATACATTGTATGGGTCAAAATGATCAATTTTTCTTTTATGCCAAAAATCATTAGGATATAGAGTAAAGAGCTTGTTCCATATATAGACATATTGTAAATTTCCTATGCTAAATATATCAAAACTTTATTTTTGTGAGTGGATGGCCAGTAACAATTCCTCTTCCAGAATTTTAAAGGGTTATATATCCGCCAAATATTATCATAACAACCCATACATCATTACAAAGCGTAATTATTCAGCATTCAAAGAATAAAAACATGTAAATTTCAAAAAATGTACCTATAATACTTGTTTTATTGTCCAGGGTCACATATGTGCAGCATATATTGTTTTTGCAGTTTATTTCTTCTGACGCATTTGAACATTTTAATGTTTTTTCTGCTACTTTTAAGGTTTTTCTGTTAATGGAACACAAGGATACGATGGACAACAATAACAACGCAAATGGAATCGCTATGCAGCCTGACCGCATAGTCTTCAAATCGGGATTACATAAACCAATCAAACTTTACATCTCCAGCATGGTTCATTTACCATAATTTCTACATTTGGCTGCCGGTTGTTTATTCAATTATCTGCGCCGTGGGACTCACAGGCAACACAGCTGTCATTTACGTTATCCTGAGAGCCCCCAAAATGAAAACCGTCACCAATTTATTCATATTAAATTTGGCCGACGACCTTTTCACGTTGGTTCTGGCCACCAACATTGCCGAGACCTGTTAAACCACTGGCCGTTTGGTCACATTTTATGCAAAGTGATCCTCTCCATAGATCACTACAACATCTCCAGCATCTTCTTCTTGACTGTCATAAGCGTGGACCGCTATCTAGTGCTGGTTTCCACGATGCGCTCCAAGCGCGTCTCACCGGACCTACAGGTTAGCCAAGACGGTCAGCATCAGCATCTGCATTCTGGTACCATAGTGATGCACCGGTGATGCCCACCGCTGTGTAAGTCAGTCCAGACGATGCTGAGCGCAAGAATAGTTGCGTCTTGAGTTTTCCAGTCCCTGAGAGTTTCTGGTTTAAAGCCAGTGCTCGGGTTTGTTGTTTCAGCGTCAATTATCTGCATCCTCTACAGTGCGATGACAAACTAAAGTCCTCTTCAAACTACGACGCACCCTCCTGGAAATTAGTAAATATTAATGTAAATTAGAAAAAAATACATTTCTCTTACTGCTTCGGCAAAGCCCCCAGTGGCGAAAGAATGCAGATATTTTATGTCCGCTTTAGTAAATGAAAAGTTGGTTCCAAAATGAGATAACTCCGTTAAAAAAATCAAAAATCATGTTTTTGATTTCATTGTCATGTTTTTATTGTGTTAGTTAGCTGTATTTTTTTCAAGACAAAGCAACTGCACTTTGATTGATATTCATGCGAATGCACAATAAAAAACATGATTTTAACTTTTTTAAACGAGTTACCTCATTTTTGAACGAAACTCTTTAAATATATGTGCATGAAATGTGCATTGTCCAATATGTTTTAAATGAAGCCCAAAATGGAATCTAAATATTTGCCACACAATTTAACAAGTACACCAGCAAAATATACTCTAGAGACTATATGAAAAATAATAATGCAATTATAATACGAAGAGAACTTAAAATTAAAGAGAAGGACATTACGTTTATATTACGTTATACCTTATATAACCAGCAGAGAGCAGAACGACATCGAATAACACTTGTTGGCAAATTACTTCTATGAACAGGTATGACATTTGTTTATTCATGTACAATTATTTTAAAAGACATATGCATTATAAAAGTACAGTCAGATCAGAATGGCTTTATAACAAATGATTTGATGTAAGACAATAATCCTGTTTTGAAATGATCCTACTGAACACATGCAGAATAAGGGGTTATTGCGCATGTTACAATTACCCTCAGTTGTCCCCTTCTTAATTTGTAATGGCTTACATTTTATTCCATGCGGAACACTAGAGAATGTGGTTCAATTGAGCATGCATGTAACAAACAATGTGAATCTAATTATTTAAGATTTTCTGAGCATTTCCATTGGCCGTTTCTTATCAAACTGCACTTAAGGGCATGTGATTGCAAAGTAATGGTGATTCTCAAACACAGGCTTTACTTTGTGTTTGTCTCATCTCCTGTGGATCTTTTCTGAGGGGGAAATATGAATCCAACAATGTTTGTTTCTACTTTGCACAACCACACATAATAAACATGCATGGTTTGAGGCTTTCATCCAACAGCGTAGACGTCTCACACCTCACTATTTTTTCTATACCAGACATATGATAGCTTATTTTCTATCCCCTTAACCTTACACAATCCTCTAGAGGTTATTACAGAAAAACATGATTTGGCCAACAACTATATGCAAACACAAAGGGATATTGCATCATCTCTCTCATTTCTGCTTGGCGCTGGCCCGAGTCCTCAAGCCTTGAAAGCCGCTGTTTTATGGGTGCAGGGTGAAATTGATTGCCTCACATATCACTGAGTGTTCTCTACCGGGATAGAAAATATCTCCTCATTTATCTCCACACTCCGAGCTGCAGTGGTGTTGGCCACGTGTACTGCCTTATAAACACTCTGTAACCCACAGCACAACCTCACGAATAAATATTCTCCAGCTTTACCTCCCTCTCTTTCTCTATCATACTCCATCACCAACAGCCATGAGTAAAGACATTTACTGTAAATAAGGCACAGGCAAAGACACTTGAGATTGTTTGATATTGCTTTTATACAACATTGTAAAGGCTAAATATAAAATCTTATTTGAGTCTACTGTACTTCTGTGCATTATATAGTAAATGTAAACATAGGACATGAGTCATAAAATGTAAAGCTATTTTATTTTATTAAGGACATTCAGTATTTGGAAAGCAGTTAAGTAAGCTATATTTTATCAGTTAGTCCTTGGATATCTGGAGCACAATCACATTACTACCGTACATCCAATACTTCATTTGCTTCATAACATGAAGCATTTGTTTATTATCAAGATTCACATAGTTGAAAAAGCCAAAGAACGTTACTGGCTCAGAAAGAAATTCGCAGGAAACAAAATGCATTGTCTTGAACCAATCAAAGTGTGATACATGACATTTGTGATCTGGACACGAAAAAGCTGGCTGTGTCTTCACATCTTGGGCTGTGCCCTTCAGCGGAGGACAGCTTCTCTCTCTTTATAAGGCAATAAATAAAAGAGACTGATCTAGCTAATAAAAGCCCAAACTGTGATCAAACACAGTGTGCCTAAATAAAAGACGGACAAATAGATCAAGAAAGATTATAAATATAGATCTCATAAACACAGATTTATTTTTTCTTATATATGCTTTTTACAAATATCTTCTTTAAGCACCGTAAGAAAGCAAGCACCATTTATGTGTGGCCTACAGTATACTCTCATGTAAGTGAAAAGTGTTCAACCATTTAATTGTATTCAATAAATATGTCTAATAACACATATGTTTTTTTTCATATTTTCCATATATCACTCAAAGAACTGTAAGTAAGCCAACAACATACACAGTACTATAAATAACACAGCAAGAACATATGGCGTGTATTCCCATGTCAGTGGAAAGTAAACTTTTTCTTGGATTTTTTTGAGTTCTTATTAATAAAACATATTTAAAACGCCAGGCTCTCTCTCTCCTCCCATAATGTCTACACAAACCTGATTAAACCTTACGCTCGCTCCTTTACGCACCAAAGCGCATGCGCAAAATGTGCAGCAATGAGCAGTATCACACGGCGCGCATGAAGAACTCAACACTGACGTTCTTCATAGATTTATCGCTAAATATGACATCCCAAGTGGTAAGAATCTTTTTTCCCGGGTTGTGTTTTTCTGTACCAGCTTCACCGGATAATTGTTTGCAACAGCCTACTAAACAGTTTCCTCTTTGAAAGAAATGAAGGCGAACGAGTATAATGCTCGTGACACAAAGTTTTCCGTCTTCTCGTCAACAGTTGTAAGTGCTTCAGGATGGAGTTGATGGATGAGCTGTCCGGTGTAAGAGATGCTCTGGTCCAGCAGATGTTAAACGACACGCTGCTGCAGCGGAATTTAAGCGCGATGGATGATGAAGATGGACCACTACCTACCAGCATTAAGATCACCGTCGTTGTGGTTTACTTGATTGTGTGCGTGGTGGGGCTCGTGGGGAACGGCCTGGTCATGTATGTAATTATCAGGTGAGAAAAAGTGTTTATATGATATAGTGAAGTGTGTTATAGAGAGGGGTTAGTTCAGTTTTGTTGGAGGATTGGCAAAATAATGTGATTACTGGGGTGTCATTTCTTTATTAATTAGGTGTCGGACCACCATTTGCCTTTAGCTTCAGACCTTCTATAAAAAACATTAATACAACTTTCAAATAATACAACGTGCCTTTAGTTTTTATGTGGTTTTAAATTAGTTGTGTAAAACATTTCATGTATTTTTTAGCATCGCTTCTTCAGCAACGTCCCCAGACAAAAACGATTTTTACATTTTCCCACAGTCTGTAAGGTGTATTATTATGCTATTGTGATCTATAATTTTTGGTCAGAGCACTCATTTTACAGTTAACTTGTACATGGTGACCATTTTTCTTAAAGTGATACCCTGTTCTTATTCTGCACATTTTCTGTTGGAGTTCTTGTGTCACATCAATGCTGCTTGTTCATTACATTGCTAAATTAAAATTTGGTTCTTTTGGAACCCTCCCTGGCGTGACACAGCTGTAGACGGGAGGCAAGACACAGCTTGCGTTTAATTATACAGTTTTTGACAACGTTTCGTTGTAAGGCCTTTCGCCATTTAACATGGAAAGCATCGCTTAAGTGTCACAAATGTATTCAGCTTTGATTGCGGAGACTGACACAGTGTGACAGCTTTATGAAAATGCTAAATTTCCATGTGATTTACAAACACTTGTTGCCTGCTGTTTTGCTGTTGCATGACAGGCACAACCCTTCTGTTGTTTGTTTGCTTTCGTGTTTTTGCTTAGCTCTTACTCAATGTACAGAGAGATGTAACTGCATCATAATAAGATGTTAGAACTCATAGTCTTTTTCAAAGGGAAATAATTGTGACAGTACAAGATGTGGGGTGTTTAAAATGCCTGTGGTGTTCAGGAAAGAATGTCTGTGTGTTCATGCACACGTGTATGGTCATTACTCACAGACGTGGTGATATATAGTCCTATGGGCCTATTTTAAAACCTGTTGCTAGGCACTGCTTGCAGAAATTTCTTACCTCCCAAGACCAGCCTGTCTCACCGTTTCAGTTTCATTGAATTTGGACGTCGAAATATAATTTATACAGTACTAATATCCTATTTAGAAACATCCAACATATGCTTTGATCGTGAATAAATGCTTTTTGAAAGATGCCCTTATTCATCCTTGTATTTCTCAATAGGATCGTCACGTCATCCACCAACATATTCCAAACAATGTGATATGTGTTGAAACTGCATTTTTCTTTACTTACGTTATACGTGTTCTTCAAAGAAGTGCATATAAAGCTTAAGCTATTTCCTGGCATCTCATAACACATCCTTGGCACACAGGAAAGCTTTGTCATTTTGCTGATCCATATTTTTCAAAAGCATGCTTTAAAAAATGATCTTTGTAACTGACGCAGGTACACAAAGATGAAAACGGCCACCAACATTTACATCTTTAACCTGGCCGTGGCTGACGCACTAGTGCTTGCAACTCTTCCTTTCCAAGGCACGGATGTCCTCCTTGGATTTTGGCCTTTTGGTCTGGCTCTCTGCAAGATCGTGGTGGCCATCGACTACTACAACATGTTCACAAGTATCTTTACTCTGACCTCAATGAGCGTGGATCGATACATAGCTGTCTGCCACCCCGTGCGCTCCCTGACAGTTCGTACCCCTTTTCGAGCCAAGATGATCAACGTGGCTGTGTGGGTGTTGGCATCCGCCGTAGGACTTCCAGTCATGATCATGGGTCAGGTGGAGGAGGATTTTAACGGTACACATGTCCTTCTTGTCCTTCTTTATAATCGCATGCATCAACCTGCCACTGTGAAGCAAACCATGACCCATTTTAATCTTTTCTTGTACACGTATCTTGCTGTGCTCTCAAACTTAACACTGTTCTCAGATGTGAATGTGTTATTTTCTATTCCATTCTCCATTGACTCATTACTCAACGTATATCACGGCACTAATTCAAATGACTTTACTTCCGACGTCCATCCAGGTGGCGAGTGTATAGTGACCCTTCCTGACCCAAGAGGACACTGGAAGCCGGTGTTTGCAACGTGCATCTTCCTCTTCTCTTTCTTGATTCCTGTGGTGATCATAAGTTGCTGCTATGGGTTGATGATACGTCGCCTGCAGAGCGTACGTCTCCTTTCGGGCTCGAAGGAAAAAGACCGGAATCTGAGGAGGATCACCTATATGGTACTGTCTGTGGTCGCGGCCTTTGTGTTGTGCTGGATGCCAGTGCAGGTCTTAGCTTTGATCCAGGCCCTGGAGAAGGTAGATCTCGGCGGCAGCCGGGCCGCAATGGCGGCCATGCACTTCTGCATCGCTCTGGGTTATGCCAACAGTAGTTTAAACCCCGTGCTCTATGCCTTCCTGGACGAAAACTTCAAGAGGTGTTTCCGTGAATTTTGCGTGTCGTCGGAGCCCGGTTCGTATCTAGAAGAACAGCGCAAGAAGTCACTAAAGCGTGAAGAGGGGGAATGTGGTAAAGTTGTGGCAGGTGTAATACACGATACAGGAGAGGTTATTGATGTAGGTGCCATTCCAGCATGTGTAAATTAATGGTAACGGTAAATAAATTAATGAGTTAATGTAAATTCTTTAAATCAGTGAATTTTGTATTCTTACCCAAAAGAAACGTGTAATTGAGTGAGGTCATGTGAACACAAACACAGCATTAAGATTGAAGCAAATGCTTTCTTGACGCTAAACTTCACATTAAGGCTTTTGTCCTAGTTCACATTAGTGAACAATTTACAAGACCATCAATTCTTTAATTGAATAGTTTACCTTCTGTCCTAATTTACACACCTGTGCAGGACACAAAAGAAGATATTTTGAAAAATGTGGATAACCAAAACCGTTAGTCCCCATTGACTTCTATTGTACGGACCCATAACCAATGCAAGTCAATGGGGACCAACGGTTTTCTTATAACACATTTTTCAAAATATTTTCTTTTGTATCCTGCAGAAGAAAGAAAGTCATAAAGGGGCGAAATGACAAGAGGGTGTGTAAATAATGTCAGAATTTTAATTTTGGAAAATGAACTATTCCTTTAGGTATAAAGGGCTTTTTATTTTTAGAACCGGCACTTTCCCCTTTTCTGACTTCATTGTTTATTGTAGCATTAACAAATATTTATATTATATTTATATCAAATATATATATGATTACTGTTCGATGTATTATTTTTGAAAACATTCTGCTTTTGTTATGAAATTGGTGTACTGGAATTGCGAATGCTACTTATTTGATAATTGTGCTAAACAAAGTGGTGAAAATACAACCTTTAGAGGGATAGTTGACTCAAAAATGAAAATTCTTTCACTGTTTACGCACCCTCAAGTCATTAAAAATCTGTATTACTTTCTTTACAAAACAAAAAAGAAGATACTTTGAAGAAAGTTTGGGAACCAAACAACATCCCACTGGTTTTGTGTCTATATATTTATATATACATTTTTTTGTGTTCTGTTGAAGAAAAAGGTCATACAGGTTTAAGATGACCAGAGCGTAATTAAATAATGGCAGTATTAGCCTTCTTGGGTGAACTATCTCTTCAACATAAAGTAAGTAATGTAATTATATACAGTATATAATGACCACAAATAATTACACAAACATATATTTGCTCAGTAAATGTCTCTATATTTAAAGGTATTACATTAAAAGCTTTATGATGAATCATCTGTACAGTACAGTCTGGTATTAAAATAATCTGCCATGGTACTAACCTGCTTGTATATAATTTGACACCTTTAACAATGTTTCAAAATGGCAGGCTAATGAAGACAGGAATCTTTCCCAAAAACATCTGTTTGACATCTCTGAAATACAGATAAGACATATGGGAAACTTTAAAAAAAGTTGATTTCTGTTTATCTCTTGTATCTGTGGTGATCATGAGGCTTTTGAGATCATGTTTCTTTAAACTCTTTGTTATATGGCCAGCTTACAAGTGCAAACTGGAGTGAAGGATCTTAAAAACATCTGTTGTTCTCTGTATAGTGAAATAAAAATAAATGCTTTCCAGATGGTGTTCTAATGCTTCATAGATGCTCAGTATGCCTCGCTTCTTTTCTTTCTTCAGCCTATATCTTGATTCAACTCTTGACTTAACAAAAAATACAAAAATATATTTATTATTTCTCTGGAAAATATTAAACCATGAGTGATTTAATAATGCATTAAATAACAAAATAATTGTTCTGTCACACAATTTCGGTGACCGTGCATAGAAAGTCTACTGTACCATAGAAGGTCTTATCAAATATGAGCATTTTAGTCTGAAAATTTCACCTTCCTCATTAACCATGTGGTTATCGATCAATGCTGACAAGTAGAAATATGAATCGGTTGAAATGCTTGAAGACATTTAGCTTTTGTAAACAAAGCCACCAACATTAAAATCAACGTCTATCAGTGAGGAACTTTTGGTTTGGAGCAGAAAAACGTTTTAAACATTAATATCCATGGATAAATAATAATTACAAGCTATGTGCATTCCAAGAAGTTGTCAAAAGTGAAATAAAAAATGTATGAACAGTTATAAACAATTTAACTCCTTACGATTAAGGAGGGGAAGGAATGTTAGGGTTAAAAATGGAACAAAAATTACAACTAAAAAATGTGAGAGAGGTATGGGGTGATTAAAAAGGATGTCTAGTAGCAGAAATAGAGGACAGGGATATATCGCCTCTGGTGGACAGATGTGGGTGGATGGAACTGGAAACCACCACATCCTCCTGTCGACCCTCTATGCTATGGGTGTCTCTGGAATGGGGCTGCAACGGTTCTAGTCTTGCCTCTCAGGTAGGTCAATTAGAGTATCCTGGAGGGGTGAGGTCTCTGAGTCCCAACATCTCAATACAGGGGTGCCTCAGGGCTCAGCGCTTGGACCGTCATTCTTTTCTGTATATATGACATCTCTAGGTTCTGTTATTCGGTAACATGGCTTTTTCTATCACTGCGTAATCAAAGATTGGTCTTCACAGATCATGTTGCCAACACACCCGCTCTGATGATGATCCCGAATACTGCGGTAAGAGTGGTCTTCAATGAACCGAAGAGAGCACACCTCACTCCTCTCTTTATTAAGTAACATTGGCTCCCTAAAGTCCCTCACATCAAAGTGAAAGCTCTGCTCTTAGCCTACAGGTCCACCACTGGTACGGCACCCCCATATGTTTACTCACTAATACAGACTTATGTATCCCTATGCTCTGCAAACAAACGACGTCTTGTAGTGCCATCCCAAAAAGTGAAAAAATCACTCTCACGTACCTTCTCTAGATCTGTTCCACATTTGTGGAATGATCTGCTCGCTGCTACAAGATCAGCAGATTCTGTAGCCATCTTTAAGAATCGGCTGAAAACACATCTCTTCTGTCAGCACATGACCGATTAGTTCTGACTTCTATCTCTTTTCTACCCTTTCTATCCTTATAAATAGCTTTGTATACTGTGGTAGGCTATCTGAGACCAGTTTTCCTGCGCTTAGGATTTTTGTTGTCCTTATTTTGTGCCAAATTCTTCCATTGTTTACCACTGCTAAATGACTAAATGTAATGTAAATGTAAGTGTTTACGTTGTGTTTGTTCATTGAGGTGGCCATTAAGCCAAATTGATCTTATCATTTTTGGGTTGACCATTTTAAAAGTTTATATATACAAATATACTATCTCTGAGAAAGGGGGTACATCTAGAGATGCTGTTTCTTATGAAAAACAGTTAATCTGTTTATAGATGACCCATCCCTTAGGCCTCATTAATGTTAACAGTAGGTGGCAGAACAAGCACAGAAACGGATCTGCGCTGGCTGTCACGGTTCACTGCAAAGTGCAAACACCAGAAAGCTGTCTAGTTTCACTCAAAGGTTTTAGCAATAGGTAGGCCTTGACAAGTAAAAAATATACAGAAATGCAATAAACTGAGTATTATACGGTCAATTTATTAAGTTTTCCGTATAAAACGGGTTTATAGATAAAACAATACGTTTTATGAATTTGGTTTGTATTTATTTTATTTAAGACATTATCTATAGCATTACTACTCAGCTCGATTCTCTTGCACAGCATAAAACCATAATATGAACTGATTGTTGTTGTTGTTGACGAGTTGTGTTAAAAATCCATTTGCAAGAAACTTTATAACATCAATTTACTCATTATGGCTATTGGGCGCCGCTCGTTACATATGCAAATGACTTTGAAGTACTTAGTTCTAATTGTTGTACGGTTGTGTCCTATGTATTTAATCCTGAATAGTATTATTATTGCGATAATAATTTAGTAACGATAAAAATTGATTAATTGTTATTAAATAATTATAATATAGATTGTATTGATTTGTTAGATTTGTCTTATTAATTCAATAAAAAATGTATCTCGAAAAAACGACATATAAGCGAGATTTAACCATCCCACCTTCAGTTTAAGACCACGAGACCAACCACCTACGATCGATTCACCGTATTATACATTCAATTTCACCTATGCTTAAAATCCCCCAACGCAGACATAATTTGCGATGATAAATTCATCTCACTAGGAAAACCGGTTAAATTCATGCTGGAATAACGAGGACCGTTTTCCTCCCAGCCCTCTTTTCTCCCTCCCTTGTTCCTCCCACACAGACACGCGACCCCCTCCCTCTCTCCCTCTCTCCCGTTTCTCTTTTCCATACACTCTCTTTTCTACAACAAACATGGCCGCGAAATCAGACGGCACAGCCGTTTCTTTGCAGAATGACATTCCGCCAACGTGCCTCCCCGGTCTGGATCAACCTCCACCGTGCCGTCCCGCCGGAAAAGAGTTTTCTCTCCTGGACTGCTGCTGGACCCTATGCGCCCTCTTGGTGTTTTTTTCGGATGGTGCTTCAGACCTGTGGCTGGATGCCGACTACTATCTCAGGCGGGACTACTGGTCGTTCGCGCTGACTCTCGTTTTCATCCTCATTCCGTCCGTCGTGGTGCAAGTGCTCAGCTTCCGATGGTTCGCGTACGATTACTTGGACGCGAACGGAACCGGCACTGCCGCGGCTGCTATGGTGGCGGCGTCCAATGGGGAGAGTCAGTTCAGCACCAAGGACAGCGAGCAACGGGGCGCTGGCCGTTCCGCTGTGGTCGCCGGAACCCGGAGCAGGGCTGAGACGTGCTGCAGAGTATGTGTGTGGCTCTTTCAAAGCATCGTGCATATTCTTCAGCTGGCACAGCTGTGGAGGTATGTGAGTGCGCGTTCTTTGATTTAACGGCTAGTGTAAAATCGTGTAACGTGTCACATCAGCAGTTCATTCAGCAACATAATATCTTGAGTTCTTCATCCTGTGTGTGTGTGTTTTTGTGTCCTCTCTCATACAAAAGCGTAACACACCCAGGTCAAGGGTCATCATGACCATATCAATAGAATTGCAATACATATTCAATAGAGGACTACAACTTTATGAGGTCAATATTTATGTAGTTTGCACAGATTGATTGCAGAGAACAAGCAGGACATCACATTCATAGGAACATCACTGCTGATTTACAGCAATCACATATGAGAAAACCATGTCAGTGAGGAGAGGAAATCCTCATTTTTATGAATGTGGCTGTATTTCCTGTTGCCAGTCCATCATTATCTCCAAGCCATTTGGTTCCAGGCCCCTCCTCCTCCTCCACCTCTTATGAGCTTCTGGGTCAATAATCTCCCAGAGAGTCTCCTCCACTCATTCAATCTGTCCACTAGAAATCGCCTTATATATGCACACTCTGAAATCCCTTTGTCTTTACAGGATTGCAAATGAGTAGCTCACTGGAATATCCCCTTTTTCATTTTAGTTACCATTGCCATTTCATTTTTTAAAAAGATAGGGAAGATTCGTTTTTTGCTTGATTTTAACATGTTATAGTTTCTGCACTGTTGATACTGTTGATATGAGTTGACTGTGTAAGTGTCTATAAGGTGTTGGGCATCTAAATAACATTTCAGTCAATAGCAATGCTAATTTCAAGATGAAATATACATCATGCCCTCCATAATCATTCACATGCTGTATGAATCAATAGTACTACACATACAGGCATGTGAATGCAGTGATATGATCAACCTCCCGTTTGTGTTGATCAGCAGTGACGGGACTAAGCTACTGTGTGAGTGGACATTACCCTCCTGGCTAACCCGCCGGGTGAAACAGAGTAATGATGTTTGCTGTCATTGATATCACGCAGCTGCCAGCCATTTCAATCAAACGTCATCTCCTGTCACAGCTTGTAATTGCTGTCCTTTGCCTATGTCCTTTTGGTTAAAGGATTTCTATTTTTGGAAAAGCATGTATGTTTCTTGGGTTATTGACATTTGCCTGCTGTCATTTTAGCAGCGCAGCACATTCACCATAATAAATATTTTGCACAATTCATATATATTTGGAAAAGGATGAATTTCAAAAATTCAAAGTAATTCAAGCTAGTCAGCCAGCAAGAAGACAGAAATGAGGGAATAATTTTCTTCTCATTTAAATAAACCGAACCATTAGTCCATTTTATTCACAAATTAGCGTTGAGAATTTTTTCCTAAACCCCGCTGAGCTTTGCACCAATGAATATATAATTCATTCAAAACATTTTTAGTGCAACCACAGAAAACAGCACTGGCACTGCGGCTGATGTCTAATAAAAATGTTGTGCACTGTCACTCTCTGTGTTTGCTATTTAAATTGACTGTTTAGTTATACATTTGACCATTTTCTCTGTTTGGCCTGCAATAAACCCACTGAAGACTTTCTGACCGAATCTTTGCTTAAAAGCTTCTGAGCGGAGCTTTCCACACGCTCTGTCTTTGTTTGATTGGAATTAGCAGTAATGCCATTAAATCTGCCACCAGCGCTGGGCTTGTCACATCGGTGCATTAGAGGGATTAGAGATGTTGTGTTTACCTGCACCAGTCAGCAGGTGAGAAGCAATAGGTGAAGATGTGAGAATAGAGGGGTATTTTTAGGGTCTGTGATGTTTCCAGAAAGCATTTATTTCTATTTGAAGCATAATTTGGGTTATTTTATCTGATCATTTAGCATTGTTAGGTATTGCCTTGAAAATGTTATAATAACGTCTTTCTTATTCCATATAAAAAGCAACATAAGTGACATGAAGGGTAGCATTCAGTTTAAAGTAAAATGATCTGCGACTGAGCAAATTCAGATGTGAGTGGGTGATTTGTGTCAAAGTGTTTTTGAGTTTTTTGTCATGGATGTTACAAATAAGGTTCCATTTAAAATCCAGTTTTTTTATGCACAAAACCCCAAATATTTTGCAAAGATTAAGGCAGAGAATTTGACCTAGTTCAATGCATGCTATCAAGTCTGTATTTTACTTTGAAACCCTTCAGAGAACACCTGCATTATAGTCATTCAGGTTTAATTATTTTCTCGTAAAGCACTGCCCGATGCACTGTTTAACAAAAAAGAAAAGTCTTACTTACTTTGTTTACTTTAGTTGTTTGTTCACTCGGTTCATGCTCGCATGATCTGTCATCAGCATATTCAGCCAAAGAAGTTGAACTCTGATAGGTGTTGAATCATATTTCAGCAAACATCATTTTTTTGAGTATAGTTATTGTTGAGTCCATCATGGACGGTTTAATTAAAGATTTTTCCCCTGTTGAGCGTGCCAAGAGTTTGTTTAAAATCCTCTCAATCCTGCCTTTCAAAAGTGTTATAAATAGATCCAATGCATTAGACTTTTCCAGCTGGGCTGACACTCAGACGTTTTACATTTGTGTATTCATATGGATGATCAAAAGTGAACGCACCAATTTAAAAATATACCATCTGCTATGAAGAGATAAGTTACAGCTGTTGTGAGATTGATTCACCCCAGTGGGCATCAAAGTTAAGCTGTGCCCAGGAGGACAGGGTTCTTGGGGAGGATGTCTGTAACTGTTGGCCAAACAGCTTAATGCCTTCTTGAAACATATCCCTGAGAGTGGATTCGCTGAGATTAACTGTGAGAAGAAAAGGAACCTAATAAAACTCTAGCGGTTGCTGTGTGTTTGATAAATTGGGGGAAGATGCAGGCAACTGGGGATTTTAGTGAGATTTAGGTTTGTTTGTGAATGGCAGATTCACAGGGCTGAGCAATGAATTGAAATTAAAATTAAACATTTTAAAACATCTTCCCAGGACTCTGGAGCAGGAAAGGCCATAAAAGTGGTATTTGCCTCAAATGCAAGAATGACATTTTCCGACATTTTCATTTTCGTAACTTTTGGTTACTTTATTCAATTATTTTACACAAACAGTATATGGGCTGGAATAAAAGTTGTTCACAAGATGCAATATGTCTGTTTGAAAGAACCTTATCACTGGTCAGCTGTATTATTTTTTATTTTGTATATTATATAAGCAATTTGTCACATTTTTTATTAATCTTAGATGACTATCTAAATAATTTTAGCTCCCAAAATATACCGCCGTGCATGGAAAAAAATAAGAGATTTGAGTTCTTAATTAGCATTTCTAGATGGATTGTGACCATTCCAGTCCGGTGTTTGTTGAAATTCAAATCCAGAAATCACATTGAGTCATCCAGCAGCAATGTGAAATGACAAGACACAATTCAATTCAATTCAAGTTTATTTATATAGCGCTTTTCACAATGTGTATTGTTTCAAAGCAGCTTTACAGGGCAAACAAGAAAACACAGCACAGTGCATTGTATTTATACAACGAGTAAGATCATACTAATAAATAATATATAATTTCTAAATAAATAAATAAATGCAGTCACCCGGTGAGCAGGCCAACACTGCCCTGCTGTGGCGAGGAACCCAAACTCCAATGATTGATTAATGGAGAAAAAAACCTCGGGAGAAACCAGGCTCAACCGGGAGGGCCAGATCCCCTCTGACGTGTCATAGCTGCACTCAAACTGCTGACATGTGATTTAAGTTTAGCATTTAATACCAAATATTGTAACTTCAGCATTGATGAGACAAATAGTCCGTCTTTGCTCTTGGTTGGGGGTGTATTGGTCTGAGCTGGGATGGTCCGATGGTCATATTTCTCTTGGCTGGTGGTGGAATTGCCTTAGATAGAGCTGGGATGCTCAGTCAGTCTGCAACTGTAGCTGGCGTTATCTCAAATTGGGGATCGGCATCTGTCGGTCGTCTGGACATGGTGGAACTTCTTCCTACCTCGGGATGGGCATCCCGAAGCAGAGGCGGAAAGAGAATAAAGAGAATAATTAGCGTAGCTGCTGTTCATTAACTATGCATTAAGTGAAAGCTTGGCTGAAAAGATGTGTCTTTAATCTAGATTTAAATTGGTGTGTCTGACCCTCGATTAGTATCAGGAAGGCTATTCCAAAGTTTAGGTGCTACGTATGAGAAAGCTCGACCCCCTTTGGTGGATTTAGTTATTCTAGGTGTTGCCAAAAGTCCTAAGTTTTGAGATCTTAGAGAGCGTGTTGGGTTGTAACGTGATAAAAGCTCGGTTAAGTAGGTAGGGGCTAAACCGTTTAAGGCTGTGTAAGTAATTAAAAGAATTTTAAAATCAATACGATACTTAATGGGTAGCCAGTGAAGCGATGATAAAACTGGGGTTATGTGATCGTATTTTCTTGACCTAGTAAGAACTCTGGCAGCTGCATTCTGAACTAACTGTAGTTTGTTTATCGATGATGCAGGACAACCACTAAGTAGAGAATTACAGTAGTCAAGTCTTGAGGTCACAAATGCATGAATAAGCTTTTCTGCGTCAGCAAAACATAAAATATTTCGTAACTTGGAAACATTTCTAAGGTGGAAGAAGGCTGTTTTTGTGATATTTGAGATGTGATTTTTAAATGACAGGTTGCCGTCTAATATAACGCCTAGGTCTTTAACTGTATTTGTTGGAGTAACAGTGTAGCCTTCAATTTGCAGGCTGTAATCGGAGATATTCTGTTTACGTGTTTTTGGTGCTATAAGTAATATTTCCGTTTTTTTAGAGTTTAAAAGAAGGAAATTACTAGTCATTCAATGTTTTATGTCCTCGATGCACTCTGCCAGTTTGGATAGTTTGAAGGAATCATCTGGTCTTGATGAGATATATAGCTGAGTACACAAGATACAAGACAGCTGTCATACAAATTGAGGTTATAAAAATATATTTTTGAACTTTTCCTAAATACGTGTGCAAATATCACAATTGTGTTGCTTAAAGGTGAATATGAACTGAAAAAGGTCTGAAAAATACAGAGCATCTTTCTTTTGTTTTGACCCATTTTGTCCAGTTTTCGTTTTCTGCAAATAAATGCAAGAAGAAAAAACATTTTTGTTTGACATTTAGGAGAAAAAGACAACAATAATAATTTTAACTAAACACATGCCTCGAAATAGTACATTTTAAAATCTCTAAAATGCTCGGTTGTATTCTTACATAAGATTTATCATGTTTAATGAAGCTTATTTTAATGTAGGCTTACAAACGCTCGAGAGCCAAAGTTAACCAGGATGACAGTTTTGAGCATCACTTTGTACTTGATTGAAATGAATAGGAACAGTCAGGGAAGGATGTTTTTGAGATATTTTGACGGTGAAACTGTTTGACGGAGGGAGATTCTTGTCTGCTAAACGTATAACTTAGAATTGCTTATAAAAACACTTGAAATCAATTTCTGTTGTTGAGATTCAAGACAGAATCAATCCGTCATCTTTCATCGAAAAGCACAGCCATGCTGAGACACTGCAGCATTTCCTGCGTTAAAGTGTGTTGTAACAGAATTAGAAAAATAGAAGTGCTTTCTTTTTCTTTGTCTTTATAGATCCTTTCACAAAATGCAACAAGATACAAAGTATTATTTAAAGTATTTTTCTTTCTCTCCCACTCATTCACTATCTTTTAATGGCTTAAGGCACAGTAAATATGTGGACTGATGGCTAATAGCTGTTCCATTTGAGTCACAAAATAGGCCAATTTGACTGAAAACTGTTGAATTTAGATGACATTCGGTGGCAGATGAACAGCAGTGGACTGAGTTTGTTTTGACAGAAATCAATCAAACACGAAAGACTGTTGTCAGAAGGCAGACTGGAGAAACCTTTCAATAGATGCCGTGCAGAGTTTTTATGTAAAATACAGAGCATTGTTAGTTACGTTAGTGGTTTTCAAGTTTGAAGATAAAAACACTGCGGAGACTAAATAAATACAAAACTCAAAGGTTTTATAAAAGTGTCTGTCTTTTTATTAAACGATTGTTGTTCATATTTACTATCTATATCCATATGATTCGAGGGTATGAGAGTTTGGTAATGTTAAAAGCAAAGTAATGGGCAAATCTAAATTACAGTGTTTGTCAGTTGTCTCCATGGAGATTTGCTTCACCTGCCAATCGTTGTTGATTGTTTAAAGATCTTCTCCCAGCTTTGGAGCTGTCTGTCGACTTCAGCACTGTGAGGCATTCTCATTTTTCTGAGGAAATAAAGAGTTTTCTGGCCAGGGTGCAGGCTTTGATTTTGTGTGATGGCATCCTCCTGCCCAAGGGGACGAAAATTTACAAGCAAAGAGACAGCTTCAATGCTTTTTCTCTCATTGGTAATATACCCTTTGTTCATCCAATAGGAGAAGTCGCTTGTCAAAAGCACATTTGCTGACAGCCATCCTCTCAGGCTGTGTTCTGCTTGCTTTTCAGCGGCAGTTGTTTTCACTTGCACAGCCAGTTGTGAAAGGATGTGGAGAAATCTTATAGAACGTGTCAAGTCAGGGTGATTCATTCTGCCACTCTCCTGACATCCAGAAACCACCGCGATCGCTCTCTGCACCCTTGAAACAAGCTAGAATATCATGAAACTTCCTGTCAAAAGAAACAAATTAACTCCAGTGAAAGTGAGATTTTGCAAGGCGCTCACATAAATATATTTCAAAGCACAGGTGCTTCGCTTGTAAAATTGATAATTTCTTGCTTCATATCTACCAAAATTGTCACGGCCCGCTCTTCAGTAAAGGATGATGATGTTCATGTTAATTCAGCTTACTGTAGCACTAACGTCCATCTTACTGGACATGTGGTCTTGAAATGTGAAGTAAGGATAGAGATAGTGATTCCTCTTCAAAGCACATGTTTTTTGACATCTCTGTTATATCAAGTGACCTTGATGTGTCTCACAAGACATCCGCGACAATGTTGCTGAGGACAAAACATGAAAAGTTGGAACACTCTGTTGTTCGCTGGCATTCTGCCCGGACAAGGTGTATTGCAGCTGGTCGCAGTCACATTGAATGCACACACTATCGGTGTATTCTAAGTTTACATCTTTGAGAACTGTTTTGCATTTTAAACTACATACCTAAAACTTGTTCACAGAAATGTTTAAAGGTCATCTTTTATTTGTATTTTTTATGATACACTTTGATGTTATTTATGTGCTCTTCCCTGGCTGTATCTTAGGTATGTTCATGCCTTATATTTGGGTGTGCAAAGCCGCTGGCGTGGGAGCCATGAACAAAGGCATTTCTACTGGCGAATGATGTTTGAAAGCGCTGATATCAGCATGCTGAGGCTGCTGGAGACATTTATGAAGAGCGCCCCTCAACTCGTTCTGCAGCTCAGCATTGTGGTCAAGACCAGCCAGGTTCTGCCCCTGCAGGGTAAGTCCCTCTCCAAACAAGGTCTATGATTGAAGAATGGTGTAGTCCAGCACGCACATGTGACAAAGTCTGTAAAAAAACAAGTCTCAAAATGTGATTTCACAATGATTTCAAGATTCGATATAGCCTTCCTCGGTCAATACTAAAGATATCAAGGTTACATTTTTACAGAATGTTCTTTACATAAGAAGAATTTTATGTAGAAAACAGTAGATTACAAAAAAAATAAAAGATGGGTTTTTTGCAGACTGGGCAACGTATGATTATGCATATACGTGCATCCGTAACTGAAAATTTCAACAATCCTAAAGACGGTAATTTTAACATTTGGTATAGGAAATATAGTTTTGCAAGATGTAAACAACACTGGTCCAGAAGCACTTCCTGTTTCATTTTTTGTTTGTTTTTTGTTTTTCACAAACATTTTCTTTAACATTTCGATTAAGTTCTAAATGTTCTGTTGGTTGTTTTATGTGTGCGTTTGTGTAGTCTTTATACCACAGGAAGTGCTTTAGGACCAATGTTGTTTATGTCTTGCAAACGGGTCTATATGTATTCTATATATTACATAATTTTTCAGTGTTCTATTAATAAAAAAAATTCTTCATACATATACTGTTTTTTTAATGTAAACAGTAATATTACAATTAACACATTTAATTTGTGTTTTTTATGTTTTCATTTATTTTTAATTTTTTACTTATTGTTTAGAGTAAAGTTTCACAACATGCAACTGCATAGACGCTCATATTCATATTAACTGGTAATTTAGCAAGAATATTAGTGAATATGGAATAGACGGTAAATGTTTTATTTAATTGTGCATAAAACAAAAAAATTGAATCGAAATAATAGAAATAGCTCATTCAGGGTAATAGAAACATAACGATATAGAAACATATTGTTCATTATGTAAGGTCTTTATATACCTCTATATAGTCTATATAGTTATGTATATTATATTGCATTTCTATAAACAGATCCTCCAAAAATTACACATTGGACCTTTAAATAATTTCTATAATAATTAATCTCAGATCGGCACTCTCACACAGTTTGTCTTATTATGCCCTCTACGAGCGCTTTGCAATTTTGCAATAAAAAAAGAGAAATACCATTGAACAAAATACAGTAATCAAATAAAAAAATAGAAAATGACCAGTGCTGGGTTTTCCCAAAACCATCGCTACGTCATTCTTAAGTTATACCTTAAGAGTGGTAGTGATACATTCTTAAGAACGACGTAGTGATACAAAGGTTTCAGGAAACCCAGCCCACAAAAATTAGACGTACATGTTAGTGTCATGGTTACATTTCACAATCAGTGTCAATTGAAGTTTTATTGTCTTTGGCTCTGTCAGGACAAAACAGGACATGCAATAGTTACAAACCCACCTGACAGGTGCCTTTGCTTAGAGAGCGGAGAGAACTCACTGCTGCTTTAGTACCACTCCACGGGAACAATTGTTGCCTCAGTCAGATGTACCCAAGGGAATTATCCAAATGTCAAACAAGTGACTCAAAAGAACAGCCAGAGATACTTTAAAGCATGATGTGATCCTTATTGAAAGAATGTGGTTTTACACAATGTTCCAGTTTCTTTCTGTGCCATATTGACAAAAGCTTCGAGTGGAGCTGTATTTGTACTCGTATAACATTCAGTCATACTGCTGAAGACATCATTTTCACAACGATAAAATGAATGCCAAAAAGAGGCTAAATGTGATATCACAGCAATGCATACCCGGCTCTCAGGAGACCACACCTTAGAGTCAGCATTGTACAGAATACAGACAGCAGGGCAAGACTTTTTCCTTGGTTTGGCCTGACCTGCACTTTTTTAGTACAAGGATTTTCCCTTGTGTGCAAAGAGTGATGTTATGGATATTGCTGGGTCTGCCACAACCACTCAGAATCACATTTAGCGCTGTGGATGACGGCTGAAGAAGTAATGACTTTGTTCCTGCTGATAAGAAGAGATTCTCCATTTGACTTCTCCTGAGTAAGTGGACGAGCTGATGAATGGTCAGACAAGCACCTGATCAAAAATTAATGAGAGCTTCTTCACGCTCTACAGCACTCGAACAGAATTTCCTTTTTTTTTAAGTTAAAGGGGGTGTGGGGTTTCTACTCTTTCTATATATTATTAGATTGATTCATCATCTTAAGGATTAAACATTAGAAGATTGATTTTTTTTGAAACTCAGAAACAGATCATGACAATTCGTATTGAAATTGTTGACTTTTGCACATTATTAATTTGGAAAACCAACACATTTCATCACACTCTTGAATCATCTTTGATTGACATATGGTTTAAAGGAACAGTTCACTCAAAAATGAAAATTCTGTCTTCATATATTCACCCTCAAGTTGTTCAAAATCTGAATAAATGTCTTTGTTTTGATGAACACAGAGAAAGATATTTGGAAGAATGCTTATAACCAAACAGTTCTTGGCCACCATTGACTACCATAGCTGGAAAAATAGCTTCTGTTGAACCCAAAAGATATTTTGAAGAATGTAGGAAAGCAAACAGTTCTGGGGGACTTTTGACCACCATTGTAATTTGTCCTACTATGGCAGTCAACGGTGGCCAAGAACTGTCTGGAACAACTCCAGAATGACTAAATAATGACAGAATTATTATTTTAGGAAAGCAATCTTAAATTGTGACTAGAAACCCACACATTTTCTATCCTCTTTAATACATGAAACACCACATAAAACATCTCATTCAGCTTTTTTCAGCGGTCTAAAATCAATTTGTAAATAACAGTAACTGTTTATTTGCTTCCACCCACCCTGCATCACTTTCTCACTGTTTCATTTCTTCCAGGTTTGTCTGCATCAGCCTCTCTGGTGTCTCTGGGCTGGATGATGGCATCTTACCAGAAGGCGTTACGGGACTCCCGTGACGACAAGCTCCCCATGTCGTATAAAGCTGTGATGGTGAGCGTGCTGTGGCACCTGTTCACAGTGGGAGCCCGTGCCATGGCCTTTGCTCTTTTTGCCTCCATCTTCCAGCTCTACTTTGGCATTTTCATCGTGGCCCACTGGTGCGCCATGACCTTCTGGATCATCCAGGGCGAGACCGACTTCTGCATGTCCAAATGGGAGGAAATCATCTACAACATGATGGTGGGCATCGTGTACATCTTCTGTTGGTTCAGCGTGCGTGAGGGCCCCACGCGTTGCCGCCTGCTCCTCTACAGCCTCATAGTCCTGGTTGAGAACGTGGCCCTTACTGCCATCTGGTACATATATCGCAGTCCACGCACCTCGGACTTCTACGCTGTGGTGATAGTTTGCGTGGTGGCCTGCAGCTACGCCCTGGGCACGTTTTTTATGTTTGTCTATTACTGCCTGCTTCATCCTGACGGGCCTGTGTCTGGGACCTATATTGGATGCTGTGGGGTGCAGGTGGGTGCTGTTTCAGATCCATGTATCTCTTCTCACACCTCTGCCGCCCCTTTGGATGCGGTGAGCAGCCCGCCACGGACACTGCAGAGGACTAAAGGAGGTGAGTCGGTTGCCGGCGGAGACAATGGGGACGTTTTTAAAGTGCGTCCCGTTGCGGGCTCACGAACCCCCGCACCCCGCCTCACCCCAAGGAAAGAGGGTCCGGTAATTCGCATCGACCTGCCAAGGAAACAGTACCCAGCGTGGGATGCCCACTTCATTGATCGCAGACTGCGAAAGACCATCTTAGTATTAGAAAGCGCGGCACCGGTCACACCAAGGATCCAGTACCGGTGTCTAGGCACACCGAAGGAGGTGATGGAGTATGAGACGACAGTCTGAACTTTAGCGATGCTCACAAGATAGATTAGCTGCTTATCTTGTTTAAATTCAGGATGTTATGTGTGCAAAGTGTGTCCTCTCTAGCTTTATTTGGTTAAGATGCAGTAGATGTTTGGGAGAGGGAAACTTTCCCCCTTGTTGACCTGGCATGATGTACCGGTGTCTGGAAAAGAGCCAGCCTGTGTTGACGTCCGATATTAACGTTGGGAGGATGTGCAGGAAGCCAAAAGCTCCAAACAAAAAAAACGGTAGATCACAAAAGCAACAAGGACAATGTATGTTGAACAAAACAACCCTTTGCGTGTGATACATCAACAGTGATGGTGCTTAAACAGATCATAAACACCATTCTGGATGTTTTAAAAACTCTCGTGGCAACTGGCCTGAACAGCATTTACCGAATCTAATCGGTAGTAATGTGTTTTGTTTCTCTAAGGGTTGTGATACCAAGGCCTTAATGACTTTAATCTCGGCCATTCGGCATCTGAAAGGTGCATTTCAACCATTTTCAGCGGCGATTCTGTCTAAAACAGTGGCGATTATGAGAACAAACTGCATCCAGGTTTTTTTCTCTAAAGATTAGCAACTTAAAAAGCTCTTGATAACGTTATCAGGCATTGTTAAGCACAGAATGTAATGTCATTGAGGACAAATTTCACTCATAGGATTTCTTATCTCCTATCTTGATTTGTAAAAAGATTTACCATCATTCACCATTGAGGTCCCTTTTAAGTGGACATTTTTGCTCACTTTTCAATGATTTTTTGTTTTGTTTTTGTAAATGTTCTCAAAGAACATTGAGATCTTAATAGAGATAATAAGTCTGATGCTTTAAAGTGGTTAGGTGCATCTTCAGTTATAATGTATTTCTCAAGGTCAAGGAATCCTGATTATTTAGGAAGTTTATTTATTGAATGCCTGACATTTAAAAGGGAATGGGGTAGTACGACAACATTTTAAAAAGGACATACTTGTCTAAGCTAAAAAATATTTGAGAGTTCAAATGTTAAACTTGCTCATTGTACTGATGTAAGTCGAAAGAATGAAAATCGTATAGCATATGTTTACATGTTTTGAAACGGTTCTCTTTTTACGATTCTTTAATGATTCATAAAAATGTAATCAGCAGTATGATTATGCCATTTCATGTAATTTGCATTATGTATTTGCAATAATACTCATAAATGTTTCAATTGTGAATTGTACGTTTGAAAATGCATATGAAGAAATCTACACAGTGTCTTCTGTCTTATTATTATATATTACTTAATTTACATGTTTTTAATGACTCTTTGGGTTTTATTGCGGTTTTTACTTTTTATATTCAAGCCATCAATAAATGTTTCTTTCTTTCTTGCAGTATCACTGTTCTAGAACTCAAATGACAGCTTTGGTGAGAACGTGTCATCATTTTTATTTGACTTTATATGGCTGTTTGATAGGAAAATGTCCATTATTCATTCTGCTATGTTGACTGATATCATGGTATCCCTAAGTCTGTTAACTCATTGAAACAAAAACACTTTTGGCATAACTGTTATGTCCGTTTTGTACTGTGTTACTATGTTGGTGCTAGCTGGACCACCTCAGCACAGCTTCTGTATGCTTTCGATGTGGATCATATTCATTCACTCTGGTTAATGCTGGATTTTACCATAGACGCAATGAAAGACTTTAAGCCTTACACTGCACCTGCAAGACTGTTGCTGTCGAATACAAAAAAACAAAACAAAAAGTTGAACTTCGGCCATGTGTTTTATTTCGAAAATAAAGCAAAGTTGTGTGATTACTGACCAGACCAAAGCATCAACACATTGTGTTTTGTTGTGCTTTTAATGTTAAACTGAACTGTACATGTCATAAAAAAACTAGTTTTAATGCACTCATGTGGAAATTAGCTAAATAGATTTTATCCAAGCTTTTATCACCCACATTTGTTTCCTGCAGGAATTGAACCCATTATTTTGGGTAGAAAAGGTATACTAGCATCCTAATTCTAACATATCCACACAATCGATAATCCGATCAGTGTCATTCACACTTTGGCACCAATTGGCATTCACAAGCTTTTAGAATTCTAGATTAAACTGTTTTATGTAATATGTACTTGCTACCAAGCATGGCGGATGTCTCATCAAAGGTTTTCAGTATCATTTGACTGGTACTGTTTGGGGCCAATTATCCTTAAATATGAATCACCCAGGGCTGAATGAATTCGACTGGATCAAAAAGAGACAGATGGCTCTAAAAGTAAAATAAATGAATTTAAAAGTATTTCAGCACACTGCTTTTTAGGATCAGTCCACAAGTATAGATTATGAATGTCTGATGATGTATTACTAGAGTATTGTCATATTAATAATCCTTTGCTCAACCGTATTAATATTTTTAAACTATTGCTTCAAAATTCATTATTCAAATAAACGTATTTTATTAAAAGAACATAGGTATTTCATTATGTCTCATACTGGTTAACATTTGGCATAGATCAAATCAGTCATGTATGACATTACATGTTCATTTAAACAATTCATCTATCACCTTTAACACAATTTGACAACCTGTGTTTTTTTTTAAAGGGTCAATGACGTATAACGACAACTTATCATTTGGTGCGAAAAGTATTATCAATAATGTACATTTTTAATAGAAATATTGAATTGAATGAAATTCTTTTAATATCATAACATGTAACATGCAACGAAATTTGGTGTCTCTCACGAAAGAAGTACAAACTGTACACATCACATTTCAAATAAAAGACTATAACAAAAAATAAATAGATAAATATAAAGTGCCCAAATATAATATATCAAAATTATTCTAAAATTATAAAAAGTACTGTAGAGGAGTTGAAACTAGGGGAGGGAAATACATATATTTTTTGGCTGAAATATCCATCTCTGATACAGTGCTTAAGTGAATGGTATTTTTAAAACATTTATATCAGTTTAAGAAGACAAAATTATAGAACAAAAATATGAGATGATTACTTACCAAAACTCAAGGAAATTCAAGTACTTTGTTTCTTAACACTTTAAATACTAAAGATTTGTAAAAGCAAATGTTAAGCATGGTAATGAAATTAATTCATTTTAATATGAATCGCACTCGCATCACATGACATTTTAAAGGTTATGTCCAATTCAACCTTAAAATCACTTAATTTAACATTTTTCATTTTTCATCATTCTCTGCATTTATATGTACACCACATTCTTAATGTTTGAATAACTGCAACAGATATAAGATACCCTTATACATAATTGACCCCCCATAAAAATAAGTACATATATCTATATATAAATATATTTAACTTTAGAAATTCCTTTTGGATGACGAAATTTCCAGGCATCCTTTTCATCCTACACATTAAAGTCCCAGTGAAAATATAAATGACAATTCTTAATTTTTCATGAAATATTGCAGCGTTTATAATAACCTACATAGCTCATCAATGTGGGTCATCTTCTTTTCTAAATTCATATACCCTTAAAATCTTCAGTTCAAATCTGAAAATGCACTTCCGGCCTGAAATGACAATCAATCTCAAATGACATAAATTAGACGTCTTGGCCAGAGCATCCTTTAACTCCGCCCCCTCAACTGTCAGTCTGCTGCCAGATTCATATCAACATAAATGCAACAGCTGTTTTCGCACATCCAATCAATGCGAGCTGAGAAACGCAAGCCGCGCCCACTAATTTTCCGAAATTCCTTTTCCCTCGGAAATGTGTCGCAACTTCCGGTTCATGGGCACTTAAAAAAACAGGTGAACGTACACATTCATGAACTACCACATTTCGACCAATCAGTGGTAACAGAGGATTATTCGTATGCATACTTCAGAAATCTAGACCAATAATATATCAGTGGGCGTGGTTAAAGACTGATCTGGTGGCGCTGTCTGCTTCTAGATCGTCACAGTAGAATGGCGGCCGCAGCCTGCGGTGCTCGCGGTTGTCCTAAAGCTAATACAGCCAAACCACTCAAAGAGCACATGCGAAAGAACCGGGACACCCGTCGTAGACAAGCGGCCCTTTTGTTTCTGAACAACATATCTTTAGACGGACGACCGGTTCACAATCTAAACAACGGCGTTGTTGGCTCCAGAGAAGCGGAGAACCGGTGCGTGGATGTCGCAGGGTCGGCGCCGACGGGTCCCCCTCAGTCGACAACCAGCAGCAGTGGAACATACACTCAAGTGCCAGTCTCCGTTAGCGGCGAACCTGCGACCCCCTTACCGAGGACTAACACCCACCCTGCCCCTCTTAGCACCCCGACATGTAATCAAGGGAGTAGCGACGTTTTTACGGAGGATGTTCGCGCAGATCCTTCGTCGGTTCAGGCACTCCCCCTTTCCCCGAATTCTGGACCGACGAATCCATTTTCTGGAGCCGGCAAATCACCCATCCAGTTCCCGGGATCTACCTCCGTACCTGACCCACGACAAAGGTGCGTTTAGATCATTTTAGTACACAAATATGACTGCGTGATTGTTCTCTGGCAGGAATTGCTTGCATACACACCTCCATTCTTATCAAGTGTTGTGTATATCTACAACGCATTTGCCGTCCTTTTGTCTGCCACGTAATTCGTTGTTTACGCTTATGATTTATAATGATAAATTGCATAATAACTGAATTGTTATGGATTATGATTTCTTCCCAAAGGTCTAGAAGCTGCCCTGAGTGTTATTAAATGAGTGCTTACATTACGTCCTTAAAGTAACACCAAAACGATGCTCACTGCACAAGAGAAAAACACCAAGTAGAACCGTCAACTTCCGCCTTTATGCAACTTTCGTTTTCATCTAGGAAGGGGGATCTCGTTGTTTACGCGTGACATAAGCATCCCTGTAAACCTGACGCAATAAACATGCAGTATAAATCTGTACATTTTTGCGGGCTTAACTTAAATAAGTCATTATAAACAGACATTGTGTTTGTAACAGCAGAGGCAATATGATCAAGGCAGACAGACAGTAGGACAGGTGGAAGGTTTCCATGATGATATATCACTTTTGTCACAGTACATAACTAAGATCTGTTTAAATGAGGAGAGTCAAATACCACCAATCTGTCAAAACAACCTCTGTCTGGCTTCAAGTGATGTTGGTCGTGTAAAACATGAGATCATTTCCCTGTTTGTCTTATTCTCTCTCTTTATCTGTAGAAATATCCGCTTCCGTTCCCCTCACGCTTTCATCTTATTATGGATGATCTGTTGATTGAATAAAGCGGCCTTCAAGGCTCAATTTGTATGGCCGAGGGGATTTAGCCTAAGATTTATATTCAACGTAATCCGTTTTGTAAAGGAACCCAAAAATAACCTGTATATGACCTTCTTCTGTGGAATAGAAAAGAGATTTGAGATATGTCTCAATTTTGGGCCAGTGTCGTTTGAATCTTATGTCTTAAAGGATCGATTGACATGAGGGTGTGTAAATGATGAAAGAACTGAAAGAGAAAAAGTTGGCCTCTAAAGTCTTGAAGACGCAAAAGTTGTTCGCTCGAGAGCTCATACCAAAGAAAGACGCATTTAATTGAGCTTTTTATTTGTTGTTCTGTTGCAGGACACGTAACCTGTCTGGGTCTCCGGGGCCTAAGGTTTCCAAGAAGGTGCACTTCATCAAGAATATGAGACAGTATGACACTCGAGGAAGCAGGTGAGTCGGCGGGTGCGATGCAGGAAATACTTCGGGTTTATGTTTTTGATGAGCTGTAAGCAGTATAGGATTCAGAGGATATCTGGGAGACGGACTGTGGCATTAGTTCAAGGCTCAATCATTATTTTCACCCAAATCTAAAATCAACACATTATACAAATATATACAATAATATATATATAGTTAAATCATATATTTTGTTTTCAAGTATGTAAATTATCAAATTATATCACAATTAATTTAGTAAATTATTAACGATCACAATGTTGTTGTTTTACATGCCAACAGTTCTGATAAGAGCTTGTCACACAGTCACAGAAACCATAATGACTTGAGCAGTAAAATAAGGGGAAAATCAAAAAAAATAGATGGTCCCGGGTTCTAGGTTATATAACTGCAGTGTTCTCTGGCACCAAGTGGGAAACTGCAGCTCCTGACAGACTCCGTGGTTCCTTGGCTAACATAATAACAGACATACTCCCTGGATAACTCGCTTAGGTTCTCACAGGGATGTAAGAGATATAGATGTGGTTGGCTGCTCGGAACAACCGTGGTGGATTAAATTAAATCTCAAAAGGAGCCTTATATAGCAGTGACATCCTCCGGTGATAGAACTGAGTGTAGACGCAGCCATTAAAATGTAATGGAACTTTCTTACGTAAGATAAGTGCTTCCAAAAGTGCTTTTCTTTCCACTTGGTTTACAAACTCTCTGTCTTGCTCTTTCGTGTGTCCCTGGTTTTAAAGCCCCATTTATCTCGATACGATCTTGTTCATAAGGCAAAACACACCTCTTATCTTCATTTTCATCGATCGAATCATCAGTCCTGTCGTCGTGCCGCGCGGTGACTCGTGTTCATCTCAGACTCATGACATCATCAGTATGTAACTTGTGCCCTTTGACCTCATCGAGCACAACCTGTGTAACTGCTGTTGACCTTATTCGTGATGTTTTTCATCCTCCCCTGGGAAATGTGCCTTTTTTGTGATACTAAGGTTGCGACACCTAATCAAAAAAAGTGGTGGAAAAAAACAATTATGGTATGGAGGACAAAAATGTCATTTTTGATGAGCCAGGTCAGTGCTTTCATACAGCGTTTTGTACCTGTGCACTGCATTAAAAGCATATTTTGATATGTATATACAATAACAAGGTTTAATAGCTTATAAAAATAATATTTTTATGAAGAAATTATATAAAAATAACAATATTTAAAAGTAGAAATGAAAAATGTTTTTCATGCAGTTTACATACTATACTATACCATAAATTGGATCTGAATGGTTTGACTTTGTTTAGGCCTGTCGTCCTGTCACCATCTTCACTTCAGTGATCTCTCATTTTTTTGTCTTGCATGTTGCCTTGACCTTGGGTGTCTGCCTGAGCTCCTGACTGATGTTGTCTGTTTTGTGCACATATGCCATCTGTATCCTGCAGGGTTGTGCTGATCTGTGCCAAGAGAACCCTATGTGCTGCTTTCTCTGTATTGCCTTATGGAGATAGTTATCACATCAGGTACAGAGCAACAACAGTCAGCCAATCACCTTCATTCATTCCAAATCATGTGAACCCACACACGAGATACGGACAAATGAATGCTAGATGTTAGACTTTTAATGTTATTGTTTCACAAAGCTGGATTGTTGTTTGCTGATGGTTGCGGCATACATGTTAGGTCTGTTTGATATATTTATTGAAGTTATATAGAAAGTGTGCCATCCAGCTTTGTGTAGAACTTCAAGTTAGATCTGTTATTTCATTTCAGCTTTGAATTGAACAATGTCAGTGATTTGTCCATCTCTCGTACATCATACGATATCATAATTATAAAAAATGGGACCAATTAAATGTTTTTTTTAAATACATTCCTAGTAAAATTGCATCTTATATGTATGAAAGGGACATAAATCTATCAGTCATATTATGTGTGTAGCACATTTAAAAACAACACGCGTTGGCCAAAGTGCTTTACAGACCCAAAATTGCAAATTAAATCATAAAAAAAACGACATCAACGTTTAGGAGAACCTAAGCATTTAAATCGTCCAAACCATCATTTCATGAGGTTAAATGCCTCAATATCAAACATAAACACTGCTTTTGTCATTCTAAGCTGAAATATAATGATTTGTTTACAGACAAGGCAGCCCATAGACAGTCAACTGAAGTCTGATGCTGGTTTATTAATAGACCGCTTTTGATGACTTGGACCAGGCACACAACAACTACACAGAAGAGTCTTTATCTCATTATGAGAAGAGACTACATCTGCACTAATATGTTATTCAATTTTAACTCTTAAAAATTCATCTGCCTGCTGTAGTGACTCCAAACTAGAAGGCCAGAAACAGAGACACTCTTCCGGTGGGGTAGTTGATATGGTCCCAGGACTCGAGGGAGTGGAGGTGGACTTTGGAACGGTAAGATGAGATATTCGTCTCTGACAAGAGAAATGATTTTCAATAACCTTCAAAGATTTTTTTTTTCGTGGGGGTGAATGTTATGCTGACTATCTGGTTTTAAAGTGTTTTGGCAAGGTGCGGTATACACAGGGTCACAGGGTGTGTGTTTGCACAATGTTTTGTTTTTGTTTGTGCAGACTTGTAGATTAATGATTTAAACAACTTTTAAAGAGGCTTTAAGCATACAAACATTAAAGGTGTAGTTCACCCAAAATTTGTGCATCATTGTGTGTCTCTAAAACTGTATGACTTTATTTACATTTTTGTGTCAAACTATTTCTTGAAATGCATATACTGCGCATATACTTCTGTGCCTCTCTGACCGCTGTTTTTGATGTCTGTGGGTTGCAGACTGTGTCATACGCACGCTTCCTTCTCCCAACTAATGCCCTGGTCCGGCAGAAAAGCTGTGGGTTGCCTGAAACCATTTCGGGTCAGACCCCCATGTCACGAAACCGCATCAACACCCAGAAGAACTTCACACCCTCTCGAATCAGCAGTATGGGTCAAGATAGTGGTATGTTATTTATTTCTTATTATTTATGTATATTTCGTCTATTAAATAATGAGAAGAGACCATTTCAAAAATATTTTCAGTTTTTCTGAATTTTCAATTTATAGGTAGTTGTCTAGGTCAAATAATCATTTTTGTTCCATTCTGTGATATATAATATTGTTTCTATTTGCATTTATTTGAAGAAAATGAAAACTGGTAAAACAGGTCAAAATAACAGAAAAGATGTTTTGTATTATTCTTTGTAATACTGCAAAGAAAACAAGTTCATATTTACTTGTAAGCAACACAACAGTAAAATTTGTTTGTGTATTTAGGAAACGTTCAACAACTCTTTTCAGTGGTTTGAGTTTATTTCGTGATACCATTGATTTGTTTTCATGTGTCTTGTAATCCTGTCAGTCTTTCACATTGCCGTTATATAACTTTGTCCCTCCTTAGGTTTAATTTTTAGGTTAAAGTTCAACAGACACTGTAAAGGGATGCCCACAGTACATATAGAAATGCTGATTTAATGAAAATTCAAAATGGTCCCATATTTTTTCTACTGGATGTACTTGTATCTATTACATTGAAAGCCACTGTTAGTATACCTGTATGTATAATATTGTGTGTATTTCATAGGTGCGGACGAGCTATCAGACTATGACCCAAACTTACTTAGCGACCCCCAGTGGCCTTGCGGGAAGCACAAGCGAGTCTTAATTTTTGCGTCCTATGTGGTAAGAACCCTGATTACTAAACTCATCATACATGTGAACATGCCTTAAAAATACATCATCATTTTCATAAACCGCTTGGTAATCTTTGAACCCAACTCTTGTCCTATATCAGATCACTTAGGCATGTCATGTGATAAGCTCAGTACGGTCTAACAGCTAAAGTCTAGAAGACTGACGTCTAGTATATCAACTCAGCATTGAATACAGCCATGTGTAGTAGTCGCTATAAAAAGTTGTATGCTGTTTTATACCGTCTGCAACAAACGTCTCCTTGTGTTCCACGCAGACAACGGTTATCGAGTATGTAAAACCATCCGACCTGAAGAAAGACATGAACGAGACATTCAAGGAAAAGTTTCCTCATATTAAACTGACTCTAAGCAAGATCAGAAGGTAAAGTGGTTGTGAGATGGTTAAAGACCCGAGCATTGTTGCTTTTAGTGCATGTCTGTTAGATTTAACATCCTCTATATACCAAAAAATTGTCCTTAAAATATGGTTTTAATTGGAAATTCTTCAACAAAAATGGGGTACAAAAGTTATAGCAATGCGTTTTATATGTGATGTGCTTCGTGTCGTTTGTGTCTTTCTCCTCCGTGGCATTTGACGTGCACCGCAGTTTGAAAAGGGAGATGCGATCGGTGAGTGAAGAGTGTGGGCTACAGCCGGTTACCATAGGGATGGCCTATGTTTACTTCGAGAAGCTGGTTCTGCAGGGGCGACTGAATAAACACAACCGAAAGCTGGTGTCTAGCGCCTGCGTTTTACTGGCGGCCAAGATAAGCAGTGACCTCAAGAAACACGAGGTCAAGCAATTGATGGATGTAAGTGGGACGTGTTTGAAATCGTACTGTAGTGTATTGCATTATCAAAAGTACCACGGTATTACCGTGTTTTTAGAAAATGTACTAATGTATGGTTGTGATTCTCAAGTACCATGTTCAATATGGTAATTATTCCATACCGTTATGTGTGTTATGGTGTCACAACCATATGATATGATCGGTGTACTATGGTATTACTACAGTACAACACATGATGCATTGATTTGCAGTAATAGCCATTTATCTCCTTAATGGATTATGGTAACTAGCTATGCATATATTCTTAAACGTTATTTTATAATTTGAAGAATATTATATTTACTCTCTCTTTCTGATCTTGACCTTGAACAGAGGTTGGAGGAGCGTTTTCGGATAAATCGCAGAGAGCTGATTTCACTGGAGTTCACTGTACTGGTTGCCCTGGAGATGGCTCTCTACCTTCCAGACAGCAAGGTCATGCCTCACTATCGCAGACTGGTACAGCAGGTCTAAACCGTAGAGGACCTATTCAACCAATCCTAGATCAGTTGTTTTTCTCCACTCCCTTTTCATCTTCCATCATGTAACTGATTTTATAAATCACACGGATGTTTACTTCAAACACTGATTTACATGTTTTTTCCCATTTCGTTTTTTTGTAGAAAAACGTCATTTATCAACTTTTTAATCAGAAAGTCTTTTCTTCATGTGTTGACTTATTTATGAGATATTTTTTATGGATGACATTAATTTAATTTTAATTCATAATTTATATGTTTTGAATATTATATTTTTTATTCTTTGAGGATAGGAGTTCTTTTGTACTTTTTTGGGGGCGGGGTTGTGGAGCATTCCGATGCGTATCCAGCCAGACACTCTATGTTAGAGATGACATTTAACAGGCGCATTTATTGTGCTTCTCCAGGAGGTTTTTTGTAGTCATCAAACATTCACAGAGTATACACCTTGATTTTTGGGCGAAATTGTATTTTTCAATGAGACACGATAAATTGTTGGATAGTGTTGAATGTTTAAAAGATTACAAATTTAATTTGAATGTCTAAGTGCCATTTTTAATAGTGTACTGAACTGTTTACCAGATTTTTATTTTTTGTAACAGATGTTTTTACATTTGAATTGTTATATTCTTTAAAGTGATGGTTAACCCAAAAATGAAAATTTTGTCATAATTTACTCGGCCTCACGCTATTCTAACCCTTTTTACATTTCTTCGTTCTTTTGAAAGCTAAAGAAGATATTTTGAAGAATGGTGGAAACCAAACAGTTCTGGGCACAACTGACTACCGAGTAGTTTTTTTCTTCTGTGGTAGTCAATAGGGCCCCAGAACGGTTTGACTAGAAGCATTCTTTCAAATATCTTTCTTTGTGTCTAAAACAGTAAAATTTAGACGGAACAAGGCGGAGTAAATGATGACAGAATTTCAATTTATGGCTGAACTTTCCCTTTAATGCAGCTTTGACAATTACCATAATGAAATCAGTTTTATTTGAGGTTATTACTGTATCCTGTTTATCGTTTGTCAAAAGTGCAACATGCTCCAAACTGTAGGTTTTACAAATGTATATTCAGCTGTTGTGTATTTGGTCAGTGAGAAAACCTTACCTCTGTGACCAAATTTGGGTGGTTTATGTTGTGCAGTGTTGAATATGAGATATGAATTATTAATCTTTTTATCAGTGTTCATAAATGGTGTCTTATCTTTCACCCAATCCGTCTGAAATATCCTTCAGGAGTGACCTATGTTTACTTTAAACCTAAACAGTATCATAGTGTGGAGCATTATCACAATTTCACTATGCAACAATTTTTATTCATACATCTGTTTTTAGTATCAGCCTTTGATTTATGAATAACAGACATTTCACTCCTAAAGAAGCTACAGTTGGTAATAAAGCAATAATCCACAAGAGGTTATGGGTTATTTTGACTTTACTACAGAAAAGGGCCGGGGTGAAGTGTCAAACCACCTTGACTGTATTAAAATCACAGTTATGCACAGACTCAAGTGGCTTATTGCTTTTAAAGTCGCCATTTAATAAAAAATTCGAATTCAAATTGTTTTACACAGTGGTACAATATTTATTATAAATGATTTATTCGTGCACATCATTATTTTTTGAATCAGTCAAATCAGCTCCCATTTTGATGGCAACGCCCAAATTTCAACTATCCAATCAGTTCTCAATGAATGAAATCAAGTCCCGCCCTACATATGCATACGAAAAAAAACATTCGCTACTTCCATTTCCTGCCAACTTTAAATATGTGCCAAAAGCAATTAAGATGAACATAAACTGTTAGATTAATAAATCATTATCTGGCTACGTATATACTTTATTTTTCTTACTGTAAACTGAACACAATTAATACATGATGTGGTGGAGCAGGTGTGGTTTTCTTTCCAAAGTGACTCATCCAATTAGAATTCAGGATCAGAATTATTGGTTTGTTTTAATAAATTATTGGAGTTTCTTAATAAAATAAGCACATGGCCACCATCTAGTGGTGGTCTTTTTAATGTGACAGCTCTGTATGGTACATCTGCAACTTTCCCTCAGGGCTAAAACAGAAAATCTGTGAGAAAGCAACTGGATTGGAGAGAATTATTGTAATCGTACTTCACTTATTCTGTAAAGTGAAAATCGTCACTGAACTTTGAAGAATGAAGTGCCTTTTATTACATTTGCCGGCTCAGTCTTTTAGCCGTACTCTTTTTTTACAAATCCACCACAGTAAACGCATTGAGACATTTTTTGAAAAGCATGTGGGTTTAGATAATTGTTTTTTTTTTAAATTGTGTGAGTATGTGAGAATACATTGTGTCGTGTGATACTTTCGTGAATGTTTCTGTGGATCTAGAATGGTACAATCACTGCGAGGGTATCCTGTGACATTCTGCATGAGAAACCTGTTTTTTGTGAGTGTTGTTGAATATAAAGTCCTTCCAAAGTTAATTTTTTTGAATTTTTTTACAGTATGTCAATAACTGAAATGTTGTTTGGACCGTTTACTGATCTTGTGTTGTGTGGATACTGTGGTTTTGTCTATTTCATTGGAATTAGATTTATAAAAATGTTTATTTTGTCTGTGAAGTTTGTATCATGAAAGATTGTCTCACCGAAAAAAGTGTCTTTATTTGTAGAATATTTTTAATCAACTCTTTATTATTACTATTAGTTTCTATGTGTTTCAGGAAAATCAAGTAGTATACAGAGATAACAACATAATACTCTGGAAGATAAAGATAGTAGGGGAAACTCCTATGGAGACTTAATCCACGCATACGTTATTGATTTGGGATCATTCACCTTCCACGACCGTGTAAAACAAAACCACACACACAATAGATAGTCAAGGAGAGACCTTTTAGCTCATTTAAGTTGTATAAACTCAGACACAGACAAGGAGTTTTTTCTATTATGTGTTTAATTAGATCCCTTATCAAGGACATTTGATAAAGATCAGTTCACATTTTAGGTTAATGCACGACAACATATAATTCACAATTTCAAATATTATGGATCCTCTTCCAAATGGTTTGTCAAAAATTCTGAACTGTTTGTGACTTGAAAGACAAAAACACTAAAACTACTCAGTAAGGTCTGACAGATATCATTAATATTGCTATTTTACAAATGAGCAGGTTCATAAGCGCATTTGTATCACGAATTGTGGTGGTCTATACAAAGGTAGTAAAAAGTCACAATATACCATGTTCAACTATTTAAAGCCAGCATTGCACCACAGTGGAAATTCAGGCCTCTATCTGTGAAATGAGTTTCACAACAGCAACAAATCCTAGTGTCACAACCTAACAGGAACACAGACACAGTATGACTTCAAACCAACAGACATTTCTGAGTGTATGTTTGCTTTACATACTTGCATTCAATGTGACCGGCTTTATTTTATCTAACTGTGATTGCTACAGCAACGTCAAAGATGGCACAAAATCAAGAAACAATTGTGAGTTTAATGTCTCATGATTTCAAGGGCATCAAAAGCCATTAAGTTAGCAGCTGGTGAAATAATGTGGTTAGATATTTCTGAAGAATTGCTTAAAAGCATTGCTAGCAGGATCAGCTTGTGTGTTTAGTCATGCCAGAATATATCGTATAAAATTCAGAGGGAAATAATTTGTACTTTCTATAAAGTATGACATGGATTTAAGCTTGGCTTTTGGAATTGTATGCAGTACATGAAACATACCACTTCGTAAAGGTAAATAAGTTTGTCCTACACAATAGACGATCAATATATATTTTTGATCTTTATCAGTTATACTGACCTGTCTCTGCAGTAAACCATACATCAGCTCGAATGGAGACTAAAGGGAAACACAAACCTTCTCCAAAAGAGGCATGCTTGACTCACTCTTCCTACACAACCAAAGTATTTCACATAAACAGTGGAGCTCTTTGACGTATTTATACGATTCATAGACAAACACACAGACATTCCGATCGATCTTTGCATAGCGTGTGGGAATTTGTGAGTGCTAAAAAAATCACAGTATTGTTTAGACTTTTGAAAACAAAAGACCGCGATGTCTTTTTGAAGTCCTCTGAGGTCAGCTCTTGTCTTCGATAAATGTTTGATGCAGTCTTTACCCTTGTCCTGTCAAATATTTGTGAACAATGAAGCACATTCTGTAATCGACCGAGCATTTTTTGGTACGTGTATATGTATGAGGGGTAAACTGACATTTGCAACCCGTAAGTGCATAAACAAACAAAAAGAGGTTAGCACCCATCTCCTGATGAGTAATATGGCTTTAGTTTAAAAAAAAGATAAAAAAATCGATTTGGCATCCGTAAACGAAACATTGTTGGTGTCAGTTTGAATTAAAAGTTACTTATAAGTGCTTTATTTCTATTATTTAAAAAAACGCCTTTCAAACCAGGTAAACATTTTGTTCATAAGCAGCTTTCGTATTTGTTGACGCACAAAAATAAAACTGAATAAGCAGGTCTTAAATATTTGAAACGAGTGAGGAATGAGAATGTTCAGTTTAATTTCTCCTTTACCACAGAGATGGAGAGAAACGGCCTGAGAGGCGCATTTAATAGATATTACCGTTTTATCGCAACAGAGATTGGATGACACGGAAAAACTGCACAGTTTCCTTCTCATAATCAGTCACTAAATCGGCTGAATTTTATTAACAACATTCTGCCTCTAATACACCTTTGAAAAATGAAATATAGACGATAAAAATGGTTTTAATTCGACCAAAAATACAATGACGCTAGCACGGTCTCCTAACATGTTCAGAGCAGCCTCACGGTTCAACAATAATAAAGAATCTTTACAGACGGCACTGCAGCGCTTCCGTCGCTAACCGCATATAGCCATAAAATAACCACCCGAGTGTAACTAGGCAACGGACAGATGGAAAGCTAAGTACTTACATATAGACAAACAATCTCTACACATATATTGAGGTTTGCACAGAATGTTAGCTCTAAACCTAACGTACAAGCAGAAAAAATTATATTGTTTAGGCATTCCCTAATTTTCGAAATAAATAAATTTATTCTTGTTAACAGTGAAAGGTATGGAGAGGCGATAAACGTTCATTTGAATCTATCATTCCGGCAAAAAAAAGAAAAGAAATGTGAAAGGAGCTTGTAAAAGAGAGGAAATGATATGGACTGGATGAAGGAGAGCAACGAATGAATCTCAGGACCTCTCTTCATCCTTCCGTTCTGACCCAATCAGAAGACGTCTGGAAGATCAGAGTACCTCCTGTCGAAGTATCCACCCTTGTAGATCCAGTCTGGGACTCCAGTATAAGGGTTATTGCCTTGCTGGAACCATCTGGAAAGAAGACAGGCCGACATTTTGGATCAACATAAAGAACTCTTCAGTATTAGTTCAATTTAAATATTAAAACTAGTTTAAAGAATGCATTTTCAGATCAAAAACAACAATCAAAAATAAATGTTGTCAAGTTAAAAAGTCGTTTTTTGTTTAGAAAATACATTATTACATCATTCACACTTGTCTTTGATTCTTTAGTCACCTTGTGGACCATTCGGCCTCATCTTTAGCACGTTCTCTTCTCGCAGCTCTCTGCTTCTCCTCCAGTCTCTCCTTCTCTTGACTTGCAGTGTCTGGAATTTATAAAAAAGTATTAATTGGCATATCCAAGAACTAAATAGATGATAATAGAATGACCTGAAGGTTTGTGTCAGAGAAAGCGAGACTGTTCTCCATACCTATATCACCATTCTCCATTGCTCTGATGTCTGGCCGCAGACGACAGTCTGTTGGTGCGATGACTCCAGCCATGCCAGGGTCCAGCTCATTGAGACCCATAGTAAAATTGGTAAAATTATACATCTAAACATAAGCAATGAAATGAAGCGCAGATAAGTACTGAACCATCACGGATAAAACAGAAATGAATATTAAACAGAAATGTATTCAGGTACCTGTGTGGAGTTAGCGGGTCGAGGGGCCACTCTCCACAGTAATGTGCTGCCTGGGATCATAGTGACCGTCTCCTGGACATCTGGCATCTCATCCGCATCATCACCACCCGGACTCGGCTCCTAATCACATAGAGATACCAGTATTTAACCCTCAGCCAAAATGAGAAATAATCAACAGAAAAAGCAAGATCAAGGGGCCGCAAACTGTTGCATATTCAATTAGAAGAATTAAGAGGCTTTGTAATTCTAAAAATGCATACAGACTGGGGGGGAGTGATAACGGTTATTCTTGATATTGTGTTAACACTAAACATAATATCGTATATAATTCATGATCAGAATCTGGCTGACACTCCAACATAGTGTGTAGTGATATTGCACCCATTTTATATTTCTGCCCTGTTTAAAATTTACTCTCTCTCGCTACTGTCGTATTTTGAGTGCGATTTGTTTTACTAAAAATAAACAATTTCCTTTTAAAGAAAACAATTTGGTGAACGTTTCATTTTTGTGAGACTTTTGCTCACAATAATCATGAAGTCAGAACATCAGTTTTCAGTCCTAAAGCAGACCATTGTGGTAATCTCAGGAACTTCATTTGAGGATGTGTGTTGGACTTCCATGTAAAAAGCGAACAAAAAATAAACAATGGCTTTAACGGTAAGAGATAAAAGACAAGTGCTTATAACCTGCTTGTGTTTCTTGGAATCTCCTCCGCTTTTCTTCTCCGCTTTCTTATTGGCCTCGTAGACTTTTGGCTCAATGGTGTACACACACTCAGTCCACTTCCCGTAGACAACCACACGCTTCTTTTTACTAAAATACATTCAAACGAAATATGTACGAATCAAAACCGGATGCTCTTAGAAGGTTATTGCTCCAAAGAATAATACATCAAACAAATACACTCAGAATTTCATTTCAGAAGTGCTATAGAGACAGGGTGACCATGCAGTGAGAACTCGACAGACTGTGTGCCAGATATACCCGATGACATTCGACACGAGTGACTGCTCACCTCTTGTCCTGGATATGTCCCTCTACTCTGTGCAGTTCTTTGCCAAACATGCCGCAAGGCTTAAAATTCAGCACACACTTATCCCCCGTGCTGAAACGAATAGAAAGACAACGGTACGTTGACTAAAGAATCGTCCGCAATGTCTGATGATTAACTTCATGCTCTTTGATTGCTGGAAATTTTTACATAGGAAAAACACAAGAAAATTAAACGTAATTTAATATGAGTCATTACAAAGAAAAGAAGACATGCAAGACCTGTGGTTGATTATTTCCATTGTTCCATACTGCTCAATCCAGAGTTTTCCCAGGATAACATTATGCACACAGCACATAGGGTTCGTCCATGTGTATGCTTCTTTGTGCCTGAGGAAGAACAAGTAGCTCAGTCATAATTCATGCCCCTCTTTCATAAGCCCCCTAAAGTGTGATTTTTACTTCTGCGTCGGACCTAGGCCAAAGCCCTTTACGCCGTACGCTACGTGTCATACTTCCTGTGTCCGCGTCGACAGGCAATGACCACTAGGCATCTTTGTCCACGCGTGTGTTGCTTGTGTAACCAAGACAAGAGCCGAAGAAAAATCAGCTCTTTTGAGAAGCATTAGCAGTGATAGCCCCAAGTAAACAGTCACTTTTGTTGCAGATTTGAGATGTTTGAGATGTTCGTTCGGAAATACAGACCAACCACAGCGATTGCGGTCCGTGTAGGGTCCGCGTTGAGTTTACGTGTTGTTACATTTTTGGAGAGGTGCGCGTCAGGCTACAGCTAGGTTAGGGTATGCGGCTCTGTGTAGGGTACAGCATAGGTCCGACGTATAACCATAAATTGGGCCTTGTCAATATGTAACTTACTTTGACAGCTCGAGCGTCATGGTGCCCTTAGGCTCCGCCTCCACACTCTTCCCCCAGAATTTGAGTTTAGGGTAGATGGAGCCATGAAACGAAAAGTCCTGATTCAGTGACTCAGCGTAGAAGGCACTGATTGGCGGATGGTGGCTGACCTGTTCCGAGATCATGCGGTAACCCTCCTCCTCCCTGAAATGAGCGAATCATTAGCGTAAACTGAATGACATTTACATGTGCATAGAGAAGACCCGTAGGCTATTTGACAGTAAATGAATGCAGCTTTACCTCATGAGCTCGTACGTCTCTCCTAACAAAGGGTTAAAAGGTTTTCCAGTTCTGTCCCATTGTGATGCAACAGCAGAAACGGCGAACGCGGCCACAAACTGACAAATGAGACGCAGCGATCTTATAAACATTCAGATCTTGTGCCGACACACTTGCGTGATAAATGAAGCACTCACCTGCATGCGCTCGAAGGAGTCTGAAAGTGTACAAGCTTTATGGATGAGGTATGTATGTTCCATGTACTCTGTAATTCTCTGCAAGAAGCTCAGCGGTTCGTTGAAAACAATAGGCATTGTTATCTTCGACAGCTCCTGAAGCATTGTTAGAGAGACGACAAACACAGCGGATTGGCAAATGGACAACATAATACCATAATGTAAATAACGTGTCTCTTTTGATAATGTGTTTAGTGAATCGAGCTTGGCCCTTGACTAAGCTGACTCATTAACAGCTTGTCTAAAGCCACTGCGCGTTCATGCGCTCACCATTCCGATGCATTTCTTCAGGAAGCCCCATACGCTGAAGTCATTTCTGGAGAACATGGGTGCTGGGAGAGTAGTCCTGAACGCACAGATATTCACATAAAAACATTAAACAACGATTCAGCTTCCTGCTGCTGGACATTATTTTGTGTTGGCAATATTCAACCAGCTTACCGTCTCTCCCAAACACCGTTCTCAGATGGCACTTTGCCATTCGCTGTCTGCCTGCTGGCATCTTTATAGCTGACCTCACACGAGTCGTCAGATTCCAAACCTGGGAAAATGCAGCTTCAGTTAGGAATGCGCAGAACTACATTTTTTGTGAATTGTATTAATCGATTGTCATTCAAATGATCCATGAATGAATCGTTAATATCACAAAAATATCAAATAATAGAAATGTCTGCAGCTGTATTGAAATATCTGCAGCCTTTTCGCATTCACAAACAGCTGGTTTTGGTTGACGTATGCTCCGTCTAGACAATCACTTTCAACTTATTTACATTTTTGTGCATCACAAGAACTTCTTCTTTATCACCTGTCTCAGCATCATAGAACTCTTCCTCGCTGTTCATGATGGACTCAGTGTTGTTGATGTCAATCAGAAGGCATCGTTCCTCAGCCTGAATGTGTTCTCTAAATCAAAGCAGAGAATCGCAGGTTGTATATGATTACTAAAGAGATTTAAGGCACGCAAAGCTGTTAAACAGGTCAAGATCTACAACCGGGGGTCACCATTCCAACTAATACAACTAACCTGGCTGAAACACACTGGCTAATTCTGACCTCCACTCTCTAACGCAACACACTGAACAAACCCAAGCACACAATCACCTCACTGCAGACCTTAAACAGCTGTGCTTGGCAAAACCATCTGATGAGAGTGTCCGAGCAAGCTAATTCTTTAATGGCCAATGGCGGCTCATAGCAGAGAGAGTGGGTGTCAGCAGTCATCTGTCATTACGGCAACCGACCCTAGCGCGTCACTACGTCGGTTTTTTTATGGGAAACAGGAATAATGACGTTAACATATATAAAAGGGCTAAAAAACTATAATTTGAAGGTCCTATTCAGTCTGTATTCTGCCGTAAAACACCAAATGCAAAGCAGTTTAAAAAAACATATAACGGAAGACAGCACCATGCAAATTATAAAGCAAAGCAGACATTTGCTGTAACAAGGTGACAGCTATCAGGAATTCAAATAGCCCACGTGGTAAACTGGCCTCAGAGGACGTTTTGGCCGGCTGAGCAGCACGTAGCCCGGCGGTTTTGTGTGTGTTGTGGACTATGACTGACCAAAGGGTTTTGAATCAGAACATAGATCAACCCTAGCTGGACAGGCCGGAAATACTGCAGATGTTTAACCAGGCTAGAATGTATGAGTCTCCAGATCATCTAATCTAAGAATTATAAAACCCCATGAATCGTATTAGATGTTTAGGATTAAGCATCTAAACACAAAAATGAGCAAGGCTGACAAATAGACAGCAACATTTAGATTTTCATGCTTTTCTCATAATAAATAACCAGTATTTGAATGCATCTCAGACAAAGTGCCTGTATTGTGGTTCAATACACATTCATCGTGACACTATAAAAAGTAAAACTAGTTTAGCCATGCAATACATTTACTGTGACTATGACAACCAGGTGGCTAAGATATGGAAACCGATGAAGTTTCTGGCTGCGCGAAAGAGATGCTCAGAAATACTCCATAGTACCACTGCAATGACCTTTGACAGGTAAGATTGCATTATTGCTGTCAACTGACAGGTGGATGGACCTTCTCTCTCCATCATTGTCAAGTGTGACCACATTTATCATTGAATACTGTAATAAAAGTTATAGGAAATCACTATTGCTACATATAAATCACAATTTCCGCTTTATAATTTGATAAGGACACAAACACTGCATCCAACTAAACACACCCAAAGCAGGTAACTGCCATAACAGCAGTCTAGCCAACAGACTAGCGATGCGTGTATAAGGGCGAGCCGACATCAAGCCTGTTAGATATCCAAACAGACACGGATACTGTGAATAACACGACCCGATCGGCTTCTCTTATCCAGATCCGATGTGACGCAACGCACGTAGTATCTGTCTCGGGCTGTTTTGACCCGCTTTAGCCGCTAGCAGTGCCAGCGAAGCGGTCAATAACAAACACTCGTATTACTCAACAACGCGTCCGATTTCTTTCAATCACACCACGCTGCATAAAATATCACGTCATGTAAACTCCATCTTGCGTGTCAAGCTGTGTAACGTGCGTGCATCGCGTTACCTTTGAATAACGTAAAGCTGGATCTCTCCGTTCTCCGGTGGGACAGACAACAAGCACCCAGTTTGGGAAGGCTGACACGGGGGCGGAGACATTTCGCCAGGACGGAATGACAGACGGGATTGGAAGGCTATGGACGGGTCCCGTGCTAAAAGGGGCGGGATGATTGTTGATTGGCAGGGGTAGTAGCCAATTGTTGTGAAAGGCCTCAGCAGACCCCTCCCTAATCCACCGCGAACGCACGATATTAACCTCTTGTAGGGGCGGGGCTACGTTGAAGTTATATAAAGGGGTCGGTCCTAAAAGGTCAGGTTTGGGGGATATTTATAATCGTTACGATAAATATCGCTTAACTGCCTAACCCTATGGCAGTTAAGCATTTTAAATTGATATTAGAGAGCTTATTGACTTATATCATACATCTAAATGAAAGTTATGTAAAAGAAAGCCACTCTGAAGCTTTTAACGATGCACGTAGTACACATTCGAACACATATTGTGCTTTGACTGTTTCACAGCTTCATTTAATTTTAAATAAGACATTTTGTTTTGGTTATTATTTGCCAGTATCGACAAAAGGTTTTGACTATTATATGAGAAAATTTCATTGCAGCCACATGATGGCAGTACAAAACCAAAATTCCTTGCATTCTGTGGCGGTATTTTTTATTTTAACGTACTCATTTATTGATTGAATATTACAATTTTTTTTTTAATTTGATTGTATAATAAAATCGAAACACTTTTGTCGTCATAGATTTTATACAGACATTATAGCCAAGTCCTCATTATCAGTCGTTTGCATGTTAATGATACATGAAAAAAATAAAACAATACAAATAACCTTAAATATTTGTATAAATATTTCACAAACGAAGGGATGTAGACAACCCCTGTGGCTCATAGTGATTCAGAGAGAGAGAGAGAGAGAGAGAGAGAGAGAGAGGGAGAGAGAGAGAGAGAGAGAGAGAGAGACCCGTTTTGTGGGCGGAGATTTTGAGTTTTAAAAGCACGTGGCTACAAAGTAGACAGTCAGTCACTTCACCACTAAGTTAACCTCTTTATCCAGATTTACCTTAACTTTATATAACAAAAACTCTTAAGAGATCTCGGGTCGTGACATAATTTTTACCGCTACATGCTGATCTTCATCCTCGGAAAAAAAACTGTATAAAATGAAATGTTAACGAAAGAAAAGCTCCTTGCGGTCGGTCGTCTTTGAGTGCCAAAAATGACAAAAACAAAAGTTGAATCCAATCCGGTGTCTAATGCGGGCTCATCGCATCACGTACGGGACGGGCAGGATAAAGACTATGGAGACGGGAGCGGTCTCCAGCAGACAGGACAGATGACTTCAAAACAGCCTCCGAAAACCAACTTGACACCCATACAGAGCCAAACTAAAGAGATCAATTCTACCAAATCCAAGCGTGGATCGTCTGGCACGGTCAACATCCGCCACGCAACAAATGGAGCCATCCATATGAAACAAGAGTCGATAAAACGCCCCGAGAAATCCAATCAGTCGACCCGCAAAAGGAATCGCAGTAAATCGTCCGGGAGAAGGAAACTATCGGATGCAAGCATTACTTCTGATGATGTGAGCAAGGACTCCGGGAAACTGTCTTCCGCTGACAGCAGCTCTGAGATCTCCGATTCATCGGAAGAACTTAAGCACTCCACTAATGCGCAGTGTGGTGAGCCGGAGGTCAGTTACTGCGGGGCCGACGAAGAGATGATGAACGATTCAATTGAGCAAATATCACGACTTAGAGACGAAGATGGGGAGGGTAAAACAACCTTGTCCCCCGGGCTTGGATTCGGAGAGGGAAGCATCTCTCCTGGAGACCAGAGGTCTTACGTCTCTTTGGACAGTCGCTTGAACTACAGTGCATCTTTTGCACTTTCGGATGTTGCAGGAGACTTTACTGATGCGGTGCATGAGGACCTCATGAGGGAGATTGAAGATCTAAGATCAGAAAATGAATATTTAAAGGTAAATGTTATATGTCAATGTGTTTAAATGTTCATTTAGGCAGAGATGATGGAAGTCATGTAAAAATGTGTTTTAATCAGAAATGATGTTGGTTTATCATGGTTCATAATAACATTTGCAGGTAAAACCATTACAGAATCCCTTTAAGAAATGTGTTTTGGGCTTTATTCCAGTAATGTTGTTGGTTGCCATTATTTCATCTGCAGATAACGTCCAACCAGAAGTCCCACAGATACCATTTTCCATTTAAACCAATACAATTCCCATTGTATCATGTAGTACATCATTTAATTCAGAATAAGAGTTCAATCCATTATCCCAATTTGTATAAAAGAGCCTTACTCGTGCTTTTAAGGGGTGACATACTCCACCATTTCACACGTATTTTATACTAAATTGTAAAGTAAATAAATTGCACGTGATGCTTCGGCTTAGACTGTAGGATTGAGTCCTCAGGTAATTGGCTGGTCTCATCTCTCATTACGTCTGACAAGAGGGATTGGTTCACGAAGCGAACAAGACGAGCTTTGCTGTGATTAAGTGCCAGGTGCTGAGTAGAAATCAAAAAGTCAACACAAGTGCTGTCAGGTTATCCTTGAAGGCCATAAACAACACGTCAGTGAGTTAGTCTTGGCACATGCCACTGGGGTCAGAGGTTAATGCGCTCATCAGGCCAACACAGACTTACAGTAATTTTTACCAAAAAATTATATTAAGCAATGTAATCTGGAGCATATGTCGGTCATGCCTCTCGGGCCATCTAAATATAAATTTACAAATATCTGCACAAATGTAATTTGACTTGTATTATCATATTATTTATATTGCATTGATATCAATAAGATTTGCAAATGGTTCATTTAAACTTAAAGACATGTACACAAATATGGAAATGTGTAAGATAAAACACTTATCTGCATATCTAGTCAGCAAAAAGTAGCTATTTTAAATACAATGTTTTGCTGCTGCTTAGGACGAGATGGAGGAGCTCCGCTCAGAGATGCTGGAGATGAGGGACATATACATGGAGGAGGATGTGTACCAGCTACAGGAGCTACGGCAACAGCTTGACCAGGCCAACAAGGCCTGTCGCATCCTCCAGTACCGACTCAGGAAAGCGGAGAGACGCAGCCTTCGCATTGCCCAGACGGGGCAGGTGGATGGCGAGCTTATCAGGACACTAGAACATGATATTAGGGTAAGAAAGCCTTGAATGCATCTGTGTGACAAAGTTAAGAGTCATGCTTACAAACGTTTAACGTATAAAGGAAAACATACCATTTGAGTGTGCCATTGACATTTACAATATAATGAAATAGATGTGTTCCTCATGATTCTGGTCCAATTAAGCTACATAACAACAGCTACAGGGGTCTGTGCGTAGAGGAAAACCACTGGAAGGGTTTTGGATGCAGTCCATGGCATTCTTGGGTACAATATGTTTATTCGAATTGCTTAACGGTTAGCAACAATAAAATGTTGTATAGTAAGTCACTATGTGAGTCAATGCTCTTTGTCTTTATGATTCAGCATCTGCTCAAGCCTCCGTTCTCGTTTGGCAGGGAATCAATGCTGCTTGGTTCGTGACAGGCTTGAGCATTTGTTGGTTTAAACCACGCAGCCAATCAGAGAACCAGTTTTCTGTAGGAACGCTACAAATTAAAAATCTACACAGCAGGCCAGCGCATATAAAGCGCCTGGTTTCTTTGAAGTCAGCTCCGTGTAACGCATAAAAAAATCCTCTTGTTTTTTCTTGTAAACATGTGTCACCGAAACTAAGCTTGTATTTTGTGTAATGTGAAAATATTATTTTGCAAGTGTCCTTTACTATATATCAGGCAGTATATTCATGTTATATAGGTTTTTCTTTAACGGGTATTATAACGGAGCAGTTTTAGAATCGCCATTATTGAGGCAATTCTGAAGATAAACTGAGCAGCCAGTGACAAATTTGTGCAAAACCTGGCAATACATGTAATCTCAACACATTGTGTTTCCTTATGGATGCAATAAAATCAATGTCAACTATTTGCTTATTGATTATGTAACTAGCTGTAGTGCCGAATCAATATTTCTTGATAGTTTTTAAGTCATAAAATGTAAACAAATCCATACTCTTAAATTCAGATTTTGAATGAATGTGTTTTTGAACAGCAGTACATAAACTAAGTGTTCATTTATGTTTGCATGTGTATATGTGTCAAGGACTGTTGTCATCAATATCAAAGGTAGGAAGTGCAGCTGCTTGTATGAGTTGTGGGCATGTCCATGGTCAATCTATTTTAAAGACATGTTGGAGAAACAGATAACCTCCTTATAAAAACTGGGCCATTGAGGGTGCCCATCACTCAACTGCACTCCCTCAAGTGCCTCAGTGTTCTGCGAGCTGGACATTTTCTTCTCATGGAAATTATAATATTTTCTTTTATTTTAACTATCAACATATAAAATTATTAAATATATATTTTAAATTTAAATATATAGAATAATACATTTTTCATTTATGTGAACCTGGATCACAAAACCAGCCTTAAGTAGCACGGGAACATTTTTAGTAAAAGACAAAAATAGATTGTATGGGTCAAAATGATCGATTTTTCCTTTATGCCAAAAATCATTAGGATATTATGTAAAGATCATGTTCCATGAAAATATTTATTACATTTCCTACCTAAAATATATAAAAACTTTTTTTGTGAGTGCCACAGTGCCCCTGATGAACAACTTCAAAGGCATATTCTCAATATTTTGATTTTTTTGCACTCTCAGATTCCAGAGTTTTAAACGGTCGTATCTCAGCCAGATATTGTCCTATTCTAACAACTACTTATTTATTCCGCTTTCAGATTATGTAAAAATCTCAATTATTTTTCCCATAAGACTGGTTTTATTGTCCGAGGTCACATAAAACAAAGTTACAATATATTGAATTATACATAAGGAGTACAGTACATTGAGATAAGCACCGGTTCCAAAATATGGAAAGTATTATTAAATATTTTGCATTATTCAATATATTTTTGTTTCTTAAAAATGAAAAGAGTTGTTAATGGGGCTCCTGCTGAAAAATACAATACTGATAAAACAACCTGCTTTCTTCTGAGAATTAGAATACAGTCATGCACTGAAAGTCACGGCATAATCACATGAGCTCTAAAAGCTTTCCCTAGACATTGTAAGCAACCCATTGAGAAATCTGTCCATTACTGCCTTGCTCAAGGGCACATGGTAATAGGAAAGGAGGGACTTCATGTGAGACTCGACCCACCTTCTAAATTCTGAGCTGTAAACTAACCTCCTCACACCCTCAGTATCACAAACCACAACACTAAGCTACATCAGCAACATGGCAACCAAATGTACCCTTTTCAACATTGTCCATAAAGTCCTGATTAAATTCCTGTGTCGCTATTTCTACAAATAAAGCTTGTTTAAAATATTCAAGGGAAAATGAAATGTTAGATTGAGACACATGGGGAGTTATTTTAAGTTGTATTATATTTAGATGACTCCATCCAAATATTGTTTTCCCAGGTGGGAAAAAGTGTTTCCCTTCGTCTGCATGTTGAACTCGAAGCCATTCAGAAGAAAAGTTCCCAGCTTGAATGGGAAAACCAGGAACTGCGTGAGCGGTTGCAGAGTCTGGAAGTGGCGAAGCAGGTCTTGCAAACTGAGATGGACAAATCAAGAGAGGTACATTTTCCAAATCTTTGCTGCTCTTTAGTCATACCTTCACTGAACTCAAACAGAATCTAAACCCTAACACATAAGTATTTAGTATCTTAAATATAAAAATGGTTATCTTGTGTGTAACTGGCAATAAATATTTCTACCATGCTCTCATTCGATTTCACACCAGTGCTTACTGTATATCACTTTACAGTTTTGTTGCCTTGACTCCTCGATAACATGAATGCATGAATGCGTTTTGGATGACTGTTTGACCTTTACCCAACTGTAGCGGGTGTTACAGACAGCTGACTGCTCGGGTAGGGCGTAGTGTGATCCGAGGGTCAGAATTCAACCCACAGCTGTCATTCTTCACTCGTGGAAACACTGAGAAAGAGTGAGCGTAAGAACAAAGAAAACCTCATGGGGCAATTGAAAGACAAGAACGAAGAGAGTGTGTCGAAGTGCTTTAACCATCTATAAATACGTCTGAAGGGGAGATGTAAGTTTTGGCTGCGAGCCAGATATCACATGATGAAATGCAATTACGGCATCAGTGTTAAAAATACTCGTTGATGCCGATGAACATCAAGGCATGCTCGAATCCTCCACAGCCTTCAATCTGAAAAAAATAAATCACGGAGACACCGGCGTACTTAGCAAACGTCCGCCTTTATTGGCAACGAAGGCCTTTAGGTCTCGGAACTTATGCAGTTTAATCCAGGATTCGGTGCTTAGAGGTGGATCGCAGCGCCTCGGACAGCTGCTGGCAGTTTCTGATCCTCACCAGCCGAACAAATCAGCTACAGCCGCTTATGAAGACATCATGCCATCGTCACGCTACCTGAAACATGAGGATCTACATGCAACACTTGTCACTGGTCCATTAAAAGTCAAAAGCCATTTTGCACATTATGCCATAAGTCATAAAATGAATTACAAAATGTGTGACATTCGGATCACTGAGGTTATAATAATAACATTTAAGGAACCTTTTAAACTATAGTCTGTATACTCCTCTACTATTTATGCTAATAGGGATCTCTGTAAGACCTTAGATGGAGCAGCAGACAGATAGACTGACTCTAGCCAGCATTCTTTACATACTCAGAGCAGCATGGATGTTTGCTGTAGAAGAACGCTTTCCTTGGATATAAGCATTTTATCTGAGAATTTAAATACACTAGACAGTAGTAGAGCGGAAAATAACAAATGTGATGAACGTAATGCATACAAACACTTACAGTATGACCATAGGAGGACATCTTGAGTCACAATAGCAAGAATATGTTTTATAGGTGATGCTGCACTGGCCCCGAAAAGTATCTGTACACTTTAGTCAAACATAAATATATGTGATTGCATTATAACAAAACGTTAAATCAAGTGGCATTTAAAAGAAATGTAAAACAGATGCATAAAATCTTATAGTTGTTATTTCTTAATGATAAACATTTGCATTTTTTCCATTGGCTAGATGCATCTATTCATCTGACATTCAGTGCATGAAAATTATATTTTTTATATATTTATTTATTTATTATATGTGCACTCCCTGCCAGGGCTGAACTGGGAAGAGAAATTGGCCCTGACATTTTTTTGGGCCACATCGGCCCTCCACTATTTCTGTCGACATGGGGGGGGGGGGTTGGGGGGGGTGCTTAGCATAGCTAAGACTGTTGACCGGGGTGAGGAAATACGTGTTTTTTGTATTCGCTTATATAACATGTCTGAGCGGCCACAGCATCCGTTCCGGGTCCATACGTTAGCGGCCCATCGGGAATACACCCGGTACGGTAGATGGCCAGTCTGCCTCTGCGAATCCAACAGATGACCTCGGGATTGTAAGCGCTATGCTCTACTACAATAGATGTGGTTGAAAGTGAAGAAAAAGTAGGGCTGTCAAACGATTAATTGTGATTAATCGCATCCAGAAGAAAAGTTTGTGTTTACATAATATATCTATGTATACTGTGCATATTACTTTTGTAATAATAAACACAAAAACATACATGTATATATATTTAGAAAATGTTTAGATGTATTTATTTATATTTGCCAATCATTGAAATTAAATATAAAAATGCATTAATTTTTATATTTGAAATTTCTCTTTAATATGTACATGTATGTATATGTGTTAAAACTATAAAAATAATATGCACAGTGCACAGACATATATTATATAAAAACAAACTTTTATTCTGGATGCGATCAATCACGATGAATTGTTTGACAGCCGTAAAAGAAAATTTGGACACTTTCTGGATGGAGGAACAAGTCCATTACTATATCTGTGGTTACCCTGCTAGGATTCATTCATTTTCTTGTGAAAATCTGACTTAAGGTGATAGTTCACCCAACATGAGAATTCTGTCATACTTTACTCACGTTTGTAAACGAACAGCACTGGCACCCATTCACTTCTATTGCTTGACCACAAAACCAATGCGAGTGAATGGGTGCCGGTTTACAACATTCTTCAAAATATCAAAATATATAAAGTCATACAGTTTTGAAATGACAAAAAGACGAGTAAATGATGACCGCATTTTCATTTTGGGTAAACTTTCATTTAAAAAATCCACAAAAATGACTGTATGCAGAGACCTCGCATCATATCTCTGCAATGCACTTGGTTTGATATTATGACATGACATTCATACATGAACTTCTAAATACATGAACTTCTAACGTCTAAACTTAAATTCTTGTTGAAGCTGCTAAAATAACAGTATTGTGCATCAACAGAATTCTCTGAAAAGGAGGAGTATAAGATCAACATCCAGCAAGAGTGATAAAAAACTCTTCCCACAGGTAAATTGGGTTGGGATTCAACCTGATGTTTATCTACTTTAAGAGTTTGTGATGTGTTTTAATGCCGACCATTTGTCTATCCTCTGTAGGATGACAGTGCTGATTTAAAATGCCAGCTTCACTTTGCCAAAGAGGAGTCGGCACTGATGTGCAAGAAGCTAGCTAAGATGGCCATGGAGTCTGAGACGATGCGCGAAGAGCTTGCCAAGTACCGTCTGCTTTATGGTGAGGTAGATGAAAACAAGGCTAAAGCGGGCACCGTTAAATCCGCCCACACCCGAGAGGCAGAGGCCAAAGTGCATTTACGCCTGGTGGAGGAGGAAGCCACGCTTCTGAGTCGTCGGATTGTGGAGCTAGAGGTGGAGAACCGTGGGTTGCGAGCGGAAATGAGCGATCTGCGTGAGAAAGGAGAAGCAGGTCTGGAGGAAGACGAGTTGATGAAGGTGGCTGGTGAAGGATTGGCATTGCCGACCAGCACTGGTGAGCAGGGGGAGATGTTGAGAGGTGGACACCTGGATGATGGAGAGAAGACAAATGAGAATATGCAAGTGGACCAGACAAATTCAGAAGAGGAGGGCGTGAAGAACTCCTTCATGAGTCACATACACAGAGAGGGCCCAATCGGTGGGGAGCAGGAGCTTTCTGATGAGAGCAGAAGCGAAGGAAAAGCTCAATGTGCCCTTGGTGTGAAGGATCTAGAAGGTCTTCTTGCCGTTCATGATCAAGCGCTGCTTGTCAGATCAACCATTCAGTTCCTGACTGCTCCGGCTAAAAATGGTCTCTCTTCCGCTTGTACCCACACGACCCCTCCTGGTTCCCCCCACCTGAAGAAAACGGAGGTCGATCCAATATGCGAGAAGCATCAGTGGCTTCTGGACCCCATGCTGAGTCCCCTGACCAATGGATTGGAGGTGTTACAAGCCCAACTGCGTGCACTTGTAGAAAAGTTTGAGATGCTTTTAGATTCCACGCCAGAGGGTCCAGCAACTGATCTGGAACAAGCCACGTTAGATGAAGGGAAGGACACACGGAATCAAGCTAAACAGGAGCATCCAGGTGGAGAAGAACATTTTACTCATCCCAGAGTTCCTCATAGCAACGGATGTGATCAGGATAGTTTAGTTCTGCTCACGGTGCAACTCAGATGGTTCCTTCAGCAATGGAGACAGGAAGAGAAACCCGGAGGAGATGGAAAAAACATGTTTGAGGTAAATTTGTTACTGAGGTCATGACTCTGGAATAAAACCTATTTCTGTTTATTAATAAGAAGCTTGTATCTGACAACACAACATAAAATAGTTATTGAAAATATATTTTATTTTCAGATGTACTGTCCAAATGATCTTTGTCTTCTAACGGACACAGAGTCAATGGGATGTAAGAACACACCACAAGAGAAGTGCAAAAGTCAGGTATGTTGTAAAAAATGACACATGATATTTACTTAAAAAATGATGGCTGCAATATTACACAAAACAGTTTAGGTATTTTAAAACTTATTTTCAATGCAATATTACATGAATAAATCAAGTAAAATTACTTAAATTATTTAAGCACATGTCACATGCTAAACTTATTAAAATAAATATTAATTTCAGCATTGGAATTAACTGCTTTTTTAACTTCTATTTAACATTTATTATTGTTTAAAACACATATTGCTTACAATTTTGCTGAGTGCTGTCTCAATACTGGCATTAGCACCATTACTGTTCACCGAATGAAGAAACAAACACCATGAGCTCTCTCTAAATCCACTGCTCAGTTTAGTGACACCACAAAATAATTATCCAAAGATTATTTATACAACTTTAAGTGGGTTGAACACAACAAAATCAAGTTTAATTTAGTCAATTATACAAGAACACCGTTTTAATAAGTAAGGTTTGCTCAATTTATTTCATGAAATCTACTATACCACAGAATAATTTTTACAGTGTTTAAAATGAAGTAGCAATTTAAAAAAATTGCATAAAGCATCTCTTTCTCTTTTTTAGTATGAATATGCTCGCACAAAATATACAAAATAAATAGTTACAGATAGCGTAGTATTTAAGTCAGGATGCATGTTAACCTGTTAAAATAAAAGGTGTATATGTCTCTCTCAGGTGAGCAGTGCTCTGTTGTCAGACCTAAGAGCGGTTCTGCAGAATCTGTTCGATGAACTTTTGGAAGAACACAGGGCGGCCCAACATGTTACCCGTCAGTTTGCAAATGCCAAAGCAGCTTGGGCTGTTGAATGTGCGGAGCTCAAAAGCCTCATAAGAGAGAGAGTGAGAACCAAATGATCAACCTAAATGTCCTTTAGGAAGTTAATTTGTTTCATATTTTCTGATTCTTAATGCATCTTGTATCGCCTCTGCTTCATAGCACGAGGGAACGGCTGGGAAGGTGGAAGGAAGGGCTCCATTAGACCAGAACACTGCTTTGCAAAAGGACCACATTGAGAAACTTAAGCACTTGTTAGCAGAGTCTTACGCTGCAGTTATGGATCTGACAAAACGTCTGAAGGTCCACGAGAGAAACTGGAGTTCTGAGCGGCAGGAACTCTTGCAACACTTGAATCACATGCGGCTGGAATGTAAAGGTTCGAAGGCGACCAAACAAAATAAGAAAATGCAGGTAGGAGGAACAGTCTAGTGCACAGAAATAATATTTTGCATGCAAAAAATGTATGAAAATATTGTTGTAAGACCTGTTTGGAGAGATAATGCTGGTTCTTACAAGGTCATTTATTTAATCTTTTAGGAATTACAACATGTTCGTAAATGTGGATGTGAATCCAACTCACTTACTGTCTGTGTAAATGCAGCATCACTAGATTCATAGTTTGTTTTATTTTCTTTAGGATATTATCATACACCTAAAACTTTGAACTTTTCTCCCTTGTGTTTGTGTCCCATAAAGTTGTTAACAAAAAACAGACCCCAATATCCCTCTTTTATCTAATCCAGTTTTTCAAACACTGCCAAATTGTGCTGCGTATTAGGCTTAAAACACATGCATTACTATATATAATACTCTGCAAATGACCTCGTTTCACAAGCCCAGTAAGAGAGGTTGGAAAACCGACACAGTCTCGTGAGCCATGTGTGAAAGGGTTGTTAAATAGCGCATGGCAACAGAATTTAGGCTAATCCCTATCTGGAACTGTGGGAGAGCAGGCTGAACGGAGACATAAGCTTTAATCATGACGCTAAAAAGACTTTAGCCAAACCACATTGACCACAGAGTGTTAAACAGACTTATAAGAGCTCAGATAAAGTTCAATGGAGGAATTTACTTTCTTTTACAGTACATGTGGGTGCAACATTGAGCAAATGGAGAAAGAGATTTTTTTATTTTGATTATAATCCACAAAGACTGAATTAATTGTGCAGAAACAAATAAGACCAACACGTGAAATGCATAGATAACACAAACCTTCAAATAATAATTACATTCATTTTAATAATTCTTGAGGAATGAGGAATTAGTATTCAACTGTAGAAGTGTGTCTTTTATACAAATGATTATAGAAATACAAATTATTTTTAAAAAGCTGTTACTGTATATCTTTTTTTACATAGTGTGCTTTTTATATTGGTTATCATACGCTTCATACTTCACTTTGAACAAAATGTCCTGTTTTTAACTTTAATGTTAAAAATAAAACTGGCATGTAGACAGTGAGAGGTTCTGATGGGGTTGAGTTAAGCCTGAATAAACAGCAGGCTGTATTTTATAGTTTTCTTGCTAGTCTTTCTGTTTATTTTCCCATAATCTCGAACCGTTACCCTGACATACTTTTCCTCCAGTAAACCAGACAGACTTTGATGTATCTGTGTGTCTTCAATGCTATGTACAGTAGTCTCGTATGGGAAAGATTTCCTTTCAACAACATTTATTCTGAGATTCTGATTTCTTCTCAGTTTTGCTGTTTATTTCTTCCTTGTGTTTGTGCAATTTTTTTTATTTTCATACATTTTTCATTTAAAAACAAATAATCAAACAAATAGCTTTCTTTTGGTCTCATTTTCAGTCGGGTGGATGCAGAAAGACAGAAAGTGTTGGAAACATGGAGAGGTCAGCATGATTATTTCTTTGCATGTCATCTTTATAGTTAATAATATACCTAAAATTCTCTGTTGAATTGAAATGTAATGGACAGGGCTTCTTTCCATCTAGGACGTCCCTCAAAACCATCATGCCAAAATCCAACAAGAACTGGAAGTATCTCAGTCAAGAGGCTGCTCTTCTGGACCGGGAAGGTCCCTGCAAGACTTGGGATTGCCCTATTATGCCCCCCAGTTTTCCTGGTCTGAATCTAAGTGAAAATTCAACTCCGAGAAGCCACACTGCTCCAGAGAGAACCAGCATTCGTATATATTACAGCCCCCCATCAGCAAAAAGGATCCAAATGAGATCTGTGATGGCAGACATAGGGGAAGATTGTGAGAAGAGCCATGAACCACGTATGAATGCAGTTTCCTATGGCCTCGTAAACCAAGATTTGATCACGTCGTATGAAACCTGGCTGAGGAGCTTGCCGATTGACTGCCAAAGCTTAGTGGAGAGAGATTCAGTCTCTAGCATCAGCTCTCCATATTCTTTTGGGCTTCGAAACTCTAGTGTTGGGTCGCCGTCTCACTTGGTTTTCGGTAATTTAGACGTCTCAGCCAACCTGAGTGATGACATGAAGGAGATCACCGCTAGCGTGCTGCAAACGTCTCAATCGAGCTCTTTGGAAAGAAGCACAAGGGATTCTGGAAGCAGTGTGGTGAATGTCGTCAGCAAAGGAACTCAAACTCAATCCCAGCCACAGGTGACCACCGTTGGGCAACAAACAGATGGAACTCAAAACATTTACGCTACAAAGCACTGGTCACCCCGGGTGACCTCTTTTGTATCTGCAAGAACCCAACATGTTTCAGCTTCTTTGGACCGAGTACCCGGTCTGGCCGATCGGCTTCAGCCACACGGCGCCTCTCCAAAAATCCAGCGCAGGTATTCTGCTTCCACTGCTTTTTCCTCGAAGTCTTCCTCTTCCACATCCTCTTTCACCACTTCCTCTCTGTCCTCCTCATCTTCGCTAAGTTCCTCATCCAGGCTGGAGTATGGAAATAAGGAACGTGGCCTGTGGACCGCGCCCCAACGGTGTTCCCCAGGTTCAGCATGGACGCGAACCACAACCAGCAGGTCAAGCTCGACATCAGCGCCGGCCAGCGATAAACCCGGAAGCCGGAAAAGCGTAGGGATTCATAAGTACGGTCTAGTCCAGGAGTTTCTGCGCAATGTGTGTGGTCGAGGAGAGAAGACCAACCCTGAAGAGGAGAAAGCGCCAGCAGCACGCAGGGATCACATCGGTCTGGTGGGTTCGAAGAAATCCGAACAACCCCCCTCTCGAATACCAGCGGTGCCATTGGTCAGAAATGACAGCATCACCAAGATTGTCAACCGCAGATTTATGAAACAGGGCCAAAGAGAAGATTCAGCGTGCAGCCAGAGCAACAGGGGTTCAGTTGGCAAAACCAAGAGCCTGGAGGTGAGCAAAATGTCTTGAATTTGTATATTTTGCTGTGAAATTTTACAGTGCATGCACATACTCTCAATGGCTCTTTAGCAACTTAAGTAACGTTACTCGCTATTCTTTCTCATCTCTTCATCAGGATGGCGCTTGTGAGTGCAGTTCACCCTCTCTGACCTCTTGCTTTACCAGACACTCGCACAAAAACATCCGACATGGTCAGAACAAACCCCGTCCGCGTGAATACCTCCTTACTGGTGGAAAAGGGGAACCTGTTGTTTAATGAAGGGTGGAGTCTGAGATGTGATCTGACATCATGGCACAGCCTGCACAAGATGATTTAGGAATGGGCAGGTTCAACATGTCTTCCCCATCATTCATAAATATTTATGAATATTTGAATATACATGTTAAATATTTTGTGTAATTTGATTGTGTCCAGCTATTAATAACTATTAATAACTAATAATTACTCTCAGCTCTCTTGAACATAGTTTACCAGATTAAATCCATTCCACAGTATTTTCCCCAACAATAAGCAGAGGAAAATATGAAAATGAAGTATAGTCTGAGCCCAATATTAGTTAATGACATTAAAATAACTACAAAGAAGCAAATACGGTTTCTACTTATCTACTGGTGCTGTTATTGTATTGTCACTTTCCATCAATTCAATGTTACCACTTTGTAAAGTTTTTAATAGCAAGTTTTGATAAAGGTACTTTGTTAAATTAAAGATAATTAGGCAAGCTTTTTCATCTAAATACTATTTATTTGTGTCAAGACTTGTAGCTTTTTATGTAAAGTTTTATCCACAATACATTGTGTGTAGAAATCATGTTGTTTTAGTATTTTATTAGATGCCTATGTAAGATGATCTGTATTTAATAGATGCAAACATCAGTTGCTTGGGGCCAAGCATCTTAAACAGAGAGTGATTTCTGTAAACTGATTTAACATGCCATCCTAATAATGCTTCCAATCCCTCTGTAACCACAAAAAAATTGTAAGAAATTTGTTTTGAATTCTGTCATTTTTTTCAAGCTTTGATTCCATGAGACAATACATATATCCTGATTCTGATTTGTCGGTGGGTTTTTCCATGTTTCCTTGTGGTCCTTTGTTATTTCAGCATTAACATTTTACTCAGACTATTCAATTCAAGTTTATTTATATAGCGCTTTTCACAATGTGTATTGTTTCAAAGCAGCTTTACAGGGCAAACAGGACAAACAGAAAAGGTATAACACAGCACAGCACATTGTATTTATACAACGAGTAAGATCATACTAATAAATAATATATAATTTCTAAATAAATAAATAAATAAATGCAGTCACCCGGTGAGCAGGCCAACACTGCCCTGCTGTGGCGAGGAACCCAAACTCCAATGATTGATTAATGGAGAAAAAAACCTCTGGAGAAACCAGGCTCAACCGGGAGGGCCAGATCCCCTCTGACGTGTCATAGCTGCACTCAAACTGCTGACATGTGATTTAAGTTTAGCATTTAATGCCAAATATTGTAACTTCAGCATTAATAAGACAAATAGTCCGTCTTTGCTCTTGGTTGGGGGTGTATTGGTCATATTTCTCTCGATTTCTCTTAACTACAATTTTAGGATGTTTAAATCACTCTTCCATTTGTGCCATTGATCTTTAGTGGTATTTTCTGTTTTGAGCAACACTTGTCCTTGGTTCGGAATCTTACATAGATTTATCGTGACCTCTAGTGGTTGACCATACACATAAATGAACATGGCTCAAGTGTGAGCTCACATATAAACCATAATAAGAATAAAAATCTCAAAGTATCTAAAAAAATAGTAAATGTAGTGTGATTGTGTCTGTATGGCGTTTTCGTGCGGGCTTTTATTATGAAACATCACGTCCCATGGGGGCGGAGCACCAGTCGTCACGCCACTGCACCGTCGCTTACGCAGTACGCAGCACTGCGGATACCCCGAGCCGACGCGGCTGGTACATTTCGGTCCGTCTCAGAGCCGAGTTGCGGTCATCATGGTTTTCCACGACTATGTCACCCAAGAGCAGCTCTCAGGTTTTGATAAATACAAGGTGAGGCCGTCCTTGATTCACGACATTAAACATAATATGTCAGACTTTAGCGTGTCGGCTATGCTTTTGCTATGCTAGTCCTGCTATCATGACAGCAATGAGGTCTACCGGTGTGTGGCGCTTACGAGAAGGGCAGCGGCGGCTCGTTGTCAAATTGAAACATAAGTTTATAAGAAACGCAATGCTTTGTCACTTTTGTTATTTTGGTATTACATCGATAAACCACGACGGTCGTTTTTATTCTCCAGTTTGCAACGCTTGATAATATAGTTAAAGACGTTGTAGTATTAACTGCTTCGTTGCTGGACCAACGTACCACTGTGAATGGACAATAAGCTTTAAAGTGTGCGCTTTGCAAACTTCACGAGACTATATTAAAAAATAGTCAATAAAAGCTAAAAGTAAACACACTTCACGGTGTTGAGCTTAGTTCTGGGTGCTTTGCATGCCTTATTTCGTGGCTAAGTTAGTCAGGCTGATTTGTTAAGGGATGGGCTCATAATTCCGCCTCAGAAACGGATCTTGATAGTAAAGACATGACTTGAATATGAGTCACGCTCTCGTGGGTTTAGTAGTTCAGTGTTACGTCAAGCGTGAAATATTTACCCAAACCCTACGGCAGAATACACGGGTCCTTTATAACGAGAAATGGCTCGACGAGCTATGTGTCTATCAGATTGTTAACCATTTCCCTGCAACAAACATGACACGTGATTTGTTTAGAAAGTGAATATTCTCGCTCAACAGGATTTAGGGGTTGCAAATCCTCCGTGGTTTTCTTTTAAAGGGTTAAGTGAAATAACCTTTTAGAGATGTTATCACGATGTAGTGTGAGGGCTTGTCTCCGCAAGTCCAATTGTGAAACGGTCACATCTAAATGTATTTCACAGATCCTTTTTCTCAAAGGAGGTTATTCAAGCTTTTCATCTGTATAAGGAATCAAATGCATGACATTGCTCATAACTCAGTGCTCTACCAGTTGAGCTACAGAAGCTCTGTTATGTTTGTATTATGCTATGTTGGTTTGCACATACTTGTAGGCCATTCTAAACATACTGCAAGACTAGCCCTCCTTGCGCAGCATTTCTTACATCTGTACGGCCATTGGCTACGTTGTCTCTGACGTAGGCAGTGCTATTTAGCATAGAGCTAAATATATCCTCTTTAGATGTTATGCATTGCAAATTTTAGAGGATGAAAGCTTCCAGGTGTGTGCTATTTCCATCCCAACTCCCTGTCTGCTTTTTCCAGTTTTGTATTTACAGACAATACACCATACATTGGGTCGTTCAATATTTATAAGGGTGTTGGTTATATCCTTGCTTGATATGCGTAACTGCATGCACTTTGCTCTTGCAGGCCAAAGCTTAAAAGACACGCATTTTAGGTGAAGAGTTAACTTCGGACTGTCCCAAGTCCATATGTTTCAGATGGTTTACTCTATCCTTAGGCCCCCGGGGGCACATGCGGAGGAATTTTTCCTTCCTTTCAGGAGGATTATTTTCGAGCCATCTATAGACACAAATAAGTGCAGACAATAGCGTCTTTGTACTCGATTTACAGAAGCAAACTGACATATTGCAACTTTTAGGAGGTTACTTAATGTAGCTGACACGGCGTATAATGCTTTGAGCGTTCACAATTTTTAATCAGACTGTGATGTGTCTCGGGATTTCTTGCTCTCGTCTCATGTGTCGTCTTTTTGCTCTTCACAGTACAGTGCGGTGGACTCCAACCCCCTTTCGATCTATGTTATGCACCCCTTCTGGAACACAGTGGTGAAGGTGAGAGAATTATCTGCTAGGATCCTCATTTCGGGCGTTAACCTGAACCCACTAGAGCATTTGTTGATCCTTCCTGTTGTCGTTGCAGTGAAATTAGTTCACTTACAATTGTAAAGATAAAGAAATTAGACGTTATCAATGGATCAGGTGATTAAACGATGTGATTAAGATTTAGTAGGTTTGAGACAATCAAACACAAATGTCTGCTCGGGCATAACAAAGCATCAAATATTGTATTAATTTGTGTTTTAAGGTAGAGTTTTAAGTTTGATCGTTTTCTTGTCAGTCAATTTTTCACAAGAGCAAAAGGAAGATGCAAGTCCATATAGTGGCACTTCCAAAATACACAGTGTTTTGCTTTCATTGACTTGCATATATGCAACATTAATGAATGTTCCGTCTGGGTCTGATTACCGCAAGAGAGATCAGACCATTTGCAACTCGCTCATTTCTCATGTCTCTGTGTCTCAGGTCTTGCCCACATGGCTGGCACCAAACCTCATCACGTTCACAGGGTTCATGTTCCTAGTATTCACCTTCAGCTTGCTGTCTTTCTATGACTTTGACTTTTATGCCTCAGGTGAGGTCTATAAACGGTGTTCGTAATAGTCATGATTACCTCTAGTGAGGGTTGATATGTTGGATGATGTCAGAGGTTGTTTTATTTAGTCACTTATTGCTTAATGCTGCAGTCATTACAAAGGAAAAGTTTGTCATTTTTTTGTTATGATGTTTTATGAGAAAGATCAAGGTCTCCCTTCCAGCTCATCTTTTCTTTACTCATCAACTAGCCAACAGTCACAGATCTCACACATACAGTAACAGCACTTATAAACACTAAATGTAGCTTCATATACACCAGGTACACTGTAGTTGCTTATAGTATAAACACCCACAATATAACTTGAAAAGTCAGTTGTCTCAAGTTATTTGATGTTAATATGTAACTGGTATTACTTGACACAGTGCAATTTATGTCTTTGTCTTTTTTTGCGATATAGGGCATGGTTCCCCACATGTGCCAAGTTGGGTATGGATAGCTGCTGGTTTGTTTAACTTTCTAGCCTATACTTTAGGTAAGTGTGTGTGTTATCTTTAAGTGTTCATCACATAGCATGTGTATGTATGCGTATTTTTACATTTCTGTGCTGTTTTCTGCAGATGGTGTGGATGGAAAGCAGGCTCGGAGGACGAACTCCAGCACTCCGCTGGGTGAACTGTTTGACCACGGTTTGGACAGCTGGGCATGCGTGTTCTTCGTTGCAGCAGTGTATTCTGTTTTCGGACGGGGTGAAACCGGTGTCAGCGTGGAAACGCTGTACTATCTCTTATGGGTTGTCCTGTTTTCCTTCATACTGTCTCACTGGGAGAAATACAACACTGGGATTTTGTTTCTGCCGTGGGGCTATGACCTCAGCCAAGTGGTAATATTTATATTGACTTGTGATAAGTTGATGAACATAAAGTACGACTTTCAAAGATAGATAAACTCAAGGTTGCCAGGTTTGAATATTTTTTGTTTTGTCTTTGCCAGACGATCTCTGTCGTGTACATTATCACAGCAGTGGTTGGTGTGGACACATGGTATAAACCAGTTATTTGGAATATTCAGTACAGAGATTTCTTTACGGTCATGATTGTTGGTGAGCAAGTGTCACGCTTTTATTTGCTGTTCTCATAGTTAAATGTCACGTGCTACATTGTCATTGGCTGACTTTTTTGATCTCCTATTTGTTTCACTGCAGCATGTTTGTTTGTTGTTACTTTGCCAATGAGCCTCTACAATGTCTTCAAGTAAGTTTAACAATTCAGACTTTTAAAAATGTTTGTTTGTGAACAGGATTATTTGTTCTTACTTTGTCTCTGTGTTTTTCTTTCAGGGCGTACCGCAATAACACCCTGAAGCACAGTTCGGTATACGAGGCCTTGTTGCCGGTTTTCTCTCCGGCCCTCTTGTTTGTGCTGTCAACACTGTGGATAAGTCTCTCTCCCGCAAACATCGTCCAAATGCATCCCAGAGTCTTTTATCTCATGGTGGGCACAGCCTTCTCCAACGTTACTGTGAGTATTCACAGTTCTCTCTGGTGGAAATATGCGAATTGTGCAGCTCTAACAAAGGATGTCTTTCAGTTCCTGTTGAAACTTCTTGTTCGATGTCTGCTCCTTACATGCTTTTTCTGTCTTGCTCTTTCTCCCTCTCAGTGCAAGCTCATTGTATGCCAGATGAGTAATACTCGATGCAAGCCATTGACTTTGTTGTTGTTGCCAATGACAGCTGTGGTAATGCTGGTGATCTCTGGAACCATGAAGCACAGCGAAACTGTCATCCTGTACATATGGACTGCTTTTGTTCTACTGGTTCACATACACTATGGTGTATCAGTTGTGAGTATACCCGAATATTAAGGCTATTTTGAATTTTATATTTTCAGCGTGAAATATAAAATTCAATTGTTAAATATATTTTATCTTTGCCCTATTATTTCCTATTACTTAAGTCCTTCCTCGTTGTCCTTTTGTCGCTGTGCAGGTGAGGCAGTTGAGTGGTCATTTTAAAATATATGCCTTCTCGCTGAAAAAGCCCAACTCGGACTGACAGGACGAGGAGAAAATCGGCCTGAAGGCTGCTGAGGTCTAAGCTATCTCTGCAAAGTCTTCAGCTTGCCGACTTTCACCAGTTCACCAAGGAGACACAGCTAACACCAGGAAACCAAAATTTACTGACCAAACACGCCTTCTTTGTCTGTGGATGCTGCTCCGTCAACAAGATCGATTGAGCGAAGACATGCAGCTGCATCACTGGGACCAATGAGCCCAGAGATGGAGCTGCGCCACGGGGCCTGCTGTGCCCAGAGGTAGAGCTGCGCCACGGGGCCTTCTGTGCCCAGAGGTGGAGCTGCGCCACGGGGCCCGCTGACCCCAGAGGTGGTTCTGCTCCATATGACCATTTCAAGCCCAGAGACACAGCTGCACCATGGGACTCGCTGATAAAAAGAATGCAGCTGCACAACAGGAACCGCTGAGCCCAGGAACTACAGTGCCTAGAGCTGTGTGACGGGGTCAATTTCTCGAAAAAGAAAGAGCTGAATTGTGTTGCTAGCTCAGGAGTGAAACTGTTTGGTTGTCTGGTATCTGTGAAAGTGAGAATTATGCTTGTTTCCTAAGGAAATGTGCTTTTCAGCTGAGATACCAGGAGCCTTGTACAGTTGGTTTACTGTCACTCGTAGGTTCTCTTGGAAGAGTACACATTCACTCCAGCATGCTCCATAACATGTAGCACAACACATGATGTACACAGAAGATGTGATGAATGTCTTTAGCTAATTTGACTTGAAGATTTTATTTACAATTCATTAGCTAATTTTGGAAAGTAATCTCCTTTTTTAAACGCTTCCCACTGCAAAACGAGGCATTACTGATTTTGGACAGTATAAACAGACTGAAAGCGGTCTCAATTTCTGTTAATAGAAGCTTATTATCTTTGAGTGTAGGAAAAGGAAAGATAATGGCTTATTTAAAATTGTGGTACAGTTGCTGATCTGTGAATATATTGTGGTACTTATGCTGATCTGGATTATAATAATGACAGAATAATGCATATTTTAACTACCGCAAATGATGACTTGCTAGAAGACTGACTCCATTTCACTGAACACAAACTAGTATGTTGCACACAGCTCAAACTTGTGACTTCTGACAAATTGAAAGGTGGAATTATGGATTCTGCCGTTTGGATTGGTATAGATCTTTATTTTTGTTTCCTTTTACATTGGTGATGGTGTGTTTGCATGCCGATTTTCAGTTTCCTCCGTCAATCTGTATTTTTTGTTTGGTTCACTAGTTGACTTTTATTGAGTTTATTTGTGCTTGAATGAAAAGTGTGCTTCAAACCCTAACCAGGAAAGAGTGCACTTTGAGTGAGCGAGTCGACCTCGCTCCGTTCTTTAAACACGATAAAAGCACTAGTCTCTGTGCCACCAACATGACCGTTTAACCTACAAAAAACCAGTGTCATGGCCTAAGTCCAATTCGTTCAAACATTTACCCTTTTTTTCTTTCTTTGTTTGCCTCTTTAAGGGTATCTTGTTCTCTTTTGGTGGGCTTAAGCAGAGGTCTTTTTTTTTTAAAGCTCGTTGATTGTTCAAAGTGTGTGCGAGTTTAATGTATGTATGTATATACATTTGTATGCGTGTGTGCATATGTACTGTATGTATGTATGTATGTGTTTATCTGTGTATGTTTTACATTTGTGTACTCTCACACTAGAACCCTCATACCTCCAGGTTTTGTTTGTATGGGATGAGTGGCAGTTATTGAAACGGAACAATTGATGGTTAAACGTGTATATATGTAACTCTGTCCGTGTTGTAATAGCATTGTGTTATTGTTAATCTTTTTATTGTTTTTAATCTCCATAACAGTGAAATACACCAAAACGTCTTTATACTCTTAATATCTCCTGAGTTTAAGAGAAATGACACGGGCAATGTATTTTAACAATGTTGTACCCAAAGTAAAAGTTTTTTTTGTAACGTGATTATTGTTTAAATAATGTGGCTGTCCACTACATGCTAACTTTATATATTTTTTGTGAGGAACTGTGTGAGGATAATTCATTAAACAAGAATGTAGAGAAATATGTCAGGTTGGACATTTTCGGCCAGTACCTTATTTATCCAGCAGATGGCGACAGTTTTCTTTAGTATCAACATTAAAACTGCAGTCATTGCTCCAAGGGTCAAATTTACACTTACTAAACTCACTAGTGGTAAATCTTATTTTCTACAATCCATGACTGATTTCAAAACATTAAATCTGTCTGTGGCTTTCACGTGCATTCATTGTCAGGGGAGGCTACTGTCATTTTGCCTGCTGGATTCTTTAATGTATGTCCAGACAGTATTAATTTATTTTTGTATTATCACTTTTTTTAACTCCAGCTCTCCCTATTACTGTGACCGTTTCCAATCCATATCAGGATCGATTTAATAGATAAATCAACCTACTGTCTGTGTGATCCTGTGGAGATCAATAAATTGTATGCTGTTCTTTTTCCTCAAAACTATTGGGTTAAAACCACTTGATATATTGTAAAACCAAATCCAGCGTGTTGTAACTGTATCTCGCAGTGCCGCCCAATTAAATATAAGTATATCCATAGTATCATTTTTTCCTATTGCAGATTTTGACACGTCATTAATATGTGATTCATGAACTCATTAGTTGAACTAAAAGATTATACACATTCATCTAAATTCTAAAATCGATTTAATGGTTATAATGGGATTAGTGTTGGTTGTAATGAAGACTATATGGTGTCTTTGTGTCTTTACTGGTTATGTGTTGGGTTCTATCTGGCGGATATGAACCAATAGAACACGAAGCAACTCTGATATAAAAGTAAACAACAGAATGTTTTTTGTTTGTAATGAAAACCATAAAATAACAGTTTTCGTCATCAGGCATGGTTAAGTTAGCATTACACCAATGAGCCCAGAGGTGGAGGTGATGTATTGTTTTATATTATTAGTTAACAACTGATGGTTGTTTATTTGTAATGAGACCAATGGAATTTCAATAGTTTTGTCATAAAGCAGGTTTAACAATTATAGTAACTACATTTACCATGGTCTTGACACAGTTTAACCATGGTACTTGTTGTTACGCAAATGCTAATCAATTCGCAAACAAAACATAGTTACTATAACTTTATTAACGGAAAGCTTTTGTCACTGAATTTGACCACTGTGAAACTGTCATGTGGCCATTCAACACAAAGGTTTTGTGGTAGCATTTAAGTCCAGTGAGCCCAGCAGTGGAGCTGCGCCACAAGGCCTGCTGTGCCCAGAGGAGGAGCTGCACCACGAAGCTTGCCGTGCCCAGAATTAGAGCAGCACCACGAAGCTTGCCGTGCCCAGAATTAGAGCAGCACCACGAAGCTTGCCGTGCCCAGAATTAGAGCTGCACCACGAAGCTTGCTGTGCCTAGAGGAGGAGCTGCACCACGAGGCCTGGTGTGCCCAGAGGAGGAGCTGCGCCACGAAGGCTGCTGTGCCCAGAGTAGGAGCTGCACCACGAGGCCTGCTGTGCCCAGAGGAGGAGCTGCGCCACGAGGGCTGCTGTGCCCAGAGTAGGAGCTGCACCACGAGGACTGCTGTGCCCAGAGGAGGAGCTGCGCCACGAGGGCTGCTGTGCCCAGAGGAGGAGCTGCACCACAAGGCCCAGTGTTGTAAAGAGCGATAGGCTTATAACAGAAACTCTGTTACTCTAGCTACGGGCGGAATAAAAGCTAAAAGCTGATTCCTCTTGTTCAGATTGTACCAGTGGTATATCTTAACTGACTTGATCTTAGTGGTCTGTTAGGTTTACAGTCAGTATGTATTTCGGTCCTAGGCAATTTAGTGATTTATAAACGAGTAATATACCTTTAAAAGTAACTTGAAGCCAGTGTAAGGACCTGAGGACTGGTGTCATATACTCAAGATTTTCTGGTTCTAGTCAGGATCCTGGCAGCAGTGTTCTGTATGAGCTGCAGCTGTCTAATGATCTTCTTGGGAAGGCCGGTGAGAAGACTATTGCAATAATTCCCCCTGCTAGTAATAAAGCCATGAACAAGTTTCTCTGAGTCTTGACTGGAAACCATATTCATTTAGAAGCAGTATTTACATTTGTTTGTATTATTATCGCATTTTTAAATTCAAGCCATCCCTCTAAATGTGCCACACTGGAACCAAGAATACATGTATGTGATGCTTTGATCAATCAATTGTATGCTGTTCTTTTTCCTCCAAACTACTAGTGTCTTAAAACCACTTGATATATGGTAAAACCAAATCCAGCCGTGTTGTAACTGTATCTCGCTGTGCTGCTCCATTAAATGTAAGTGTATCCACAGTATCATTTTTTCCTATTGCAGATTTTGACACGTCATGGTGAGAAGAGGCCGGATTTCACTCCAGATACTGTGTGCTTTAAATGTGATTCATGGCCTACATGAACAAAAAGTTATTTGTATAAGATTACACAAATCCCGTCTGATTTCTAAAATGGATTTATAATGGTTATAATGGGATAAGTGTGGGTTTTAAAGAAGAGAATATGATCTCTGTGCATCTTTACTGGTTTCTATTGGTAATGTTATCTAGCAGATATGAACAAACACAACACCACAAATCTTACTGTAATGAGGCAATAAGGAAATTATGTATTAATAAAATAGTAAACAACTGATTTCTGTAGTTTTTTCGTCAGGCACAGTCTATCCAGTTTAACGATGGTAGCCTACTTGTAGTCAAACGAATGTTTATCAATCTGCCCAAAATCATAGTTAAAGACTTTTTAAGATATTACTCGAAATTTTTGTGCATGAACTTAACTGCAAAACCTTCTGTGGCCCTACAACACAATAGTGGTAGTGAGTCTGAACAGTGTCCGTGTTCCCGGAGTGAGGTCCGTTCAATGCCCGTGTGTATGACTGACAGTCGGCTTCTTCAAGCGGGAGCGCGCTGTGCAACCCGGGAGAGCGCGCTCAATAATGCATGCACGTCATTAGAAATCGGAGATGATCTGTGTATAGTCGTTATTTCCCGCGGTGTCAGGGCGAGGTGCTGACAGTCCAGCGTCGACCGCACCTCAAGCTGGACCCTCAAAAAGCTGTGAAGGACGAGCAAGTGTAGGTCAATGAAATAAGACGTGTTTTTATTACATTAGTTTATAAGTTGTTTCCTTTACAGTTAATATTTGCCCTGAGTAAAATCTACAACGGTGTCACTTCTGCTTGACCCAGAAGTCCCGGCGTTCATCTTTAATTCAAACCGGGATTAACAGCGCGTGCATATTGGCGGGCTTTCAAAGACTGTCTGATCGCGCTCGTGTCCGGTGCTTTGTAAACAAGGAAACGGGGATTAGTTGGGAATGAGTTTGACCGCAAACATGAGATAAGAAATCGATCGAAGGAATTTAAGTAAAATAAAAAAGGGAAATTAGCCAAAGGCCTAAACTATGTCTAAATATGAATTTGTAAACATTCGGGATGCGCGCGCTTCTTGGTTGCAGAAAAGCCCGGAAGAGATAGCCTTTATAACGACTTGATAATTACACGGACACGGTGTACAAATAGTAAGACTTAGAAAGATTATAGAAAACCTTACCTGAAAAGAAATAAATTAAACACATATCCGGATTATTTCGTCAGTCCAGCCTGTTCGGGTATTACCACATGTCATTTAATGACTTAAAATAATATATTCAACGACGGTATTCCATAGGAAATAAAACACTATTTTTTGCCATTCCTATTCTGACATTCAACAACACAAAACCAAGTTTTTGAAGGAATAGTCGTCTCCGTTTCACTCATTTGTGCGTTGCTTCCACTGTTTTTCTGCAACCAGTATGCGCGCGCAAATGGCATTGATGTAATCGTGACGTTGACTCCAAATTGGTATATGCTATGCCTTATACACATGCAAATCAATCTGCCATAAACATCATTACTCAAAAACTATGGTAAATATTTAAGCGGTTCGCGTTAGCTATATTATCTGCTCGTAGGACTACTGTTTTGTAGCATACATCATTTTCTATTTGCCCAATCATTAATGCATTATGTTTGGTATGAGGTCACTTTTGGCAAGTTTCAACTTGTCTTATACTAGACAGGGCTTGAAAGAAACTGGTGACCCCGACACAGGCCAGTAGATAAATTGTTATTAGCTAATGTTGTACTGAGAGTAGGCCTATCTGTAGTTCAGGTTAAGCTGTAGGCTGTGCAAGAATGAAATTGTTAAACAGTAACCACAGGATGAATCCATTTCACTGGTTCTTAAAGGAATAGTTCACCCAAAAATAAATTACTCACCCTCTTGTCATTTCGAACTGTATGACTTCCTTCCTTCTGCAGAACACATGAGATGACATTTTGAAGAACGTTGGTAACCGAACCGCGGTCGAACCCATTGACTTCTATTATATGGACACAAAACCAATGCAAGTGAATGGCTGCCATCGCTGCTCGGTCAACAACATTTTTCAGAATATGAGTTCTTGGTAAGAAAGAAAGTCATAGAGGTTTGAAATGACAAGAGGGTGAGTAAATAAAGACATACTTTAAATTTTTGGGTGAACTATCCCATTAAGCTCACAATTCATTTTTTAGAGGATTTAATTAAATGGCATTTTGGACAAAAGCTGACGTGATGTGATCGTTGCCATGGAACTGTGAGAAGTGCAACTTCATTGCTGGGTTGACAGTTAAATACCACTGTGCTTTTTTCGGTCACTATTGGTACATATTTGTCATTTTCTTCTCTTGTGTGTTTAATTAAATCAGAGAATGATGGGATTGCCATGGCGTTAATGTTAGCACCCTGGTAATGTCCAGACATTACACACGCACACGTCAACATATGTTAAAGATAATGACTTTCTCAACATGCTGTGGTTAATTGTAGATATTAACTTTCACACAACTATTACTCCAACAACACTAAAAGCTGCATTTACATCCATTGAAAGAATGATGACTGGTTTATATAATTGCAAAATGTTGGCTTATTTTGTCTTTAAAATAGCTCTGTGTTTCTGTAGTTACAAGCATGAGGTGTAGACATGCCACTGGTTCAATCTTTCTCCATCAGTATGCATAACCAGAAACTCACACCAAGCCCAGGCCCCCTCATCATCATATCATGTACCAAAACAAAGCCTTCAAAATTTATGAGCTCCTCTCTAGTAAGGAGGGAAAGATTCCTTTACATTATTGAAAACCCTTAAGGCCATTGGGAAGCAGCCACAACAAAGATACTCATTTAAAATACACGTTACAAAACACACACACCTCAATCGCCCAAACATTAGCCTAATTACCTGAGCATATTTATAAAAGCTATCCGTGATCAAGTAACCACTTACATTTGTGTGTATATTCAAAGTCATTTTATTAAGTTGTTAAAAATACAAAATCTATAAAATCGCACTCATCCGTTGAATTACGTCATAAATATGTTTCGCCATATGCCATGGCTGGCTTATGGATGCTCATTCTTTGGCACCGACTGGCAGAGTTGAGTGATCTCATTGAGATGCATTCATTCATAAAGGGAGAAACATGATAGCGGCTTAAAACCTACAAAGGGCATCAGTCAAATCCCAACCAAACAATTGAGAAACCCAAGAGTAGTGAAATTGTCCTGGGACTGAGGGATTAGAGCGGGCCAAGGGGGCATGGAGAACAGGAGGCATAGTAATGAGATAATGGATGGATCAATGTTGATTTGAAGATGACTATTCTCAGATCAGAGAGGGAGTAGATGAGGGAGTCACACAATGATGGAAATGTGGTCAGCCATTCAAGGAAAACATCAAATTGACTTTCCCTGCGTCTAACACTTTCCCTCTTCCACTTCCTCTCTAAACCTCTGTCACCCAAAGTCCATTCTAAGTATGTCAGTCTTTTTGTCCGATTTGTTCTGTAAAGCCGCTGGGAGCATAGGTAGGTTGAGATCGGTGGTCCTGCGCTGTTGTATAGCCGTCCGTAACTGAACGGAGTTCCTTTTCGCGGCACTGCCAGCAACACCTATCCCTCCTCCCCCTCCTGCGCTTCTCTTCTCCTTCCCGTGTCTCAGGTTTTTAATAACGAGAGCTTGTTGTCTCTGTGACGGAAACAATGGTGGTTTGGACCCGTTCACTAAGAAAGGGGAGGAGCCTGTGCCAGGGGTGGCGTGGCGCGTGAGGCCAATCCAAGTCACTTTTCTAGCCGTGGCTACTTTAAGTGTTCCGGTATGGCGTAGTCGCGGTAACGGTGAGGTTTGCGCCGAGGGCTCAATGTGGCGAGCGTTAAACGTTTTCTCCTCAATAGCCAGTAAGAGATCTTTAATGCGCTGTCCTGCTCTGCTCTCCAGGTTTGTTCTTGATGCACCTTTCTCGGAGTAGAATGTCTGCAGCTTCTCCAGTTTGTGATCGTCTTGTTGTTCAGATTCCAAGCCTTGAAATTTGTCAGAGTAAGTTGTTCTCAGATCCCGCTGCCTGTTCGATGTTCTCATTGTCTGGGAGTCTCTGGACGTGTCTGCGGTTACGATGGCATCACAAGGAGCAGAGTCACAAAGATTTGTGGCACTCCCCTCTCGGCACGAGCACTGGGGGGGTGAGATGTGAAGCACCTCCTTTTCACCAAAAGTTGAAACTGGAACATATATGAACACATTTATGAACAAATGCAAATCCATGTGCTGCAGATTAAAAAAACAATGGATTGTATGAATATTTGTGTTTCTAAAATAACAAATTTAATTGGTTTAAGATGCGAAGAGCTTATAAGAGCAAAGAAATGAATACTTGTTTACCTTTATGAATCAGTCTGTCCTGTGTCTCTAGTATGGCAATATCATTAGTTGTATCCACTGGCAGTGATCTTGGGGAATCTGCTCTATTTATCGGGCTTGGCTGTCTGGGTCTAACTGTCACTGGCCTTTTCTTGCCACTCCGGGCGTCTCTGTCCTGGGACCGACACCTCTCGGTCCTGGTGTGCTTTGAATTCCTCTCATTGGATGCGTCACTTTGAGGAGACTAGAAGAGAAATACGCCTTTCAAGTTTTGTGACCATGAGTGTGTCAGAGTTAAGAAGTCGCAAATGTCTTTATTTTTGATCGTTTAATTCCTCGAAGACGGATAAAGAGCTGCACAAATCACCTGCTGCTGACTCTTTGCATCTGAATGGCTTTTCTCTCTTGAAAAGCCTTTATTTAAAAGACTCAATTCATTGTTTTCTTCTCGCTGGTGCGTTGCGATGCACGGGAAATGAGAGAAAACAGAAACAGTGAGAGGAATGTAAATGACTAGAAAATACTACAGTATTGCAATGTTAGTTTAGCAACATGTTAACGCCACACTCTGTGTGAAAAATTGTAGGTTTGTACAGTAGGTGTTTCATTTTACCTTCGTCGCCTTGACTACTTTCTGATACCTGGTGAGTTTCTTCAGCAGTAGATGGTAGGAGGCTAAGATGGCAGATGCCTTGTTGCTGATGACAGTATGGATGATGTCAGAAAGGCCGTAACCAAGAGATTCTGTCATGTAATTCATCAAGCCTGAATTCAGATCCTCAGGACGTAATCTAAAGAAAGAAACAGAGCTTTTAAAAACATTGTTAACATTTGATCAATACCCTGTTGAAAAATCATTTTGAAACAGCATGAATTTCCATACAGCTCCAGACTGGTTTATACTGGTTTGGTGATAGTTTAGCTAGTGGGTCAACATCTAAAAGAGAATATACTCTCTGAAAACAAGATAGCAGGTTGCCAGATTATCAAAAAGTACCAAGATGGCACTGGCATGTTTTTTTGTGACCTTTAAGGTCTTTGCAAATACAGTCCGAAATTTTTGTATGCTTTTTTTAGTATTTGGCTCTCGTTTGTAGTTTGTTTCTGAATTGTTAAAAAAGACCACTCAAAATGCTTGACGGATAAAACGCAGAAAATCGAACCAGATCCAAAAAATTTTCTGAAGGACGATAATATCGGAGGCAGTGTGTAAATGTGATATTTATTTTTTAACGTGCGGATATTACCGATGCAAATTTCGGACTTAAGAATGGAAACCACATAACTATGACAACATTTTCAAAAATAAAGACAAAGATTTCAGTACCACCACTGCACCACACATCTACAAATTCCTTTGGCAGATACCTGTTTCTATACGCGACAGTCTGGAGGAGTCTCTTGGAAAAACCTTCATTCAGCCATTTGTCCTGCATCGCTGCTTTGACCGTTGGTCTTTTTTCCGGTTCTGGCTCCAGCAGAGACAAGACAAACTGTACAGCCGCTGAAGTGGGAGTGAAAAAACGTGACACTAAAACTTGACATCTTGACACTGCTTAAGCACTCCCAAAACCCCGATTTAACCTTATGCTGAAGATCTCTGTAGATTTGTCAGAAGAGTGTCTGAGTATTTGTGTGTCAGACCTAGACTGAACTTTTCGAGGTTTCTTTTACAAATGGCCAGATCAGATTCAAGCACTTTGATCCCAAGTAAGTCTTCTCAATGAAGGGGGACTCCTCAGATCAGAGTTTCAGTTTGGCAGTGTGCTGGCCTGTGTGTGTGTGTGTATTAAGGTGGAGGTAGTGTTTGTGTCAGTAGACAGTGACGATCGCATTTACACATTCACTTAGAGTTGGATTACAAAGTTGCAAATTACAAAACTTCTATTAAATAAATAAATTCACTTCTAATTGCTTACAAAAAAACACACATGATGTTATACAGCAGATCATCATGTTTTCTAATACAACTATCTAAAAATTCTTAAATCGAAATACTTGAGAAGCAAAACAAATATCTTACAATGAGATAAAAAATTGAATTACGTTTTACATCTATTAAAGTGATAGTCCCCCAGAAAGGAAGATTCTGTCATCATTAACTCTTGTCATTTGAAACCTGTTGAATGTTCTTTCTCTTTTGCAGAACATCAAAGAAGATATTTTAAAGAAAGTCAGTAACCAGACAGCACCTGCACCCATTCGCTGCTCTGTATGGACACAAAACCAGTGCAAGTGAATGAGTACTGGTTAGCAACATTTTTAAAAAATATCTTCTTTTGTGGTTTTTTTTGGACAAACGAAAGTCATACAGGTTCAAAAAGACAAGAGGAAAAGTAATTAATGACAGAATTTTCAGTTTGGGGTGAACTATCCATCACGTCGCGTTTAGACTGCCAGCAAATGTGTCGCTGTGTGTTGCCAGTCTCTCGCTACAAGGTCGTCAGATGGCGTTGGCTGCTAACTTAGGCCGTGTTCAGACTTGACTTCTTTTTCGAAGCGGCTAGCATCTGTTTACATTAATATCCAATGGAGAAAACAGTGTTTTCAAAAAACGTCATGAGTGCGTTTTTAAAAGCCAGCGTCAGCGTCTTATTCTTCAGCTCAGGGCATCTTTTTAAGTTGAAAAAAGTTCAACTTTTCTGAAAAAAACGCACCACGTCAAGCTCCTTATCACAGCAAACCACTGAAAAGCCAGTAGTGCGTCGTTTCCATAACAACATGCGAGGGAGGTGATTGGTCGAGCAGGACCAAGCTTGAAAAAATAAAACGCCGGTTGGATCATAGTTTTGTATAAATGTAAGTTGAACTTTCTCTTTAATTTAATTTCAGATTGTATTTCTATCGAGAAATTAGTATTATGGTTTTTAAATAGTTATTTCAAATATGCTCTCTGTTTATGATTCAAATAGGCTTCCGTTACACTGTCTATCTGTTTCTCTGGGGTGCCTTTTTGCACAGACGCAGCCTCTGAAGTCATGCCGTTCAGCTACTATTTTTAACCAAACGCGGCGAGCGTTTTTTTATTTACTAAAAAAAAGCGCTTCTGTCATCTTTTTCTTGTTAAAAAGACGTCAAAGTGTGTTCATGGCCATAGGTTGTCTTCAGGTTGACATTTATGAACAAGCCCTGCTGTAACAGACGAGAGCTGGCTGACTTGAGCTCCAGTCCTGTACTCTTATTGGTAGTTGCTCCCGAAAGTCGCACATCATTTGCATAAAGTTGAGCAAATCTCAACTTTGACGCATCGGTACACGTCAAAGTGTACACTGCCCACTTCCTGTCGCCAACAGTCACTGTCGCCGAAAGTCGCCGGCACTCCATTGAAATGAATGACATCGCCTCTTTTGCCGCTGGGTTTTGCTGGCGGTATGAACGGGACGCTTAAGTACTCAATTCAAGTTTATTCTCTTCTCTATTGGCAGATTTTTTTTTTTGTCTTAATCATATACATTTCCAGAATATAAGATATTAAATCTTGGTTATTTAGCTTTTCAAGTAAATGTATCTTGATTTAAGAATTTTAGTGTTGTTGGGTGTAGCTATCTTTGTGAAATATATACTCAATACTCAACACATTTTTCTTGCCTCATTGTAATTTCACATTTTCCCTTTTACCCTGTGCGTATCATGTTGTGCAGAGGAACCCACGTGATTTTTGTGCGTGTATATAGGTGTATATTTCACCTTTGCTGATGTCTGATGGTATAGCGCTGATTTCTCCATTCACCATCTTTTGATGGAGTTGCTTGATGTTGAAGGGCTCCACAGTAAATGGCAATGTCCCTGTCAACATCGCAAACATACTCACACCCCTAAACACATTCAGACACAGTAACACAAACAATGTAAATAACCTCCTCTTAAATACAAATTATATGTACAAAATTACAAACGGTTGACTTCAGGATGCATTGTGTATACTTACACAGACCACACGTCCACTTTAGGGCCGTACTTCCTGTGTGCCAACAGTTCAGGTGCTGCGTAAGCTGGACTTCCACATTGAGTATTTAACAGATCCAGAGAGAGGGAATCTGACTTCAGGGTGTTGCTTAAACCAAAGTCTACACATAAACACAAAGACAAGTTTGTGCACTTCTCAGCTTGACAAATCTACATGTACACACACTGTTCTAAAAGCGACGCATGGCAAGACACTCACCAACAATCTTAATGTTGTTGTGCTCATCCAGTAGAAAGTTCTCGATCTTCAGATCCCTAATAAACCAGATCCAAATATGAAGGATGTTAAAACTGTTACACAAACCACATACACGGATCAGCTTCCATGTTTGGAAATATTTGACCAGCCAGAAACCCCAAACGCAATGAAAGATTGTGAATAAAAAAGGGATTTGTGTTAAAGAACAGACGCAGAACTGTTATTGCTGATGCTATCGCGGCTTGGTGGTCCCGAAGGTTCCAGTTATACTGCCAAGTTTTCCTTTTACTCTCATTCTTTTTTTTTCTCTTATAGTCCCTTTATTTCTTCTTTGTAATAAACACACTCACTTTGATGGCCGCACGCTCATCACATTTAATAGAAACTGTACGAGAAGCCTATAAAAAAAAATCACAGTCCTGAACGCAATTTCCATTCTCTCCATTTTTACAGACATGGCTGACATCTCAAAGCTCGATGGGCGGCCTTGTGTGCTTCGGCACACACAGATTGTCCTGAAACTTACATGAATTTGGCAAATGATTTGATTCTAATCGACATGCATTTTAGCTACTCATTTGCAGTACAGTTTTTGGGAATCAAATCTAATAGATGTGCTAAAATGTAAAGGGGAACTACTTGAAACCAAACCCTACATTTTTTAAGTTTGTGTAACGATATAGAGTTTTAGGTTTAGTTTGATTTTATTATTTGTGTATTTGTGTCGTACGAAAAGCTTCAAGCCTCAAGGACGTAGTTTGAGTTGGAGGAGCCAACTTTTCATTTGATTTGATTGATTCATCATGAATGAACTGTTGAACAGAGATGTCCGTGAGCCGTACATACCAACACCCTCCCTTCATTACCATGGGGACTGTACACATGTTGACTATCGCTGCAGGGTACAGATGGGACCTTTGCTCTCTCGTGATGAATCTGTAGCCAAGAGTATGTATATGTGAGTGAGTGTGTAAGTTAAAGTGGATTCTTTGATCTGTGTCCCACACAATAATAAAGGCTCTGTTCAGCCGGGAGTGTGCGCGAAGGAGATTTCTGCATTATGAGGCTTTATCCTGGGACTCCATTAGGAAGGAAGTCAGTGAATGATGTGTTAACCATAGTGGCTCTGGGTGATGATGTCATGAGAAACTGATGACATTCCCACTCCTGCTTTAAAGTAGATCTACCCTCACAAACACAAATGTTCTGCTCTTTTTGTTTTTAAAATGAACTCATCTGGTCTTATCATTGTTGTGTATAAATCTGACTTCTTTTAGCCGACAAAGAGCCAAGTCTGCGGTTTAAGTGGGTACTTTTGATAAGACACTTTGTAATGCATAACATTAAATAAAATGTGTTTTTTTAGGTATAGGACTGAATTTTTTTAATGTTTGGCCTATAGGAAAATTTTTAATTCCTCATTGGGCTGGTTTTCTGGCAACCCTGATAAAGCAAAATAACAGAGCATGGATGACGTCACTAAAGCTTAGTTAACTTGGGTAACTGTGCACATGTTCGGTACCTGTGAACTATGCCGTGTTTGTGCAGGTGATCCACTGCAGAAAGTATCTGGCGGGTGTATCTGCGCACCTCTCTCTCCTCCAGCCGCTTGCGTTCACAGATGCGGTCCATCAGATCTCCTCCACCACACAGCTCCATGGCCATATAGTAGCAGTTCTCCGTCTCCAGCGTCTCCAACAGCAGGACGATGTTCGGGTGGCGGATCAGCTGGTGAATCCGTGGTTCGCGTTTCATGTTCTTCAAAACGTACGAATCCTGTCGAGCCTTCTTCTTATCTATCACCTTGATCGCCACCTGACAGACAGGGACCAAAACAGAGAGCAGTTGTGTTTCATTTAAGCATCAGATGTCTCATAGGTTTCTTCCAATGTTTTTAATGATTGAAACGGAGTATGAGGTATTGGGATAACATGTTTCTCAGGCGTTTCTTTTCAAAATACATTCTTTACAGAAGAAGTGCAGTGTAAATGCATATGGCTTTTATAAATTGTAAATGATTACATTTGTCAATTCTAGAATAAAGGTGGTGCCGATTGTTATAGCAACCTGTTCAAGTAAACAGAGCTGTCAGGAAAAACTCAGTGATCTGCATAAGAGCTGCTAAAATACACACACACAGGTCAGACTTACTGACCCGTGAAAGCTCTGGTCACCAAAGTGAGACGAGGACAGGTGGAACTAAAACGTCTCTCTCTCTCTGTTGTTTGTCTACGTGGCATGTTAAATCAAAAGATCATCCAAAAAATGCCCTTATATATTGAACAAAAATTGTTACGCAGTGTGTGGAAACCAGGGTCACGACTCAATGAGATAAGGAGCATCAAAGTTTGATTTTAACAATTACGTTAACTAGGATTTTGCCTTTCCTTGGCTAATAGTACATATAACAAGTTTATATTTTTACGGAATGTTCTTTACATTGATGGTAAAAACAATAAATCACAAAAAATACATCAGCTGGATTTTCACTGACTTAAAGTTCTGTATGATTGTGTCATATTCACCTACAATGTGCCTGGCAATAAAATGAATTGAAAAAAATGTTTGTTATATGTAATACATGTAATACATCTCTCTTACGCTATTTGTTTTCAAAATTTTCCCATGTCACACCATAGGACACATGATACAGTCCTAAGGTTAACTACGTCATTTTTATATTTATACAAATCGATTATGAAACGATTGAAATATAGTACACATATACAGTATGTTTATAGCTAAATAATTCATAGATTCACACATACAGGTACAAAGAGGGAGAGTGCATTTACGTATAACTTTATACAGTAAACCTCAAACGATAAAAACACATATTGACATAATGTGATTACATTCAAACAATACAAAATAACCAAAGAGCAGCGACTGAACTGTTGATTTTACACTCAAGTTACACTTCTCCAGGCTGAAATAGATACTACCCAATCTCTATTTTTGCAGGCCCCGATCACAAATTTCCAAAACAATGATGTAGCTATTACCAACAATACTATCACTCGGAATATAAACGTCAAACAAATCAATTTATTATGTATAAAAAGTGCATATTATGATCAGAATGAGTAGACTAAGATCACCCTGCACACCCAACCAAATTAAACTCATCAGAAGGTAAACTAACCGATGGTGTTTATGCTATTAATGTGTGTATTTTAATAGCACAGTTTACGACCAGTCAGGCACATAGTCATATGTTGATTGTTTGTATATTCCTAAAATGTGTCTAAATAGTCCACAGCATTGCAAGTATGTACGTTTGTGTGAGTATTATTATAAATGTCGGAGATTAGGTAGGAGCGAGTGTCTATGAAAGCTGAGAGACCGAGACAGCATGAAAAATAAATGACAACCCTTCAGCACACGATGACTGACACCCTCAGAGCGTGTTACGCGGATCCTTTGATTGACAAGTGTCTGTGCGTAAGAAACTTGCGCGTCTCTCTTACCTTCTCCCCCGTGGTGATGTGCATGCCCAGCATAACCTTGGCGAAGGAGCCCTTGTTGATCATTTTCCCCACCAGGTAGCTGCCCACGCGTTTAGTATGAGGAAAGTTTCGGAGCAGGTCACGGGGGACCTTTCCGAGGCAGGGTGGTGCTGTCTGTTCCAGCTCGCCCGAGTCAGTCATGCTCCCATCCAAAGAGGACTTCAGAGCAGCAGGCATGACGCCCGTAATGCACGCTTTCTATCAGGTCCTGTAAATCACAACAACCGAGGTTGCAGGACAGTAGGGTCGCGTGTGATGAAGTCAGGTCTCATTGGTTCCTCTCTGTCTTGATCCTCATATGTTTCTCCAGGATACAGATGCTGGTCCACAATCTCTTAGGTAGGACCGCTGTCTAGCCTCACATCCACCTCTTTTTATCTCTCTTTTTCATCTAGACTGACTCTTCTCTGGCAAACGGAAGGTTCTTCTGTCAGTCTGGTTAGTTCATGCACTCTTGTGTGTGTGTGTGTGTGGTTGGTAGATAATTAACTGTATCTGGTCTCAGGTTGATGCAGTGAGCTTAGTGTAGTGAGAGGACACACTACACCGTAATGACCCCCCACCTACACATGCACACACACGCACATGCATAAGAACAGACTCTGATAAACATGCCTCCCCAAAAATGATGTCAGGGCCAGCTTTAGTTCTGTCAACGGTCCACAGACCTCATATTTAATGTATTCCAGCGTTGTTCTCTTTCTGTCAGTTGAGCTCTCAAAAGAAAAGCACATATTTTTGGGAAATGTGCTTTTTTGCTTTTTGTAAACTACATCCAGAAACAAAAAAAAATATTTGTCTATTACAGAAAAAAGTTAAATAACCGATAGATGTCACGTCAGGCCCGCGTGGAATCTATATGCAGATTTCTACAGAATTGGAATGACTTTCCATTAGTTCGCTTCTTTTCATAATTTATTTAATTCAATTCAATTTAAGTTTATTTATAAGGCGCTTTTCACAATGTGCATTGTTCCAAAGCAGCTTTACAGGAGCAAATAAGAAAATCACAGAAAGGTAAAACAGCGCGCAGTGTACGGTGTTTATAGAACGAACAAGATCATTCTTATAAATAATATCGAATAAATAAATAAATAAATGCAGTCTCCCGGTGAGCATCCCAACACTGCCCTGCCTAAAATTATTAAATAATTTATATATAATACTTCACAAAAATTTTTAATGATGTCATCATTTACTCACCCGCCTGTCATTTCAAATCTGTATGACCTAATTTATTCTACAGAACACAATTTTTTTTATTTTGGTTACTAAACAACGGTGGTACCCACTGACTTACATTTGTTTTGACAAAAGTGAATCGGTACCAGCAGTCACCAGCATTCTTCCAAATATTATCTTTTGTGTTCTGCAGAAGTCATTCAGGTTTACAATGACACGTGGGTGAGTAAACGATGAGACTTTTCATTTTCGGGTGAACTATCCCTTTAAAGTCACAATGAAACCAAAACTAACTATAATAATTTCTAAATGGCGTATTGCATTATTATATTTGATTTATCTGTGAACGTCATTATATTCTATAAATTTATGTGCTCTCATAATTTTAGACATTTCGTGACATGTCTCTCCACACAATGGGACTGACTATATTGACAGTTAAATGTCCAGCCTTCCAACTTCCTTCCAACTAATTTCCGAAGTACTAAATCATGTCTTGCTATAAAAAATCCTAATTTGTGAAATATGTCGAAATTTAGAAAAAATTCCCCCAAGTACAACTTCATTCTGACTTCAAACGCATGTTTGTCAAATGTGAAAAATATGCACATTCCCCGTGGGCTTCCTTCTCATCATTACACATATAAAGACACATGCATGCAGTGTAGGGTCTACACAAGCGGATCTTATTTGGGGTCTGTGTGGATGAATAAAAGTCCATTGTCAAATACATGTGGTGGTATCAGGTTCATTACATCTTCTTTATTTGTTCACTACATCCACCAGAGAGAGAGAAAGATGAACTGAACAGCAAGGGGTTGGAATCTGAGCCCACTATTCAAAAACACACACATGAACTCATGCAGATATCTGCACTAATGCATATGTCCAGTGCAATAAATATCTGTAATTCATATCGCGAAGAGCTTTTTTTGTGTGTCTGAATGTGTTTGTCTGTGTGTTAGAGCTTTGTGACAGAACACTTTTATATCTACGGTTCAAAGCAGGCCACGACAAAGAGAGTCAGAATGAGCAAACAGACACAAAAAGTTTTGCGTTCACCCCCCAAAAATGTGTTCCAGCCTCGAGGCTTTGGCAAAACGCACTGCGGTCGAATTAATAGCGCTGAAAAACTTCGTCCATTTCCTGCTCTGTAAGAAACCAATCCCCAGCAATCCATTAAAACATATCTTAACACTACATAACTTTTTTAAACCGGGCTGGAGCATCTCTGCGCCCACGCGCTAGCATGCTAAGCTTTACGAGGAAGTCTCAGCGCGGGATATTAGCAGAGGAAACATCACTCCGCAGAATCTGAACAATAAAACAACGCTTACAAGCTAAAAAAGGCTCTTTTCATTTGTATTAAAAAACTAGACCGACTGAAGGAAAAAATATAATGCTGTTAAATAATAGCATGTTTTTATATCTACCTGAATAAAAAACGACTGTTTAAAAACCGATCAATATGTTTAATTGAAATGTATCCTTTTGCAAAACCCCTCGTTTTAATACTCTTTTTAATTTTACACTTTTTATTTCTGTAACACTTTAATTTAACAGAGTATGTGGAACAAACAACAGCATCTTGACGGAAGAACGAACTGATAATGAACAAAAATGAAGTTTTGTGAATGTCGCCCTCTTGTGGCTGAAGAAAGCATGGGCAAAACGATCATCCGCTCCCTTCCATTCTTTAAACGTGACCCTGGATCACAAAACCAGTTTTAAATTGCACGACAACATTTTAAGTAAAAGACAAAAATACATTGTTTGGGTAAAAATGATCTATTTTTCTTTTATGCCAAAAATCATAAGGATATTAAGTAAGGATGTCCATGAAGATATTTAGTAAATTTCCTATCATAATTACATCAAAACTTTATTTTTTGTGATTGGATGGCCTGTCACAGTTGCCTCTTGTTAACAACTTCAAAGGCAATTTTCGCGATATTTAGATTTTTTGGCACCCTCAGATTCCTGATATTTAAACGGTTGTATCTCCGCCGGATATTGTCACATTATAACATCTCATACATCAATACAAAGCTTATTTATTTAACTTTCGGATGATGTAAAAATCTCAATTTCGAAGAATTGACCAATAAGACTGGTTTTGTCGTCCAGGGTCAAAAATTCTGTAGCAATTTACGATACAATTTTACAAAGGCCTACATGTTGCATTAAGATTATTTCTAGTTCGTCAAACTAACTGTGTCAAAATTAAGTGTATAATTAATGTGGAGAATGCTATTTTATTTTGCTAAATATGTTGTTTTTTGCCAGATCTATGATGACAATCTGATTCAGTCGTCCAAAACAAAAACAATCATTGACTGCTTGCATCACAGCTTGTTTAGAGGTCCAGCACTGTCAACAGAATAATCCACAAGAAAGCAAATTAAACTGAGAACACAGACAGAGGAACAGATTCGTCTGTCTGTAAGCGTGCTGGCGCGATCCAGTTTGAACCATAATTACATTCAAAAGGCTTCAACACAGTTAATGAAGACCTGCTGCACACACACACACAGAGTTACATGGGTCAGGGTGATGACAGCAGTGAAGTGAAGCAGTCATTTCCTGAGCAACATGGCCAGATGTGTCACACACTACATCTAAATGTCTTTCTCCCTCAAACACACACACACTGCACACACTGTTGTGTAAGTCAGACATTAAGTTCTCATTAATGCTCATACTCGGGTCACTCGTTTTTTTTTAGATGGGGGGATAAAACGCCAGACTAATGTGTGTGTGCATATGTGTGCGTGTGGCTTAATTACTTTGTGCTAATGAAAAGATGTGTGTGAGTTTGTGAGCAACTCAGATGGTGAAACTGCCACGCTACGCTCACAGCTCGTAAATTGCACACCTTCTAAAGGATGTGGGCTGTGTGTGTGTCAAGTGTGTACGTGTGCTAAAAGCACAGATTTAAGGGCCTAAATCAACAGAGTGTAGCTGCAGTAAAAAAAAATCAACGGAGATTAACTGGTGTATAGTAGATGTTATGATGTTATGATGTGCTAATGGAGGCAGCAGTCTGAAGAAAAATACATTTAGACTCGAAAAAATTTAGCATTATTCACGTAAAAACGTGTGCATGTAAGAAAGAGAGAAAGAGAAAGACTCTTCTATTGCATAAGGGATGACACATAAATCACTGGAGTTTCCTAACCTACATTGATCTTTCCCAATGTTCTCTGTGGCTGCCAGAAGAGGGCGCTAATGAGAAACCAAATATGAGTATTTTTATTTTAAGACATTAATAGTCAGAGTAGTTTGCATTGGAGCTCCACCATAGTTCTGTTACATAAATCATTTGGTTCATTCATTCCGTGGTCATAATAAACACAAATCATTGCTGAATAAGCTTTTCTGTGATGCTGCACAAAAAACAACAACATCTGAAAACATTCATTGATAAAAGTTCTCAAGTCTATAAAACTGGTTGTTTCACTTTTTAATATTAAATGACAAAAAAAGTATGTTACAAATAAGTATTTTATCTTCCCATGCATCTCTGGGTTTTTTTTTGCCAAGATAACAGAGACAAATGTTTTTTCTTTTCTTAAATCATCCCATTGATTTCCTAACAAAAAACATCTCGAATGCCCTGACTGTAAATCACAATTATTTGACTCTCTCTACCTCATTTCAAACACATAGCTTTTATTTTCACCACAATACCAGCGATTTCCTGCTCATATGGTCATCCGCGCACCCAAAGTCAACAGCAGGGAGACTGTGGAGCATAATGGATGTGTTTTATGGAAAGGGTGTTATATTAAGTTTAATAGCAGTGTGTGGTGGGCTAATGGCTGCCTTTGGCTTCCCTCCTGAAAATAGAACAGTAGGTGGGTTTGGAGGGATTCTACTCTATGGGTCTGTGTGTGAGTGTGTGTGTGTGTGTGTGTGTGTGTGTGTGTGTGTGTGTGTGTGCGTGCATGCGTACGTGTGTGTGTGTGAGAAAGAAAGAGATGAATATGGACACAGAAAGTGAAGACAGAATGAAAAAGTGTGTATGGCGCATTAAAACCGAAGGAAAAGGAATAAGATCATTCAGAATGTTTGAGCTTTGAAAAGACGTTTGAAATATGATTGAAATATGAAGTACATTTTATTTTATTAGAGTGTGGAATACAAATAATTAATCTAAACGTCCTGTTTTCCCCTTCACTACTTTTAAAATGTTTAGCGGTTGTTTATTCATGAGGGTGTTTATCCATCTTGTAACCTTTGATCCAACGTTTACACGACTTGGGCTTTGGTGTTTGTGTGAATGGTTGATATGGGCTATTGGAGCTCACTCTTAATTTAGAAGCAATTTTAAAGGAGCATGAAGGCACAGCTGTAACATATTCCCCTGCGCCATGCCGAGCCAACACGTCCCTGTCGGCCTCTCATATGCCAGATCTCCATTTACAAACACTTTAAACAAAAAACATAAATTCTCAACCAAATCATCTCTTTCTTCACACACCTTTTTGACCAGCTCCCTTTGTTTTCTTCCTTTAATAACAAAGCTTCATCACTTTGTCAGAAGTGTTTTCAATGAAGTGCTAAGTGTTGGGTTTTATTGAAAGGAAACAACTGGAACAACACGTGTGTTTTCTCAGGCCTGTAAAGAATCGGCTCCGCAGGCCAGATTCCTTCTTATGATTTACAATCTGTGTACTGATGAATCCTCACCACAGATTCATACCTGCTGAAAGATGACTCGAAATGTGCATGCTAATGAACATCTGAACGTACCTGTGTGTAAAAGCGATGGTGTTGGTTACTGAAATCTTTAATATATCTTAGTGTTAACAAAAATCTGCTTTTAATTTGGCAAGACGTGTTCTGCTCTAATGTATATATGTTTCCAAATTTAACAGCAGTAATCCAAAGGATTGCTCCATTAAACAATATAATTTACACACACACTCTCTCTTTAAGTGTAAATGAGAGTTTGAATGCAATGAAAATGCATTAAACTGCTTAAAAAAAGCCTATTTTTAAACACATTGGAACCAAAGGTATGAGTTGCATAAATTTCATAATATTACAAAAAATAAACCAATAAATAAGACAAAATAAAACAATAAATAAGCAAAAAAATAATGATATATATATATATGATATGATAGACAAAAAACTAACAGTATACTGAGATAAATGTGAGCATGATTTGTAAGAATTTATAATAATTATTTTAAAATTAATAATAAATAACAATTAAAGTCTAAACTTGCTGAATTGATTTCTATATTGTATGTATATATATATATATATATACGATTATCTCCGTCTTAAAGGGACAGTTCACCCAAAACTGAATTTTTTCCATCATTCAATCACCGGGAAATTCTTCCAAACCTTTATAAATTTCTACTTTTATTCGGTTGAACTAAATTTGTTAGGAACTGACAATTCTGGGACATCATTGATTTCCGTAGCAGGAATAATAATTGTATATTTTTCATTCGGTTTAACACAAAAGAAGCTATTTTGAGGAATTAAGAAAATCTTGGCACCCTTGACTACCTGTTTAAAATTTGAATGAAATCCCATTATGACAGAATATTCATTTTTAGGTGAACTATCCCCTTGAAGTCACAGCTACCCTCTATTTCCCTCATCTGTTTTTTCTGGGTACGTGCTCAAAATGCCATCCTCTGTGTCACATCGAACCCAAACTCACCAGCTGGCTGTGTGGTTAAAGAGTGTGTGTATGTGTGTTGGAGAGGATGCCCAGAAAACCAGTATTTCACAAAGACATCGTCTATCTATACAAAGCAAAAGAACCGGTTGCCGATTGCCGCCCCATATTCACAATAATTTTTCTTTTTCTCACTTTCATACTCGCTATCAAGCATATCCATAACAGAACTACCACGACAGTCCCGCCAAATTGAAATCTATTTTTACCAAGAAAAATAGAGAGAAAGGGAGGCAGATATATATTCATGTACTGCACCCCTCCTTCCGAAACTGAATTTCTTTGTGTGAGTGCACTTAATATTTCTGTGTGTTATGTTGTTAATGGCACACCTTGTTTGGAAGGCAGAAACAGCCAATTAATGGCAACTCGTGTTAAACTGGGTCCATTTTTCAGTGGTGTGCCTCCAGGACCCACAAAAACAATCTTCAATGTGTGAGTGTGTGTCTGTGTGGGATGGGGATTTACACCTCTCTAATGATGTGTGAGTTTAATGCACGTAGCTGTTTTCAGCTTCACATGCAACAGGTTAACACCTTCAGTGCCATGGCTGTCTTTAACAGAAACGGAAGATGTGAGTCTATGAAAGTCTTTGATAAGTGATGGCAACCATAAATCGCATATTTATAGACATTCACAAAATAACAAGATTTAGCAATTTTACATCATTTTAAAAACTATAAATCTATGGATAACAAATTTGAGACAGGTGCATGATGGGATACATAATAGTCTCATTTATACTCACATGACGCTTGAAAAATGTATAAAAAAAACAATATTCACCCTGTCTTCCTGCCCTGGTTTTAAAGAGAGGTGGAAGGTAAATTGTGTTATTGGAATCAGGTCACAGATTAAATCGAGCGAGTTTAAATGAAGTAAAGCTGGCTGCGAGGAACGCTGTTAGCACATTGGCATAACGGGTTGCAGTAATTAGGGGGCGTGGCTTCACTCCACCAATCACCATGTTGTGTTTGAAGCTTCCTGCTGATTTACAGTGTGCAGACTAAGATGTGGCTGTTTTAGCAGGTCATAACTTGCTACACACACATACGCAGACACACTGGCTAAATGAGTGTCAAGCGTGCACACACACCAGTCCAACGGATGCCAGACACACACACTCCACACTTCAGCTTCACCTGGTGGTTTTCCTCCCTCACACACTTTTATTTCCTTTGCAAATCCCAGAGTGGGCACTGAGTCCAAACTGTCATGAATACCTGGACAGGGACCCGGGCCGCGGTGAACTGAGGATGAGGAAAATATGTGAGGAGGTAACAGCTCTGTGTTGTGATGGGATGGCGTGTTGTTTGTCCATAGGCACATTGTGTTTTTAACCAAGATTAAGAAGGTGGGGGGGGGTTAAACATGCTGTCATGAACATTCATTTACTAATTTTATTCGCAACATTAAAATCTGACATTTACTCCTTCTTTAATCAAGTTATTTTTTTGAAAACGTTATTTTTTACTTATTAAAATGTACTTGTTTCTAATGTGCCTAATCTTTTTGTTTATTTCTTTTTGGAAGCCTTAAATATCACAATTTTAAAGCTTTTTTGTCAGCTGAACTAAATTGTTAAAGGAACAGTTCATCCAAAAATGAATATTCTGGAGGAATATTTGGAAAAGTTCTTGTAATTGTTTTACAAATTTCTTTGTTCTGTTGAACAATGAAGAAGATATTTTGAAGAATGTAGGAAAGCAAACAGTGGGGGCACTTTCGACAATTGTTTTCTTTTCCTACTATATGGTAGTCAATGGTGACCAAGAACTGTCACAGGCATTCTTCCAAATATCTTTCTCTGTGTTCATCAGAAAAATTTAAATTTATACGGATTTGGGAAACTCGAATTAATGATGACAGATTTTTTTTGGGTGAACAGTCCCTTAAACAGTTGAAGCCACAGTTTGTAAAATCTGCCACTAGAGGGCGCACATTCAAAACAACATCAATGACGTAGATTGATGGCTGTGAAGAAGCGTGGAATGATGGATCTGTTGTCAACTCCACTGCTGATGGCCATCAATCAGACGGGATCGAGAATTCATGTTAATCATGTTTCTACGTCATTAAAGGCGGTTACAAAATGTTACGCAGATATGATGCCATTGACTGGTGACTGACGTACTCAACTTTAAAAATCTAACACTGGCCTTGTGGTTTTTGGATATTTTGCTGCAAAAGTGTTACTTACTGTACCTTTAACAAACGTGAAAACATTCCTTAGTGTCCCTTTCTGTCTTATAATTGAATTTCATACGACTGATTTTAATTTGGAGCCTCCTCCATTGGGAGACATGGGATGGGCGGGTTAATCTTTAAGTGTCAGCGTGTGTTTATATACAGATTTCTCGTCTAAATAAACCTGAGGGTGCAGAGAGCACAGCACTGCAGGTGCAAGGGCTAAAGATCACAGACCACACACACTATCACGATCAAACTGTCTTCATCTGCAGAAAATCACTCCCTATACATTTAAACAGTTCATGGAAACACAAAAAGGATATTCACACACATATCCTTTTTTCTTACCAGATCCAATACACGCTTCTATGCTATGTACACGCACACACGCCAGTACAGCCCTGTCCATCTTAATCTCTCTGTGAAGTTCAGACCATCATGCTTCGGTGCTCACAACAAGTTTGGGTCGAGTCGAGGGCGACCGACAGGGCCCGGAGCCCTAGAAATCCCACAGGAGAGCAAATTGAAAACGACTGATCGAAGAGCTGGTTAAAATTCTTTTGTTTTATTACTCCTTTCTCTCACAGAGCTGTTGACAAAAAAATGAGAAGACAGAAAAGTGCGACGCCCGAATGCCAGAAGTAATCCAGTGCAGACGTTTTATGATGGAAACTTCAGCGAAATGTAATTTCAACACTCATTCACTCTAGAAAATAAAACTTACAAAGAAAGACAGAGAGAGAGAAAGAAAGAGAATACTGTGGTTGTCTTCATTTCTGTTAAGCACAAAGTAGCTCCAATATTTCTCTGACCAGTTTTGTTCTGTAAAGCAAATTGTTTAATGAACGTCAAACCATTAAGTGTTCATTTCATTACTTTGCTTCATGGACTACAGAGGATTTGAGCGGATTACCAGCTGAGGGTGTAAGGGTGTCGTACAAGACAGTAGGGATCAAGTGAACCCTCATAGAAGAGACCAGAAACGATCTGTCTGATGTAATTCTTAACCACTGTGCACCCAGAAGAATACTACGGAGAGATTTCATGGACTTTTAAAATCTAGAGTTTTTTTTTTATACTGGAACTGACCGTGTTGAAGGGATAGTTTACCCCCTAAAAAAGATTTTCACTCATGAGGTTTAAAACCCAAGTTTGACTATTTCTTCTGTGGAACACAAAAGAAGAAATTTTGAGAAATGTGCTTTTGTTTCTATACAATGGAAGTTTGTTTGTTACCTACATTCAAAACACATTCTTTAGTGTTCTGTCATACAGATTTGAAATTACATGAAAGTGAGTAAAAATAATTTTCATTTTACGGTGAACTATCCCTTTAGCTAGTTTGTAATTATTTCTCCTTTTTTCCCTTTGTGTAATTTTTACTTCCATTGTACAATATGTTCTCTGGAACATCATCAAATCATGCTGGGATAACATCAATCTTTAGATTTTGCAAACTTACAGAGTCCAGCTGGTATTGGGCGACATGACCAAACAATTAAAAACTGAAGTATTTCCTTTAGCGGTCTCAGAAATTAACTATTCACTGTATTTTATTTTATGCATTTTAAGCATAAATTCGTCCGCCACCCTGTAGAGGACAAGCGGATCTGGGAATGAATGGATTCATTTGTAAAATTCATTTATGGGCTGACATCCCACTATATGTCTGATGGTGGCGCCACACAGCCAGCATGAGGTGACTGTGTCTTCAAGCATGTCATTACAGATCTGTGTCTCTGGCTTAAAGAAGAGGGACAGAAGAGTGAACAAATCCTGATGTTTGACATTACAATGATTATTTTTCGTTTGCAGGGGAAACACTTTCTTCCAAACATAATACGCAACACAAACAAATGTCACACCAAATTACGGCACTACACTATACACACAGAGCTCAGATGGGAAGACATGGGTGGATCATGCCCAAAATATGCAGAGGTAAACAACAACGGCTTTATAAGCAGACATAATCAGTAACAAACGAATCGTCAGCACTCCGGAACGGCAAAATGTGAAGCCACGCTGCAAACCCAAACTGTCTGGCAACTGTTTTGCTTCATAAAACAAATCTCCTCGCTCCACGATAACCCATTGGCTTTCAATGCAAATTACATTTGTCCCCACAGAGCCACCGTAGACTTCCTGTAGCCTTTTAAGTTAAGACCTCAGTGTGATATGAATAAGAGGACGGAACCACAACTCTCTATTATATTTCAGCGCAGATCCTGAACCCTCACCACAGGGCCGTGAGACTGCAATGAGACCGTTTGTTTTACAATGTGGCTTCCATAAACCCGGCTTCATTCTCCAGCGAATTGATTTATTAAATAATCAGGGGGATAAAATAATCGCCCTCATTGCTGAGAGTCTGTCCACAGGTTCAATATGAAATGAATTATGTCCAGACCACTTTAGCAGTGTTGCGAAAAATTACTGCAAGACAATAATCGGTGAATCCACCATATAACATAACACTATTCAATCACAGATGAGTTAAAGGAGCAATATGGATATTTAGGCGACATTTAGAGCAACCAACAGCTTACTCCAACCCTCCCTCTCGAAGCACTACGGTGGCTCTCACAGGACAAAGAAGTTGTTGCATTTTTGCTTCCCTGATGAGGGAAATAAAGTATTTGCTATATGCGCTCCGTAGAGCGGTTTGTCCCTTCAGGGCTACTGTAGAAACAAAATGGCGAATTCCATGTAAGGGGACCCGCGGAGTATGTAGATAGAAATAGCTCATTCTCAGGTGATAAAAACATAATGCTTCATTATGTTAGCGCTTTATACACCCCTGAAGACATAGTTATATATATTTGCATTTCTGTCAATAGATCCTCCAAGAAATTTCACACTGGAGCTTTAAAATAGGAAAAACTCAACACTTATATTGCTGTAGTTATTCCGGCTTGTTTTGAAGCTCTTCAGTACAACTATTTATGCGCGTCGCTATGGCGATCACGACTGTGCCAAACATCTAAAAATGGTGGTCTGAGAAACTGTTGGGTCCTGGCAGAGGAGGCCCAAATTCGAGAAATAAGCAAAAGCTAATTTTGATTGACCCTGACACTTTCAAATGGATCATTTAAACTCATGCCTACAGTTTTGGCCTGTGCTGTTTTAAAAATACTTTTCGCTGACATTAGCATTCAAGCGCCGCATTTAACACACGTCCGTGTTGTCACGAAATATTTCTCCGTGTTTACACGAGGGTTACCGTTATGTTAGATCACATTACCGCTTTTATGTTGTCTAAACAAAATTGTCTATTTCACCAAGTTTGCCTCGGCCCATGCGGAGCGGATTTGACGAGTATTTTTTCCTTGTAAGTGCTTGTGTTGAGGCGTACATAGATTTGGCAGGAACCGAGCGCTGTGGAAAAAGCCTGCTTTGTGTTTTTAACGCGGCGGATTAAATTGGTTTAGACAAGCAATATGCCAATGGTTCTCAATGTAACGATGGGGCTTTCATTTTGTCAAAACTCTGTCATCAATTTGTTGACATAAATATGCATTAAGATGGCCAGATTTTTAATTGCAAACAGAACTTTTGGGCCCGGCCTCCCAGCCTGATGATGTTTGAGAAGCTATTCGGCGCGAGTCGGAATTGTAAATTGTGAGCTAAATGGCTGTTTACGAATTCAAACGTGTTGGCTCTGCAGACACAGATGTGCAAATAGTTATTTAGTTGTTATTTAGCTGTCAAAACTTCAAACGTTTTAGGAAACGAATTAGTGAGCACTCACCACAGGCAGTAAGAGCTGAATAACAATCAGAGCAAGGACACACACACACGCACGGATACTTCTACAATATACCGAAATGTCAATTAAAAACAATTACAACTCAAGTTATATAGTATACATAATCAAAAAACAAACTTACATGACAGCTTGTTTCGTCTTGTCCTGCTGTGCTTGTTCGTAAACATTTTGCCGATGACCTCACATCATCTGTGTTCTGCAAAGATGAAAAAGTTCTTTGTCTTTCTCAAACTGTCTTACACAGTCTTCCTCTCGTATACCCTTATGTCATGCATACTTCATTTCTTTCTCCCTTTCATTCGATTTCAACCTAAACGCAGCTGCTAATGACTTTGGTCAGACCCAGAATAATCACATACACCTGTTGCAACTCTGATCCACTTATTTCCTTCTGAGACACTTATTGCACTCTTAAAATTACGTTGTGCTCACATTCTTTACATTTCTAGCATGTAGAGAGAAAATAACACACTACAAAGCACATGGTGGTACACATATGAGCCCACAAACACACACAGACACTTGGAGTGCTGGATTCTTGCTTTTGCTCTCGCTAATTAAAAGTTTAAATGCTCTGGTTTGGCCGACAAGTAGAGAAGCCCTTATTTTTGACCACATGTTGCGATCAAGGCGTTTGAACTGGTGCGTTCTGGCTGATTAACTGATGGCATCATTGAAGAGAGAAGGTTTACAGGAGTGACCATATGGAGTAAAATGATGCGTGTTTGTGCTTTTTGTGGAGGCTGGGGGTATTTTTGACCGCATGGGACAGCAACACACATTCCTCCGGCCTTATAAAAGGACCCTGCAGAAATGTGTCGTCTCATGCCGTCCGATGATTTCATTCTTATAGAACCTCAAAATCATGCCAGTCCAGCTGGTCTTTACGACGCCATTCCATCCCTTAATGTTCCAAACATTCGGAGCACACAACCCAATAAACAGCAACTCTAAGTTGTGACTGCGTGTGCCTGCTTTGAAAAAAGCTTTCGCGAAGGAGAAAAGAAAAGTTTAAAGAGCACATCTTGGATGTGCATGAAAAGGAAACTGAAATGTAGTTTAATGGGGTCTCTTAAAGGTTGTCTGTGATGACAGCTGATTGGCCGAAGGATGATTAAACATGGTTGACAGTGATAAGGGGTGTGATGGGGCGACACAGATTGGAAACAGCATTTGGGGGGCTGTGCCAGTACGGTGCCAGTGCTGGGCCTGCTTAAGCCAGTTAAAGGTTCTAATGTGGCAGTGGTTTCATGGTGGTTGGCTTTGAGCAGCAGGAAAGGGAATAAAGAGGCATATAAAACCGGAAGAGAGAAAAACAGGGCAAGAAAGAAGAACAGAGAGAGGTAAAGCAGTTCACAACATTAACGTTTTACATTCTGCATTCGTTTTCTTTTCTTAATCATTTCTAATCTGAACATACATGGTCAGCTTTCATCAAATACTGACATCCTCACTCACGTCTCTGTTTCTCATAACCTCAGATTTAATTTGCTTTCATTTATATAACCAATTTGAATTATTAAAAAAATGGCTTTAACATTCTAATATTACCAAACATGATTTAAATGCAGCAGCACAGTGTGCAAGACTGCAAAGCAAATTGCAAAAGTACCTGACAGCAATGAGAGAAATATAAATAATTTTCATGTAAAAAATTCAGAAGAAGATTTGAATGGGTGATTGCTGCCCCAGCGTTTTGAAAAACACTTTAACTTGTTTCCCAAATATACAAATAATTGCATGGGCACGCGCTCTCCTGACATGCGTTTCTTTCTTTCTTTGGCAAACACAGACGACTCACAATAAAAAAAACACCTCACGATTCATAGTCATCCGATTACTTCAGCGATCACTAAAGCTGATCATCTTCAAGTCCTCGCGACTCACAAAATGCTCACAATGTCAAATATAACACACACTCACATCTGCCAGGGATTCATGTGTTATTGGGATATCGGGTATTCGATCAGATTCCTTGAAGTGTTTCATATCTGAGCTCTAAATGTGTGCTGTGTGTGAAAGCTCTTCCGATGACAACCCTAAGGAAGAGAAAACAATGTTGGTGTGTACATAAGCATGCACGTGATCTCTCTCTCACTTTCCTCACTCCCTCTCATCCTCCCCTCCATTCATAAAATATCAAACAGTCCAGGTCCCGGAATAGGGCTGCCCTGCGGCAGTCTGACAGTGTGGATATTTTCAGTAGGTCCTTGTGGTGTTTTTGCAGGTGTCCACAAATTCGGAGAGCACATCTGAGACAGTATAATTCTATTAGTCCTATACACAGATATCGGTATTAGAACCATACTTGGTCAGGGGGGGACCGCAGTGCCTGGGGAACACGGGACAAGAGTGTGTGTGTTTGTATGTGTGTGTGTGTGGAAAGAAGGATTGACAGAAAATAGACACAAAAATCATGTGTGTAACAGCATTATGAAGTCTTTGGTATTAATTTGCTGACACCTCTTCCCTGAGGCCAGCAGTATACCATTACATTCAATTACACGCTCTAAAACGTCTAAAATAAGACTCGCAGTGTGTGGGGCGTGAGTAGGCTGATTCGTTGGTTAAGAATTTTAAGGATGATGTTGCTCTTTCCACTATCTCTGCATTCTCGTTTCTACTTTCCAGATTGCTTTGTCCTTGGAAAAAAACAACCCACAGTTAACAAGAGAGACTAAAAACAGAGTGATATTTTGCGTTGAGAGTTCATAAATAGGTTTACATTATTATAACTTAAGTAGATCTTGAAATGTAATTGACTTCGAAATATTCAATTGGAGAAAGTTTTAATAAAATAACAAAGATTGTCTTTACCTAAAGTTCAATGAACCATTTGATCGTTTATATATGTTAGTGGTGACTTTAAAACTTTTTACCGTGTCTCAGTTGCATACCATTTTTTTTCAAATTGTAATATCCTAAATTCAATGCCTGTACAAGCCATCAACTTGATCTAATAAAGAGTATATTTTGTGTTTTTCTCCCTGTTCATTCCTTTTCCCACTTGTTTCCTCTGAAAATGTACCTCGTTGATGATTTTATTGCTTTTGGATTGAAATCGCTCTCTCGCTATCACTTCTCAAGAGAGTTGAGTTCCTAAGAACAACACCTGTCAGTTCTGTTTCTTAGCTTTATTCGTTTTTCTCCAACTTTTCATCTTATTCTCCTCTCCCCCACAAATCTGACCTACGATCTCTTTCCCATTCTCTATTCAACACTTCCTCTTTTCCCTCCGCTCTGTTGGAGGGGGCCAATTTCTGGTACTTCATCCGTCCGGCGCTAATGTTGTCCCAAAAGACTTTGGGGACCCTCTGAGTGATGTTCATACTCCCTGCTGTGGGTCTATAGAGTGAGAAACCCTTACATCACCCTCTAGAGGCAAAGGTGAGTAACTACCACCACATATTTCATTATCAACACCTAAATTTTCTCTGTGACGGTTCATTAAGCTTTTCTTAAAAGCGTTTGTCATACCTTTTATACCCCCCACAGACCCATCAGTGCGCTCCAAGCTCTTTAACGACATCAAATTAGAAATGTTTTTATTTTAATTTATATTATAGTGGATATAATTTAGTATTGTCAAGTACAAAATCAAGTACAAAGTTACAGAAATCTACTGTTACCTAAATAAACGTTTTTATTCAAATACACATTTTTTTTCATTTATTAGTACTTTTTTCCATTTTTGCTTAATTGAATGCATTTATGAGCTTATTACAAAACCTTAATTTTGTAGCTAATTCATTTTAATATTAGTTTAATAGGTTTTACATAGAAAAACATCCAACATCACTGCTTTCAAAGTAAAAAAACACCACCCTTAAAACACCACAAAACACTGTCATGTGATTTCCAAAAGTGCTCTCACCAATTCTCTCCCCCACTACATCACCACCACAAAATACACAAATGCCTTACTATAAAGGATCAAGAAAAAACACACATAAATTAATAAAAAATATTATCCAAACAAAAGAACCCATGCGTACCCATATCACGCACACTTTGTGTACCTGTGTGCTTTTGTCGTAATTGTGTTTTTTAAACGTTTGAGAGCTTACCGAATTGTTATTCAGACTTTCATTGTTCAATTATTAAATCAGCAACATTAAAAGTATGTAAAGAATTAAGTTACATTGAACAGTTAACAAAAGTTTTTTTTATAAAAGTAATTTGTTATAAATCAACTGCAGATTTTTGAATGTCTACAAGCATACTATTAAAATAAATGTATAAAATTTACAACCTGAGCTAAGGATTTCAAAGAATTACCATGAGTTTTTTATATGCATTTCACAATAATTCATTAAGTACTTTTTGTTATAACAATACAATTAAGCAAATTCACATGAGGAGCTCTAAAATTGCCATAGTCATGACACCCTATCCGTGTTTATTAACTATGACAGTGATTTCTTGTGGGTCCTATGACATACAGTAGCCTATTGTATTAATTTCCTTTACTTTTCTGTCTGGAACCTACTATTTTGACAGTCAACGATGCTTCCTTCCCTTTAATAATACTCACATACAAACAAAGTTGACCTCTGCCCACGTGTATGTTTCTGCGCTCTCGCGTGACAGGTCGTAACGCCTGGCGCGGAAATCCAACGTAAATACTTTGTGCGAATGTGTGTCGGCGTCTGTGTCCGCACCGCCTCATAAAAACTGTCATAAATACGGCAAATACATCAGTGTAGATGGTGCACGTTAAGAAATGCCGCCTTTTTACGGGAAGATTAACTTTATGAATGGGTTTGTGGGATACGGGTGGTTTAGCGTTTGCCATTTCATTCCGGATTGATTTGCTTATATTCGCCAGGATGCATCAGTGCCCTCAGACTGGCAAACGGTTCCGATGTCTTTCTTTTCCTTAAATAGCCTACATGCACACCGACGCAATGGGGTTTGTCCTGCTCTTCTTTCAAAGGCATTTTTTCTTAACGATTTTTCTTCCTCCCTTATACCAGTGTTCCTCGTGCTGCCACTTCCGCTATAAAGCCCTTGGCCGGCTGCCACGCGGCCATTAGCACTAGCAAAATAACTGTTAACAATATGGTGCCCAGACTCTTTAACCAGCCTTGAGGGTTTGCGTCCAGCAAAGCCAGAGGTTACAAGGCGACGATTAGCAAACAAACGCATTGGACACATGAGTGTATCCTCATGCAATAGGCCTACATGAGGTAGGCTATTGACAGCATTAATGAATAAAAATGTCATACCTGTTTCTCGGTTTCCTTAATGATTCCGACCTGAAAAACTTATTCCACACTTTGTCTGTTGACTATTGCATTCGTTTGTACACTGAATTTTAAACAATTCTGGTAAATTAAGCTGTAAATTAGTCTACATTTATTTCACAGTCGAGTTAATTACACAAAGGTTTGTTAATTCCACACAGCAGGATGAAATTTTATGCCTATGAAAATGTTTTCTCTGAATTACATGTGCAGGTAAATTGGGTTATTATGAGATACAAGGCCACTCATTATAGGCGCGTGTCGTCCTCGTGCACTGAGAGCACTCGTGCATTAAATGTGCTTCAGTTAAATTAAAAACGAAAGTATGCTTAAAATGCATGAAAAACATTTGTGTAATGCCATAAAATAGGAAAGGAACTGCAAACCGCACCTCTTTGTTTTAGGAATATGCTACTTAAAGGTTCTCCTACACTGGGTAGTTGTACCAATTCTTCGGTAAGCAAATAACGCACTCATTTAAATTATAGTGTCCGAATACAAAATTGAACAGAGCCAGTAGCTAACAGGCCCGTTAACAGTACAATTTTTGTATTTATTTCGCTGTCTCCTTTCATGTCATTCAGTACTGAAAATCAACTACGAAAGCAAAAGCCAATCTAAAGAGAAGAAACTTAAAAAGACACCCATCTTAAATCGGAAAGAAAAATATTGTATTAATCTTAATTTAAGCGCAATATTTAATTTAATATTCGTTGCATAAATTGTAGTAATTTATTTCCCTCACTGCTTTTATGATAATATGAACAGTCGCCATAAACTCACATTTTTATACATTAACATTATAGCTAAAAATCATATTGTGTGTTCTTAGGTGTTCAACTAAGAGCAATAGAGAGTGTAATTAATACATTTATCTTTAAATGCATATTTTAAACAAATATAGTAATAGTTATGGCTAATTAAAACAAAAAATATTATTTATTTAGAAGAAAAACAAATTGTTTCATTTTCCGTTTTGTAAAATGCATTACACGTATTGGGGATTTGGTTTCTCACTTAAAATATAATGTTTAATGTTACTAACATGTTTTGAGAGTTGAATTGTATTCACTATTAAAAATAATTTACTAAATTGTCATAGTTCATTGTTCTTAAATTATTACAATTATTAATTATTTTTTTACATAATCTGATTATTTGTATTAGATTTTTCAAATATTCCGCATACAAAATGTGCGTGCACAGCTCTGTTCTACCACGTTCAGGCGACCACTTTATATGAATTTAATATAGTATTATCCTTAGGGCTATTTAATTTTTCGCAGGTCGGCACAATGGCACAACAATACATTTGAATTTTATTTCAACTTGTAAATCATCGGACGCAAATTCCACAAATAATGATGTACACAATCTATAGTCTAAATTAGAGACTCACGGTTACCTAGAAGCATAAAACGACTATAAGATTATAGAGCACCAGGGTGTTTTTTTTTAATTCAATATAGAGAGCGGACATAATAAATAACAAAGCTGTGTTAAATGCTAATAAATTCCAGTTTCCCGTTCCATGTAGCATGTAGTTCTAACGAACATAATAAATCAAATTTAAATAATAAATCAGGCTAAGCTACAGTTTATTTACGATGAACTAATGCATGCTATGTCCTACTAATAGTACTACAAAGCGAAAAATGTTTTTCCTCAAAAACATACACATGTGCACTTTGAAAATGACGGATTTTGCTTGCTCTCTCAAATATTAGCTATACATTTTATAATATTTAAAATTTAACTCCATGACCGACACAACAGAAAGTCAACCCTATATGTCAAATGCGCGTGGCAACGGACAAAAGTTCTCCAAATGGACGAGCAAAAAGTTTCCAAACTCTCAGGTCAATTATTACATGTTTAAATGCAAATGTCTTTTGAAATATTAATATATCTTAAAATGTTACACTAAAATTGTTTTCTCACCAAATTTACATATTTTGTATTTTGTTTCTTTACCGTTTATGGTTTCATTATTTAAAACAATATTCTGTCAATCATTTTAACAATAATAGAATGATATATAATAGCAAGTATTTGTTTAGGGAATTTATAGTACCAGGAAATTGTGTCTAGTTGTACAAATCTGTGCTTCTTGGGTTTTGAGAAACCGTATCTGCAAGTCTCACGTCAGGTTAATTTGACATGGTTTATAACTGGGTTGAATAATTCCGGCCTCACGCAGGTACAGGCGTAGATTTGATAATAATTCTACCTGATTGGCTCTCGTGGGCTGGTGGGGAGGTAATGCGGAAGCATGTGGAGCATTTGCAGCCGCAGTGTGAAAATGATCGCAATGCCGTGAGCATGACTGGAGTTCAGTGAGCTCCAGATGATTCATTCAGTCAGGGCGCTTTACCACATATGGGCGGAACGCTCTCCACGAGGGGATGAAACCCCGCGTGCCTATTGGCAGAAACCATGCATGATTGACGTGCAGTAGCCCCGCCCATCTCATACCCTGGTTATTGGCACTTTAACGAATCCATGACACTGCCTCGGTGTCTGCGCGCGTTGACAGACCGATGTAACTGTTTCAAATAGACTGTCGCTTCATTTTCAGGGTCTTTGGCCCGGAACGCTTTGTAATGTCACCTGGCCCGTGCTAATTAGCTACAAAGACGGACTATTCTAACTAACGGAATGCTATATTAAGTGCTGTTGCGAATGCACTTCTGGTGAACTTCTCTCTCTTTCTGCGCGAAACATCTCGGACGATTCTCGGTTCGTAACCATGGCTGAGAAGCGACGGTCCCCGTGTACGATGAGCCTCAAGGCGCACGCATTTTCGGTGGAAGCGCTCATTGGCACGGAGAAAAAAAGAAAGTTGGAGGAGGACAACGAAAACTGTTTTGAGGAAGAAAACGAGGTGGCGAACCTGACAGAAAGTTCGCAAGGCGAGGGTGGGAGAACTTGCTCAAGAAGTTGCGAGATAGACTGCCCTAGCGACGAATCCCGTAAGTAACTTTGTTATTGACATGTACAATCTGCCCCTAAAGAATAACTTGCTTGTGCATTTTTAAGGGGGAAAACAAACCTGTTTTTGGGGGAGTAACTTGTCCACTAACAGAAGCTGAACATGCGCACTGAAAATAGAGACTGTTTTTCATTGATTTCTGTAAAGTAATAGCCGATATTATATTTTTAAATGCGAAATAAAATAAATACGGAAATGTCATTAACAGGATAAAAAAAGAAATACATTACTTAGTGGAAAATACCTCCGTAAATTTGTAATTTCTCATGCCAAGTCTTGTCAAAAAAAGATGAGGCATTCAGTGAAGCAAAATAGCATATGAGTCTCATAAATATGGGTACTGAGCGAGTGACTTAACTATTCTGTGTTTATGAGTTTGGCCACAATCATAAACACTCAAATTACCTCGCAATCACGAAAGCGTAAATACAAATAAGTGTTGTGAAACAAAAGGAATTAAATGTACTCGTAAATAAATTGGAAGTTTTGTTTTGATGCTTAAAAAGTTCTTCCACCAACCTGTGCCTATCTTGAAATTAAAATATTTCTCCATTTACCATCATAACGCTCAGACTGGTGAGATTATCGCTTACAATATTTATACATTCATAAACGCAAAACTGTCTTATTTTATATTTAAAATGTGATTATCAGGAACGCAAATAAATTCAGTGTCTACTGAAAACAAAAAAGGCATTGGGCGGCAGTTTAACAATTGTTACTCAAAGTATGTTTTATGTAAGATTACCTATTTCTGTTTAGCGGATTCTGAAGACGTGTTGCTGGACAGCCCACAATCGGCACCGCAAGGCTCCCATGTCCTCGGACAATCAGGCACGAGCTCCGGAGAGGAGATGCGCGTGGACCTGCAGGGCTCAGACCTGTGGAAGAGATTCCACGAGATAGGAACCGAAATGATCATCACTAAAGCCGGCAGGTGCATCACCAACACACACAGCATTATAATGTTTAATAATAAAATAAAATAAATTTCAGCAATAAAATAAAACAAAGTGTTTTTTTAACCATACGCAAAATTTATATTTGGATACAAGCCTATAAAGATAAGATTAAAAGTTGTTTTATTTGTAATAGCCTAGCCTACAATAAAACAGTAGCCTTTTTATTTTCGCATCCAAAACGCATTTATTAAATATATGCCTGTAACAAAAACAATTTTTGCATAATGTTAAAATGGGACTTAAATCAATTATGCGAAGCTATAGTTTAAAATATATATCAGGACAAGGTCGGCTATTTTTGATATGAATTTTTTTATATTTTGCTTGTATAAAAAAAGTATAACGTGAAGATTCATTTAATATTTTTATTCTAGGCGGATGTTTCCCGCAATGCGGGTTAAGATTACAGGCCTAGATCCTCATCAGCAGTATTATGTCGCTATGGATATTGTTCCTGTCGACAACAAACGCTACAGGTGAGCAGTGAATTTTCAATACATACTTATTACAAGTTGGGCCGAACAAACGATCGAAACAGTCTTTCAGTTTGTGTTCCAAAAATGAACATTTTGGACTAACAATCTCCACAAATGGCACTTCAAGACATGTTCACCTCAGCCTTTTGCGATGCCCTTTTGGGCGGGTGACCTCCGGGACCCGAAGGTCACGCGCCAACTGCAGTCAAAACAAATTCATAGCGTGTTAATTTATATCGGACCGCCCTGCGCATCTTAACATTTTCTACAGCGGTGTGACATTTATTTTATATCTGCTTTTTAAAGGTACGTGTACCACAGCTCAAAGTGGATGGTTGCGGGAAACGCAGACTCTCCGGTCCCGCCTCGGGTCTACATTCATCCCGATTCTCCTGCGTCCGGTGAGACGTGGATGCGTCAAGTCATAAGCTTCGACAAACTGAAACTGACCAATAACGAGTTGGACGACCAAGGCCATGTAAGAACTTTTTCATTTATACATCCAAAAAATGTTGCTTAATAAAACTAGCTATTTTTATTCATTTTATAGGGAAATGGCATACATTAGTTTATACACACAGACTTTTATCAGCTCATTAGCAGACCTTCATAATTTCCTTTTGTGATCCAGAAATGAATTGTTGTTATAATTAGACAACTCTTTTCATGCATCTCATACACACATGCAAGCCATTGTCGCCCGGCGTGCATTTTGTTTTGCTGTATTATTTTAAAGGCCCAAACATGTTGTAATGTTGAGGGTTGTAAACAAACTCAATTGAAAGCATCCCCAGGGCGAGGCAGTTAAAGCGCTATTTGGCCTTTGAAAATAGAGGCATGTGTGTTTTTATTGAGGTAGAAAACTGCTTTGGTAATTCCTCAGTTTCCCACTCTAAACACGGATGCGCGATGTAATGTTTTCCAGATCATTCTGCACTCCATGCACAAGTACCAGCCCCGTGTCCACGTCATCCGTAAGGAGTGCGGGGAAGAACTCTCGCCCGTCAAGGCAGTTCCCACCGGGGACGGTGTCAAGTCATTCTCCTTTCCTGAAACTGTCTTTACAACAGTGACTGCTTACCAAAATCAACAGGTAACTTTCAACGCAACACATTCTCTCATAATGGTCCAGTGCATGGTTTGGCAAACCATATATCTGCAACCGGGGGTCAGATTGGCTCGAAGTTAAATGAAAAGAAAATTGTAGGCCTCAGTGCCTTTTCACTTTATTGGGTTGTATTATTGCAGCTTGAATTTTGTATAACAAATGCACAGGGAAGTAAAGCGTATCTGCCATAAGGAAAGTATATTTATTTAGATAAGTCAAAGCATGCCGGGCTCAACTGGTCTTTGAGGTCTATGTACAGTAAATGCTTCAGAGAGAAATTAAAAACAGTTCGAGGAAAAGCTTTGATGTGTTAATATAATTGAAATGATTTCAACGGAAATGTCATTGATATTATAAAACACTATTGCATTACAAGAAAGATGCAAGCAAAATTGAATAATTCGTTTTTTGCATAAAAAACTAATTTGCTCTGGCCTAAAACCATGAGATGGAAAATCTTTATACAAAGAACCTTGTTTGGCATTGAGCTGCTCACAGAGTCTTACTTCAGCTATTGTATAGTAACAACACTTTTCTTTATAAGAAACTCGCTGAACTTTCTTTTAAGGACAAATAACCAAGTTTACATTTTATTATTATTTTTGTTTGATTTACATGATATATTATTAAAATAATTAAACAAATTGCCTAAGGCAGCCGGGCTTGAGAGCTCTCGCTCTGCGCTCACAGATCAAAGCATTAGAGAAGGACAGAGTATGCAGCACCCCATAAAGCGCAATTTATTTATAAAAAAAAAAACGAGTTACATATGTGTTTATTTAGGGATATTTATTGACATTCCTGGGCCTATGGTTCAGAAGCGATGGATGAATTGCAATTGTGGGTTTTATTAACCCCGAGGACGATCTTGCTTTGGGCCTTCATTTTAAAAAGTTGAAATTTTATTAATAAAAACTAATTTACTGTGTATAAAATACTGTCCACATCGTTTGACATTATTATGGTCCTTGTGGTTTTGTAGTGATAGATGCTTTTAATATTCCAACAGTAAAATATAAATTTAGACGTTATTTAGTTTTTCTTTACGTTTTTATTTGCTTACACAGATTTGTACCAGAATGTGTGTTTAGATACGTCATAGCTTGAAATCTTATCATATTCTGAGTTTTAGAAATTATGTAATCCATTTGTCTGGGTTTATAAAAATACAACACACATGCCGTGTCTCTCTCAAACAAACACACGCAGAAGCAGAAAAGCTTATAAAAAATAATCCCACACACATTGCATTGTGGGATAGGGGTCACTGGTACTAGGTCAGGGAATTTGGCATCACAGGCTTTGGGTCAGTAAGGAGAATGTGTTTTGTGTGTTTTACAGATAACAAGACTGAAAATCGACAGGAATCCATTTGCAAAAGGTTTCAGAGACTCGGGAAGAAACAGGTAAATAGTTACAGCATATTATAGTTCTTATTGTATACAGATCTGTGTTACTCATATATTTATCCTGTGAAATGCTTTACTAATTCTAAATCAGCCAGTTCTACAATTTATTTTGCTCCAGAAATTACACTCACCGCTTTTTTTAAATGCAATAAAAAGGTTTTTGTTCGTTCTCATTTTTTTGCTTCTTCTGATGTCACTGTTATTTCAGAACATTCAGACAATAATAAAGGATTATCAGAGAATTGTTTATCCAAAAGGGAAAGACGTCTTTAACCAAACAGAAAATTCCACCAACATTCCAGTGACGTCCAGACAAAATAAACATAAATGCAGCGTCACGTTAAAAGCCTTTACTCCATGCACAAAAAAAAAAAATGTCCAGATAAAAATAACCTCTGTCTTCACGTAAAACGAGGGAAATAAATACCAAACGTGCAAACAGGAAATGAAGGCAGTGCATTATAAAGCTCGAGAACTCAGTGGGGAGGTTCTACCCCGCTCATTATTTTTAAACGAGAACGTTTTTAACACCCCGCTAAATCACATTAGACCACATACATCCACTTCTCCATCACTCCGCGAGGGCTCGTAGCACTCGGGTACAGCCCCGTGGCTCAGTGTTACAGGAAAAGTTAAAGCAGTTTGCTAAACAAACTCGGCCACTTGATAGTTCAAGTGGTGGGGCTGATAAAACTGGGACCGAAACAAGTCGAGGCATCTTGTGTGAATTATCGCCTGAGTGGTACTGCGGAGGGGGTGGGGTAACGTCCACGCTAACAAGGAGCACCCAGCACCACCATTACTTCCAGAATAAGCAAGAAAATACCCCCCTCTCATTTCTTTCTCTCTCCTCGTAAAGCTTTAACTGTGGCTTCCTGCACTCTACGTCTGATCCCAGCGATAAAGCTATGTGAAAATAATTATAGCCTTGCCGTCACACACACACACACTTTATGTTCTTCATTACCTGCTCTACTTTACTGCCTAAATATATACTGATAAGGAAAGAGCCTAACGCTAAGATGGCTGCCAGTTTTGGACGCGCTGTTGGAAAGGTTAGCCAGCTGCGGGGCTTTTCTGCTAACTGAATTGAGAGCAATTTACTAGAAAATTTACTGAATCACAACTGCCTCCTTTTGCTTGTACACTGTATTTAATGGATAGGTGTCATAAAACATGTATTGAGCTAAAAGGATTACGTGTTGCAGGATGGGACTTGAGGCTTTGGTTGAGTCCTACGCATTTTGGAGGCCCTCACTCAGGACTCTGACATTTGAGGACATTCCTGGACTCACCAAACAAGGTACTACATACAGTATGTGTAAGTTTTTACCCAGATTTGACTCTTTGTTTTTGGGTTTGTTTAATTCATGGTGAAGACAATTGAAGTCAATAAGAAATGTCATTCCCAACAATTCCTCGATCTGGGATTATAGAGAGTGCAAAAGGACATTCAGTGGAGGAAATGTAGCACAGCACTTGTTTTTCTCAGTTGGAAATGATTGGATCTATGAAAAAGCTTGGCAGCATGAAATAAAGAGAGTTTAATGTGCGTGCACGTATATATATTATATTTATAGTTTCATTTGTAAAATCCGTGATCTGCAAAAATGACACTTATCGTTTACAGGTGCAGCTCCTTCCCACGGTGTGGTGGGGTCCTCAGCGCATCTGCTGTCCTCATCGGCATGCTCTTCCCCTACTTTCCACCTAGCTTCTGGGCCGGGGCCAGTTTGCGATTACTCCGCCTGCAGTCGAACAAGCCACCCACTTCATCGCTATGCACCGCCTTTCTCTGCTGAAACCTACAGTCGATTGGCTAGTCCCGGAGCAGATGCCTTTTCAACTACAAGAGGCTCCACTTATGGGCCTGAGAGCGAGGCTTTCTCGTGCACACAAAGCGGCCTGCCAATCCAGATCCACAGCATGCCGAGCACAACCTCCCAGCTTCAGTACCTAATGCCCAGCCATACTCATAATGCCTTCTCCACCAATCAAAGCACGCAAGGATCTTACAACGGCTTCCGCCTGCACAGTCCATATGGTCTATACGGTTACAACTTTTCCACTTCTCCCCGACTGGCCACCAGCCCGGAAAAGGCCGCCGCCACACAAAGTTCATTCCTAGGATCCTCCCCTAGCGGAACGTTGACGGACAGACAACTTTTATCCACTGTGGATGGTCTTCACATGCTCAGTAGTAGTCAACAGAATCTTTTTGACTCGAGGACTTTGGGGTTGACAAGCTCCGCCTCCCAGGTAACGGCACACATGGCTTGAACTGTGAACCATGAAGAACAAAACCTCTCCGATGGACTTTACTGACAAGTGATGAGAACGTTTTCTCTAATGTCATAATTTATCACCTGTTGGACATTTCACTCTCGCAAAAGGATATCACAAAGACAAAAAGACAATGGCATATAGAGAAAAAGACAATTGTGAGAAGTCCTCAATCTCAGTTGTGTATTGTGCACAGATTTTACATTGAGGATATTTTAAATAGTCCTTCTGATGAACTGTATACAGAATTGACCGTTATTCGACATCAGGGTAAGGAGAAGTGCCTGAAAATGTAAAAATGCTTTTAACACCCATGCTTTTCCACATGCACACATGGCTTTACGGCACAAACAGGACAACAGCCATAGGAGTGTGAGTAGTTCAACAAACGTGAGTCTGTCCTTCCCAGCTTCTAATGGCCAATTAAACTATTTTTGGCACTTAAAATGAGTGGAGTGGAGCCAAAAACAACAAGAAATTATGTCACAAAGGAGTAATTATCGATACAGAAACACAGGTTTAAAAAATAATTGTTACATACAAAGTACTTGTAGAAATGAAATCGGTCACTGCGCTGACAATCACCTATTGAATGTTTGACAGACATTTGACTTGTTGATGTTTCCACCTCAAATATATCCAACCAGCATCCACAGCTGTTAATGTGGTTTAATCTGAAACTGGATTAGGGTTGGAATAAGGAAATGTGGCCTGGTGTTTACAAATTCTCTCCAAATTGAAGGGCTTTTCCTGGATCAGCACTGCTGTCTGGTGTCTTGGAGGGGGCAGAAGGTAATCTGATCCAGGATGATAATTCTCACACTTTATAAATACAACCAATGGGATTCTGCAAAAGGATTACAGTCCTGCCATGAGATACGTGCTGATTCCCGGTCAGCTCTCTCTTACTGTGCACGATCCAAGGACCGTAAAAATCACTTTTTTAGATTTTCCTGTAGACATGTTAGCTTTCGCTACGCCTGTCTTTTTAATGTAATTCTTCACGAATATGAAGATGAATTTTATTAATACTGTGTAAAGATTTCACTTGCACTTACACTATGGCAAATATAAATACTTGCTTTTTAAGTGATGGCCACAACAGATACTTTCTCCATGTTTGAGACCGGTTGGCCTGAGAACGAACGATATTTGAGCCAAATAAAATATATCAATATGGTAAAGGATAACGGAGGAGTTTCGTGTTTGTTTGTGCCTTTTCTGTGTTTCAGCATCAGAGGCTTGGATGAGTTCTCTTGGGGTCAGGCAAAGGTTCTGAATGCCTAACAAATCAAAAATACCACCAGGGGCTCCGAGGTGCATGCAAGCAAAACACTGATGCATGAGAAGACTTTAGGTGTCAATGTTGTTTTGGCGAGAAAACCAGTGTAACGGTTTAACGGTTTAAACTGTTAAATATGTAGAGCTAAAAGTGAAAAGAGAGCCCATTTTCCCCCCAAGAGATATAACATGTTAGCAACATTATGCTGTTTATGTGAAATCCATAAACGAGTGTGAAATAACACGGATCGTCTTCATGCACTTGCAATATGGTTAGTATTCAGGGAGAGAGAAAGCGAGAGTTTCACATTGAGTTTCTGAATTTTTTCACATTAAACATCTAATATACTCTACAAATTAGATACCTAATAACTGATAGTGGGTAAAGTGTTTTTATTTTACAACTTTATATAAAACATAAATAGCATGATTATTATTACTAGTCTTGTGTTGCTACGGGACTAGCTCATGGGCTGGTTTGACCCACAGCATGCGTTGTGCACTTCAGAACTAGCAAGACACCTGTCACAGACTGAAGGTGACAGACACACAACATATGCAGAGATAGAAGGTTGTTGAGTACTTTTTATTTTAGAACAGAGGAATGGTTGGCTTGCTGTATCTGACTAACAGGTGACGGCCCCCCATGGTTGGCAAACCACACGTACAACCAAAACCTTATATACACACACCTTGCATTACTGGCTCATTATCAGTGGATATGTGATACATATTACATATTAACACACGTGTGCACGTTGTTTATTTTTTATGATTTTCATATCCAGGCATAAAGTTACAACTAGGCTACAGTTGAAATTCCGATGTACTGGCTGAAATAGCTTGTGTACTGCCACCACTATTTTGCCAAGGAGCTCATGTCTACAAACTGGCATAAGGGATTGTGTTTCAGTCCGTTTGTGCCCAGAACTACCCAGAGCCAATAAATAATCCTACACCAAATCTTTCAGTTTGACCCATATAGAGTTTTTACATCATCTGACTTTATCAGCCTAACTGATAAAGCATGGAATACAAATAGTTCGTAAATACGCTTTCAAAGTGACAACATAAGGAAACGTTACATCGCATGCATACGTTCTTGGAATGCCCTCGACTTCCGATGCATATTCACAGTGGAGGTACTAGAACCTTTCTGATAACAAGCAAAAGAAACCGAGAACCGTTACTTGGCTAAACGTGTCTCTCCAATATTTAGAAATTAGATTGCGATACCTGGCTCAACCACTAGATGTCAACGTACCATACTGTTTCTTTAAATGCGACCAAACTACAGGACCCATTCTACAAATTGTTAATTTGATCAAATGAACACATAACATATTTAAACAAATCGTTTATTTAATACAATTATTATACATTAAAAAATAATATGAATTAATATTAACATAGGCTAAATAAAAAATGACCAAAATCGTGTTATGTTGTCGCTATCATGTTTTTATTGTGTTCGCTGTATTTATTATTTTAATATTACTTAAAAGGTCCAGTGTATTTCAATCCCTACCCCCTCCCTTTCGAAGCACTACGGTGGCTGACACAGAACTAAGATTTCGTCATGTTTTCACTGCTTTGAAGGAGATTTACGAAACTCGCTTGTCCCTTTTAGGGCTACTGTAACAACATGTAAGGGGACCCGCTGCCTATGAAATAGGTCATTCTAAGATAATAAAGATATAACGCTTATGTAAGGACATACTGTGGTTATGTATATTATATTGCATTTCTGTCAAAAGATCCGTCAAAAAATTAACTAAAACTACCCAACTGCAGTCTTATTTGAAATTACTTTTTAATGCACAATAAAAAAAAACATGATTTTTGAAAATGTAAAAAATTTAGTTATCTGTTTGCAATTGAACTCTTCATTTTTTAAATGGTCTTTAATACATCTTTATACATGTGCACATATGTTGAAAACATTCAAAGCAGCATTACGTCAGAGCCTGAGTCACTCAAACCACAAAACAACTTTATATATAGAACATTATGCCTGACATTTCACACAAATCATGAATAATTCATTCGTCTTTAACAGGTCCTCATGCGTCCATTATGGTTTTGGGAAGAAAGCAAGTCTTATTTCCATCAGTGCAGCGGAGGCCACATCACAACCATGAGCTGCTACATATATTCATCCAAGTGTCTCCCGGTACATTACATAATCCAACATGGTCTGACATTTGACTTTAATACCCACTAATAGTTACAGTTAATTTAAGTGAGGAACATGTTCTGCATAACGTATGACTAATACAAACTCTGAACAGTAGATGTAGTTTTTAGAAATCCATGTTTTATTTCTGGCTCTGTGTTGTGGGAGAGCATTCGTGACTAGTCATGAAATGGGTAAGTGTCCATAAATTGGCACAGAAAACTAATGGTTAGAATAAGAAAACACAATTTGTTGCTAAATAAAAGAAATGTATTTGCATATCAAAAAAGTATGGCATTGCTACATGATTCTAAATAGGTTTTTAAAAATGCATGTCAAGCATTGTTATTATTATATAAAAAATAACACATATGACATAAAAAAATATTGTAAAAAAGTTTTTATCAATGTTTTTACTTTTGTAACAGCACAGATTTTAACAATTGGTGGTTCAAACACCCATGTGAGATCTTGCTTCAAATTTGTAAAGCATTTGTTTTATTTTTAGTGCATGATTTTTCATAGTCAGGTAGGTGCCATTTTCAGGTAGGTGCCATTTTCAGGATTGTCACATCCATAACGCTACATAATCCTCCTAAATGGACACATTAAAATTAATATAAAGTAACTATTTGATGTTCTATAAAGAGTCATCCCTTCTCCATTCATTAGGTATTATAGCGTCAGGATTGTGCATTTTACTTTACAGAAATCATACAAAGGTTTTCGTTTCCCAAAAAACACGTCCTTCTTTTGTCACATCCATGTTTATTTCCCTTTTTTAATTTTTATTTTTCATAGTCTGACATTTTTTTATGTTTAGACTCTATCAACCAGGGCTCAGTAAAATATAAACAGATGGTTCAATATATTTGTAACAAATTCATTTTCTGAGCATTTTTATGTCACGCGCATAACACTGGAATTGCCCTTTAATATATACAAATATAATATAATAAAAAAAAATGGGTATGTACTGTCGCCTACTTTTTCCTACAAAAGATGATGTTCTTGTTTTAGTGTATGTTCTGATATGAAATAATTTGTAAAATGGTACCGGTTACTTTCTATACGGTTTATATTTGTTGCACAGAAACCTTTATTTTTCAACCTTATCTCACAGGAATTCGTAACTATTGCATGATTTTGTATACATTTGTATAAATTGTATACATTTGTATGTTTAAAATCGTACAAAATCATACGATAACTAGAATAAAAAGCTATACTGTCCTTCGGATGAGACATTAAACCGAGGTCCTGACTCGTGGTCATTAAATATCCCATGGCAGTTCTCGTAAAAAAGTAGGGGTGTAACCCCGGTGTCCTGGCCAGATTCCCTCCAAATGGCCCTTGTCAATCATGTCCTCCTCTCAATCCTAATCCTCACCCTCTGAATTGGCTCTATCTCTCTCTCCACCTATAGCTGGTGTGCGGTGAGCACACTGCGCCGTTGTATTGTGGCTGCCGTCACATCATCCAAGTGGACGTGGATATGATTGTAAAGCGCTTTGGGAGTACAGCAATAAACAATAATGCGCTTTATAAATGCCTCATTCATTCATTCATACTAATGCCCCTAAACCTGAATCCATAAGCAAAAGTATAAAAACGTAAGAAATGAAATTGTACACTAACCCAAAAAAAGAAATGTGTGTTTAGTTTTTTACATATACTATACATTAGCGTCATCTTTGATTGATGAGAGTTATATAGATTATAAAACTATTTACGCAACACAATTTAGATGTGGAATTTCCAGCAAGTGTAAATAGAACAAGTGGTCCGAGAGTTTGTGTGTGTCCACTGACATACTCTGGATACCCCAGGAAGAGCACCTGTGTCGCCCTGGGTTGAGTTGTACTGCCGGTGGCTCATATATATGCGTGTGGGGGGCGAAAGCCTCTTGTTGAAGACGAGGGCCTTCGTGACCCGTTAATGGCCCGGGGAGTATTTGATGACAGTTGCAGTAATGTGAAGCTGACTGGTGTCTCTTACGTTCATTTAATCTTTGTCATCAAATCCCACCATCCGTCTGATTAATGAGTTCTGTTCAACACTGTTTTCAGAACCTCATATCTTGCTATGCTGTGCGTTGATCTATGGCCATATTTGACCGATTAAACCGTAGGTAAAAATTATGTTTCTTATTCCTGTCCCTTGCCTAGCAAATCATTTAACATGTAACTTTTCGTGCATGTATGAGGTTGCATAAATGTGTACGCGTGTCTGGGAAACCGATATCTTCTATAAACGTCTTTTCCGTATCTTGCCAGGCGTCTAAATGATCTTCGGATTGGATAAATCTAAGCTGAAACGTAAATCATAACCAAATTCAACTTAGCCTAACAAGAGGTGACCTCTTAGTCAGCTCTCACATGCTACCCACAGTAACAGGTGTGATTTTTTTTATTGTTTACCACTTTGTATTACAATCACTATAAGAACTTTTCATTGGACTGTTATGAAAGAATCTATTTGCGTTATGCCAATTACATTCAATTTATGTTCCTAAAACCTATCGGTTTCAGATGACAAGCCCATGGGCCACTTACCATCACTGGCCTAAAATTGTGATGTCAGTCTAGATCAGACCTTATACCAATAGTCAAACATAAAATAAGAAGAAAGGGTCAAAAAATGGTTAGTTAAGACTAAAGGTAGCATGCACACACATACATCCAACTTTTCTCGTCCCATTAGCAGCAGAATGCGGAGGGCCGGCACCCACCCTCCCCGTTCAATCCCCTCCTTAATGCTATGGCCAGACTTAGCACTGTCATTTATAGCACAGCACATCATCAATCTTAATAGAAGTTCGAAGTGCAAAGAGCCGATGAAACAGCAACCATGATCACTATTTCAACCCGTCAGAAACGCGTAGGAGGAGGGGTCCATGCGAGAGTCCATGTCAGAAAGGGTGGAAAGAGGTGAATGAGGGGAAGTGGGAGGCTCCGGGTATAGATGATTGGAAAAATCATTTTTATGTAATATTCTGTTGCGAGATGTTTCTTGACTCTCAATGATGTGAGTTGGCACAGTCGAGTGTGTGTCTATTTGTAAACATGTATTTTTGTGCGTGGTATCTGTGGATACTAAAATTATTTGTTATCGTGAAAAACATTTTAGACAGTTGCGCGGTCAGAGTAGTGTGAAAGTATGTTGACAAAGTTTGGGAAGTGCAGAAACACATGACCACTCATTCCCAATGATTATAGTTTACTGATCAAAATGAAACATTCATTTCATTTCCAAAGGCTTTATTTCCTTAAGGAAATAACCGCGCATGCAACAGAGCAAACTGTTAATTGCCAGATCAAATGTTTATGAAAACCAAAATCAATGTAAAAAACAAACAGTAGAAATCAAACAGAACAAAATAAAAATGAAAGAAGGCTATGAATTTTATAACGTACAGTACATCTGATGTCGACAAGGTGCAACAATTTTAAGCTTCTCACCTCTAAATAAGTGGGTGTCCTGATGCAAAGCATTCTGAATATATGGACCGTGACCTTTGACTCTTGCATTCCTTAACAGGGCAAGGACATAGTGATATGAATACACACACGCACACACAAAGATATAAGTGACCAATCACTTTACACCTTCGTGGTTAAAACAAGCTCAAGGTCACTCATGCCATCTAGTGCCCTTACCCGCCTCCAACAATCACACACACACACACACACACACACACACACACACAAACTGACATGAGGAGCAGGATGTCTTTCTCACCTCTCAAAAATAACACCTCATTAAATCTGTCCTGCATGGTATGTCACCACTGCACACAGCAATGACAATAGGTAAATAACTAACGACAACTAATGCAACACACATTGCGACTGAACAGTTATTTATTGCAATGTGCCAAGTCTTTACTGCACCAAGTCTGGTGATGAAACCGATACAGAGGACAACAAAACCATAGAAAAAGCCTATTTGGGCAAACTATGCAGAGGGTCGCTAAGATGTACGTCTCTCTCTCCGGCTTTCTCTCTGGTGGGCAGTGAGGAAATCTTGGTTTATTTAGTTTTTTGAGAAGAGCTCAGAGTCCCCCCGGCTTCATCCGGGGGTTCCTGGACTAAGGTCCACTCTCCCATGACAGATACATCAACGAGCCGCAAACTCAAACACATATACGTATGCACACACACAGGCGCACACACACGTCTATATACACAAACTATTCTTAACAACCACATTTAAGCCCCCAGATGTCTTCTTTTACCATGCTTCCATACTTACAATAAGAAGATGGGTGTGTGTGTCTGTGTCTCACAGGTCTTGCTTTGTGTTACCCAGAGTCCCCGGAGTTCAAACTGCGATCGGATTGGTTGCGGTTCTGTTTACATCTGAAAGGATCAACACGGCCACCCATGCAGCCAGCAGCCTTCAGAGCTGTCAATCAATCAACACCCCTTCTGACAACTCTGTGAACGCGACAACCAATCACAGCAGAGATGGGTGCCGGAAAATGTTCAGTAGCCAATCAGCACTAAGCCTTACAGGAAGAAATGAGAGACGTAGTTTAATATTCAGGATCAACCCTTTATTATCATCAACTGTTTTAAATGTCAGTGTTACACTTTTTGTCACATTTTTTGAATTGTCAATTGAAAGATAAAGTGTATAATTTGCAATATTGAAAAACTAACTACATCTGTCTATCATTGCTCGACAAGCAGAAAGTCACGCCACAAATGTTATGTTGAAATCCCCATAAAGCCACAGTGTTAACACTTTTTTGGAGAGGTCTAAAATAAAGATAGTAAGCCTATCAATGGCTTACTTATAGCTGTATGTGCACTTTTAGCTGAAAATACATATTTTTTATCCCTTTACATAAAGTATGATTTCACTGTATACATTAAACGTACAAATCAACTTAAGTTAAGGTGTTATGAACATTTTTTATTTATTTACACTAACCATATAACATGTCATTCGTTCTCAGTACATGACACTCTATCCGTGTATTAATATTAGCACATTTAACCTTATTGTAAAATGTTTCTCAAATATTTTTATTTGCCAATAATTTATGCAACTATAGCCCTCACACTACAGATATCAGAGATTAAACTGTCACTGAACCCAAAATGAGAATCCGTTTATGTTGCCATGACCTGGCATGTGTGTACATGTGTTTTTTTTTATTTCAGAGATGCCTACCGAGAACCATCGATTTATAGAAACACATACACAGAATGGAATGACAACATACACAAAGAGAAATGTTTTGTACACACATTTATAAAAGATACTTCTCAACCTCTACAGAGAGACGATTGTTCGGCCTGTTTAAAAGTGACACTGTGTAAGTCTGTTTTGTTTGTGTGCATGTGTGTGAGTTGAGCATTTTACATTCAAATCAGCCGTAATCCAAGAGACTGTCAGGAAGGCACACACTGAACAGTAGTGAAAGAGGATAAGAAATGTCCCGCAGGACTACAGTTACCCGGTATAATGTGCACACACACAGTGTCTTTCTCAAATAGCATACAGCCTGTACTGTACAAATTCAATCCACTGTAACAGCAATCAATGTGAGGATTAGAAAATCAATCCCATTTTCCAGTCCCATCTGTTCCGGTTAAATCTAGCTAAACAAACCAAAATTACAGCCAGGTGAAAACAAACATACACAGTGAGATATACTGTATGGATGTTCGGCCCATTTAAATCCATCCTTAATTATATACAGCTATGTACAATTACTTTAAATTAATGTATGTACAGAACTCGTTTAAGCGCTAACAAATGTTTTAAATGATATAAAAGCACTTTTCTTTTGGTTTCCATTAAAAAAATAGATTTATGCATTTTCACTTGTTTTAGCATGAACCTTGGCGAATTAATTAAAGAAAAGCACTTGAAATAGAAATAAAATAAAAAACGAATATCCGTTACATACTAAGTTTTATTTCATACATTTATGGTTCTTCTAACACACACGTTTGTTTTTAGTTTGAAGAATGCTTAAATATTTAAGTGGCAACAAGACACAAGGTGCTTATAAGAAACACAGTGGTGAGCGAGAGAGACAGGGGCGATCACATCATTATTACTGATACCCGGATGTGCTGGTGACCCCAGAGGTCAGACACAAGCACGGATTATTCCCTAATCCCTGTGTATGTGCGAGCGCCGTTGTGAAAACAGGCTATGGTATATTGTGACTGCAAGTAGAGGAAGAGGGGCTTTGAGTTCCAAATTTTGTTTGGATTTAACTAGGAGGAAGCGGACCTATGCAGACCGGAAAGAGACATTTAAACACGGGCAAAAGAGTCGACTTTCCTCCATAGCACTGCCACTATTCTGACAAAAAAAACTATACAGAATAAAACAAAACAATAATTTGACAATATGGAACATAAAAGTTCAGTAATACTATAGGCTTTTTAATGTTAATGTATATTTTTTTAAAGTTCAATTTTTATACCCAGTCACATAGAGTGAAACCAAACATTATTCAGAAACTAGATATAATTTTAGATTTTTGTTACTGGTGGGTGCAGGACACTTGTTCATCTATGTAGGTGGGGATGGCAAAACAAAGTAAACTGTGATATATTAATTGTACATACATTTTTTTTTTTATAAAAAATGATTTAGAATATTGCTTCAGTGCTTTTTCTCTAATTGCTAATGCGACCATTTTACACCTCAGACTGAACAAAATGAAGCGTTTTCTTGGCCTAAATTGGCATTCTCTACAAGTGTACTTAGTTTTCACAGCTGACATGGTTTCAACCTGATCCATTACTCTTCTACTTAGGTTATCTAACATTATCAAGATGAATTCGTTCTGACACAGTATACCTCTGAGTTTTTGTCATATTTTATTACCATTTTCTAAACTGTAACGAGTAAACTATGATAAAGTGAGAAATGTTGAAGCTGTCTAAATAAATTTTGGCTTGACTGTATAACGGTGTTATTTCATTTTATGTTTTAAATACACTTTATAGGCAACAAAATGTGTAGAAAATTTTAATATATACTAATTAAACAATAGTGTTTACTCAAAAATGATGTACAGTTTAACGTGTCTCTAAAAGAGAATTCTGTTTCTCAAAAATGAGCTCATGAGTAACCACAAATTGGCTCTGATGTGACCAGATTTTGATGTGTACGGCGTTTGAGGAATGCATCAACTTTGCGGATCATAAGATCTGTTAGATGAGCAAACCGTACAAGTGTAACAGATGACAGCTTTGCCCGCACACAGTCTCAACCCATCATGAACAGCTTATCAGTGCTACAGGCCGATTTGCACCCTCTGCAGGCTCCAACAGGCCTACCGGAGAGACTGGGACCAGTGACACACACTTGTACACATACACATACCAAATTTGACTGCTTATCATAAATGAACGTTTATAATTGGACACACTCGACCTAAGCATCAAACCGTTAAATATGATATCTTAAGATTCACGACACTTTGCATTTCTACAAAATCTTATTTTGCTGGTTGCTTCTAAGGCATAATTCATTTTAACAGCATGTGGAAAATAATCCAAATGTTTTGTGTATTTATTTTGCATGCATGCAGCTTCATCTAGGATAGTTGCTAACACATGTTGTATAAACATGTTTTCTCACAGTCAAACACTCACAGTTAGAAGTATGTCTTATCTGTAACACAGGCATGTTGGAATAGCAGGGAGTATCTGTTGCAGCTGTAAGGTTTTTCCGGAGTTTATCGAGGTTCAGATAACTCGCTACATACACACAACATATTCGTACATAAATGCACACAAACAAACACCTACACAAATCGCTGGTCTGTTCAACCGTTCAACCGTGTTTTATCTTGTGAGCACTCGAGTTAACAGTAACTTCCAAAGTAGTGAAGATTCAATCCATTTTTTCTAGCATGTCATGAGAAAAAAACTTTTTGTAATAGAGTTTACACATATATATATATAACTTTATAATTATAAAAATATATATTAAGAAACAGGCAGGGCATTTTTTTAACACTTCATAACTAAGGCTAATTCAAAGTACTTTACATAGTTAACTATTTTAATTGGTACAGAAATAAATCAAAGTGTCATCGAAAATACTGAAAATATTCATAAAACTTCTGAGCAGTTAAACTCAGACTTTTAGGTTCCATCGGATGTCCATACTGTATACGTCTGTAAATAACATACAAATAAATGTTTGAATTAAACGATAAAAATAATGTAAATTCACAGTCTTTTATGTTCTTGCATTCCAGTAACAGTACTCAAGTTATCCTTTATAAGTTTCGTTTTAAATCTGTCATTTTCACACAAGTGCTTCCACAATCTGGTTATTGAATCTGGAGTGTCTGAATCTACAGATGATATGTGTAAATTTTAAAGGCCAGTGGGGTTGCAGAGAGCAGGTTACTGGTTTTACTGGAGGGTTTTATTGGTTTGATCATAACTGGTACCTGGAGAATCCGACAGCTGGTAAGAAACTATTAAAAAGATACCACAAAAACATGTGTGAGTGAACGAGAGACACGAGAGACAAGGGTTTGACCGTATGTGTGTCTTTAATAAAGCACCGTATCAAGGTAACAAAGTCAAACCGCAACAAGTGAACACAAACAAACAAACGCAAGTAAGCACCGGCAACACATCCTTCTCTTGCTTGTCAACACCCCTTATCCCGGCTTTGAACTGCAGGGATCCGGAATGACAAACAGTGGCGCCTCTATCCAATCCTAATCAGAAGATATATCTCATTCACACCCCTACAAACCCTCATTTACACACACACTCACTCACTTCTCACCCTTATCCAGGTCTCGTACTTCTGTTCTCCTGCATTTCTACACTTACTGATGTGTGCAGTAAGCCAGAACAATCAGAAAGAGGATCTGTCCTCTTATTGGATGACACTGGGGGCGAGGGGAGGGGTGACTTCTTATTTCCACTGATAAGCGATCGCATCAACTTAAAAGAAAACACATTGAGAAACATCTGACGTTAACAAAACAAAGTTGAAAAAAATACGAGTGCTGAAAGTTTATGTGTAACATTATTTTTTTTTTTTTTTAAATGCATGATGAAAGCGTTAGTCGAGGCATATCTTCTGGTACCGTTGTTATAATGCCTTTATGTTCATGTTTGAAAAGCCAAAAAAGTTTTGTCGGTACCACAAAACATGCATTACATGCAACAACAGCACTCCTGCTAATGTTTATAAACCGTTGTGTGTTGTGTGAGTCTTTGATGTGTTTGAATGCATTGATTGGCAGCTTCCTAAAGGCTTCTGCCGTGTAAGAAACAGCATGATAAATGGCTTCGATGGCACTAACCAACCATGATATAGTGGGCCTCTTCGCAGAGCCAGGAGGAATGAGCCGACTGATAGAGCTACCATAAAGTTGGTCTCTCTGGTGCAGCTGGAATGCATGTCCTCACCATTACTGTTAGTGGTCATGCTGGTAGATGAGAGACTCACAGTTCAACGCCGCGAATGTGACATCAGATACTGCGGGATGAGAAATCAATACACCTGGGCTCCTAATTCAAGACAGGCGATCTGTTCTCACCAAAGCCAAAGTCAAATTTGTACAACCTGTTAAGTTATCTGAGACTTAATCTTAATTATCTTAAAGGTATGTGATTTTCTTATGGATAAATATATGTTATTCTATTCCAGACTAATGTCAGTAGACAACTCTATGTAAGCCGTTTGTAGGTTGACTTCTCCAGAAGTGTAAACACCACAGTGCTTTTAAAACAATGTTGTGTTTGTTTGAGCTCTACAATATGTCAACGTGTCACTCAGCCAATGGAGTGAGTTGGAGGCGAGACTGTTAAGCCAATCAATGAGAAACGAAAGTTGGGCAACGGTTTGTTGTGCCGTCAGGGTCCAGTTTATGAGTTTTAGTGGCATCTATCGGTGAGGTTGCAAAATTGCAACCAACGGCTCACTCCAAGCCCTCCATTACGAAGCACTACAGTTGGTGAAACACTTTTCAAGGCCATAGGTTAAATTAAAAATCACTTGCCATTAAAAAAAATGGGCATTGATAACGCTATTCAGGTGCTAAGGGAATGAGATGCACTTTGTTTACGTACGTGCGTGCGTACGTACATTACCGACCAATGGTGGCGAGCAAGAAGGTGTTGCTTTGCAAAAATTATAAAACGCATGCAATGAAGGACGACTTTAGAACGTTAAACCCGAATCCCGGATATTTTAGGGAATTTAGAAATCCCATCCGGACGCAGTTTTTTTGTCGCAAAAAGAGGACATGTCCGGGAAAAAGAGGACGTATGGTCACCCTTACAAAGATGTTATCACGGTTTCACTTCTTTGCCAAAGGAGATATCGTATTTACGAAACGCGCTCTGCATAGCAGTTTGTCTCAGCAGGGCTCCTGTATAAAACAACATGGCGAATTCCATGTAAGGGGAGCCGCAGTTAATGAAGATGGAAATAGGTCATTCTAAAATAATAAAAACATATATTTCATTATGTTCGGTCTTTATACACCTCTATAGAGACATAGTTATGTTTTAGTTTAGTTATGTATGTTGCATTTCTGTCAATAGATCCTCCTAAAAATGACACACTGGAGTTTAAAGGTTGGTGCATAGTTAAAGGCCGCCAAAACGCTGTGGTTGTGTAACTAAACAGTCAAAATTCATAAGATGTTTTCTAAACTAAAACTACAACAAACAGTTGGTTCTCAAAACCATTTTCGGTCCTTTAGCCTGTAAATATGGATCATATTGCAGGTAAAGTCAAATGTTTCAAACGTTCCAATGGAAACAAAAATATCTACTTTGCGCAGAAATGGTCAAACCTCAAACTTTCTTGTTAATTTATCAAACACAAACAAAATATCCATAGCTGACACTTAGATGTTAGCATTGGACCTTAGTGCTCGAGCGTTCGCCGGAATAAACGTGTACATTTTATGGTAGTAGCTGAACTTAATGAACTTAATAACAAACCCAAAATCTCATCAATTTCCCATTTTAGGATTGCGAAACGTCTTAATCTTGGGACTACGAAATATTGTTATTGCTTCACATGTTAATATTTGTGCCCGCGGCGGTAGCTGCCTATAGGCCAAAAGGCAACTGTATATAATTTTACTAGGTCATAGAGACCAGTGAGGAGATCTCAGTCAGCAGTCTGGTCTAACTGAGCGTGCCTGGTTCCCATGACGACCTCCTTCCCTTTTTGCTGGCTCCAAGCAATGCAAATGTAGCATAGAGCTCTGAAACGCCCAATAGCTCACCGCCGGGGGCAACGGCCAATATACCATTGCCATGGGCAACTAGTGATGCCTAGGAGCAGGACTGTATTAGGGGAATTGGAAGGGGAATTCTGAAAGTGTAATTGAAATAAAATGGAACATGTGTCTTAGAGCTTGAGACTTGCTGCTGCAAGTGGGGTGGAAAAATGGTTGTTTGTACAGGGACACACAATTACAAACTACACATCTCTCACACACACACATGCACACAAACATGTAGATTCTGTATGCACAACCACACATACAAATGCATGCACATCTGCATCAAAGTTATGTTTCCATTTCATTTCCATAAATATACAGTCGTTTGTATTTTAGTAGTTCTTTGCGGTCTCCTTTGGTCTCAAAAAGAAAAATGTGTTTATACAGGTACAAATGCTTATAGAAACCCATAAAACAATGGAAAAACTTTCAAACGTGTCATTATGTACAAAAAAAGAGAGAGCAAATGCAAAACTCTGTGCAAAAAAAATATGCAAAACTCTACCACTTCTCTCTCCAAACTCTTAAGATTTCGTTTTTTATACCACTCTCCGTCCTCAACCCTGTTCTCGCTATTCCCCGTTTCTCTCTCAATTTCTGTCTCTCTCTGTCCTTCACCCTCACTCCTCCTTTTCTCTGGTGTGTGTGTATGTTTGTACCATGTGCTCAGTTTATTTTCTCTCGGTGCTAATGTAAATTCCTCATGAACACCTTCCATCACAAACTCAACGATCCACAACGCAAGTCTCCACAAGAGACCGTTTCATCACACGTCTTATACACACACAAAACACACGCTTCTCACACAGTTCCACCTCTGGGACAACATACGTGCACATTTTCCGGTAAAACACTGCTATAAATGCTCAGAAATATGTTTAAATCTGATTTGATAAAAATACTGGATTTACAGGATTTTTATTATATGTATATCTTTATTGTAATCTACATCTACACGTTTACAAACCAAGAGATCTGTTGTCAACTCAATCCACATGCGAGCTTTTCGTCAATAGAATTATATATGAATTTCAAAGGAGGTGTGTGTCATTGTATGGAGGATCTATTGACAGCAATACATAACTACATCTTCAGACTGGTGTATAAAACCCTGAATATTGAAGCGTTTTTATTCACTAAGAATGAGCTAATTTCTATCTACATACACAACGGGTCCCCTTACATGGAATTCGTTATGTTGTGTGTCGCCCTAAATGGACAAACTGCTTACTCTGCTTTATCGCCAAAGAAGCGAAAACGAGCCAACATTTTATTCCTGTGTCAGCCCCCGTAGTGCTTCAAAAGAGAGGGGTAGAGTGAGCCGTTGCTTGCAATTCTCAACCTCACTGCTAGATGACGCTAAATGTCATACACTTGACCTTTAAATCACATTTGCGTGAAAAAATAACACAGTTGAACAACACTTCAGACTGACGTTAACAAGGAACTTGTGCAACGTGTGTGGCCTGTGTGTGACCCCTGTCTGTGTGTGAATCTGCCTACACATGACCCAGCTTTAATTTACACCTGATGCAACGGCTCCCACGTTACCTGTTGCTTAAACATCTGTGTTGTGTGTCTCACTGTATTTTAAAGATAAAGCGTGAGTCTGTGTATCGAACATTCCAGCAGTGGGAGTCTGCCCTACTCTGCTCTATCGCACTAAAACAACACGGCACATACACCAGCTTTATTACTTCCTACAAATCACACAGTCCACTCCTTGCCCCTTTGGCCCTTCTTATCTCTATGTCTCATTCTCTGGCCCACTTGTTCACAGGTCTTTAAGAAGCTGGTCATATTGGTTTTGGCACGATATCAATCCATCGATACCTTCGGCAACAAATAAACCTAGTCGCACCAGTAGATGGTTTCAAAACATAAATGTGACTTTTTCTATGAATGTAATATTTACGATGTAAAATATGGAAGTTCACCACATAATCGGAAATGTGTCAGAATACGGAAGTTAAACCGATCGTAGCTTCCGGTTCGCGGGGACTTTAAGAACCTTAGCTGGGGAACCAGAAATGGTTCTTCTATGGCATTGCTATTTTAAGATTTTGTACAATAAGAATTTGTACACATTACACTGAGCAGACAGTTTTAGAATGGCACATTTTAAATATAATATATTACATTTTGGGAAAAAAGACAATACATTTTTTGCAGCACTGTGCTTTTTAAGTGCTTCTGTGCAAACCGAAGCCCAGGTTTATATGACAAACTGCAAAGACAAAAACAGAGTACGGTAGAAAATAGCACAGTTTTTTTTCTAGGTCCTTTGTCGATGAAGTTGGAATGTTCTATATGCCTGTGTATATATATATTTATTTAAACATACAGTATGTCTATATGTCCAGTGCCAGAGAGGGACCTTTGATGGACAATGAGGTTTGGCCATAAAGAGCCACATGTTCAGTTCTTTCATAAAGTGTAATGACAGACTGGTAGGCTTACACTGCATTGTTACCACATATGTTGTGTCTTTACTGAAGATCTAAGTACTGTGGTAGAGGATATTTACAATCAGGCAGTTTTTAGATGCCTGAAACTAAAATTAGTGTTTTAACTACCCGGGACCTTTATGGCATAGCTAATTTCATCTAGATGCCAACGTTCAAAACATCAGAGAAATAACTTGACACACTTTTGCGTCGCAAGCAAACCTAATAAAAACACTGTTTTAAATGACTATGTGAGTATGTGTTTGTGAGAGTGGGTGATCACAACGCAGCCCACTTCATTCAAGCAGAGAAATGTCGAGACAGTGCTGACACCCCGCGTTGATCTCTGAGGTCAGAGGTTAAAGGTCAGGGCAAAAGCAGTGTGTTGCTCTGTTGGGAATGTGTATTTACATCACGTTAGTAACCTGCCAGAATACCTTCATGTTAAAAAAGACATAACAGCGGTCGGCAGCGGATCAATCTAAGAAAAGCAATTCCTTAATTTCTCTGATTCTGCGTGGTCCGCCTGTTCTATCTGTCATCAGGCCCACCCCCTATAATACGTTCACAGAAAAGAAAACAGAATCTCCCTTCATCCCTTCATGCATCTACTCTGCCATTCCTACATCCATCTCCGAAACCACGGACTAGTCAAAATAACGCTATCGCTAAGGAAAACAGTGTGCTGTGGAGGTGCCACGGCAACGGGCGATGACAGCGTCTGCTCGCACATTCCATGCGGAAATTATCAAGGGGACTCATCTTCACAGATACACGAGCACACATAGTAAAGCATCGGTAAGTCCGAAGTACACAAACCAAATCTAAGAAAAGAAAACGTGCTCAATTCAAATGTGAATTTATTATTTAACAAGCGCACAAACGGTTGTGTTTGTGAGGTCTTACCGTGTGGGGAATGCGCAGTGTGAGTACAGTATGCACGTTTGAAAGACTACAATCAGAAATGTTGCCATCTGAAAACGAATGATCCATAACAATCATAATCTGAACGATATTGCGAGAGTTCAAAAGAATTCAGTCGCTGAAACTGGCAGGAAAACACCCTGAAAAAGAACATAACCTGTCTACTGTGCCAAGCAAAACAAAAGAAACTTAGGGTCATAGGTTTTATATTTGAGAGGAAATCAAACCGAATAACTTACTAACCTATATCATTTACTGTATATAGTCAATATCCACCCCTTAATTTATATAATTTGTCTCGGTGTTAAGCGACAAACACATTTTTTATGCTGTTGTCCGAGTCAACAATGTAACCAAGTGCGAATCGAGCACAGCTTTGTTTACATATACAAATGCGCAATATACTCCCTCTGTTTTGTTAATCAGTCAAACAACATCACAGTTTCTGACATACAGCGCTAAAATTCCAGGTGCACAAAACCACTGAAAGACATGCATAACTTCGTTTTGCCTGAAAACATCAAAAGTCAGGCTACATTTGTGTGTGTTTACATTTCATTATGTTACGTTCATGCATTTGGCAGATGCTTTTATCTAAAGCGACTTACAGTGCATTCAAGCTATACATTTTTCACCAGTGTGTGTTCCCTCGGTGTTGAACCCACAACCTTTGCACTGCTAACGTAAGTGAGCCACAGGAACACATGTTTTTAAACTGCTTCGGTTGACAGAAGTACACACTGTTCTATTCTAATAAAAACAATATTTGTACGGTCCAGTATATTCATCATTAATGTATGTGTGATACTATTTTTCCATTTTAATAATCTTTGAAGAATATAAATTCGTATTTCATCATTTTAATAGATCACACAAAAGTTATACTTTCAACACAGGCCACATTAACCATTTTAAATTCAAGTTGGTAAATTGCACGAAACATTCAATTCTTACAGTCTTGAAACCCGGGGAGCAAAAGGTGTTAAAAAAATGGTGAAAAAACGATGAGGCGATTAGCAGTTCTTTCCAGCTTCCTACAAAACGCATAGAGGACATAATTAAAAATAGTCACAAAATTAAAAAACTGGCCATTTAGAGGTCATTCTATCAAATTGTACGGCTGAATATGAAAGTTGGAAAAAACAATCTCACACATTCGATAATTTTAAGGGAACAGCTGATAGAAAACCTCTTCAAAGAACAACTGTTAAATCACGCCTGGAGTTTGTCAGAAGTTAATTGACAAAACCTGAAACCTTTTAGGATCAACCTTTGTATAGCTTGATGATTTTAATGTTTAGTTCTTTGTCTATATTGCAAAGGCATATCAGTTTTCCGCACAACAAATACAGGTACACCCAAGCAGACACTGCTTTGAGTCAATTTCTAGCAGAAGGAAACACAGAAACATGAAAGGAGTCAACATCAGAAGAAAATGTTTATGTCAATCACTGAGACAAAATACGTCAACAGCTATGAAGCAATGGCTTGGAAACATTACATTTATATTTTTGAAAGGTCCGTCCAGAGCCCTGAGTCGAAGAGAAAATCTATAAAAAGTCATCAGATTTGGCAGAGTTTGAGTAAATTCACTCAGAAATCTGGACAACAATGCCACAATGTAATTGTGCAAAGCTCATAGTGAGATTTCCAAGAAGTTGTCACATAGAAGAATATAACTGGTGTAAAGAAGAAATGTAATGCTTTTACTGAAAAGGACATTTGCGCAATTACGTGAAAATGTCTTTAAAAAAATGGTCCCAGCACAGATTTTAACATTTGTGGGTTCAAACACCCTTGTGAGATCTCTCTTCAAATTTGTAAAGCATACGTTTTATCTTTAGTGCATGATTTTTCATAGTCAGGTAAGTACCATTTTAAGGATTGTCACATCCATAACGCTACATATTACTCATAAATGAACACATGAAAATGAAAATAACTATTTGATGTTCTATAAAGAGGTATCCCTTCTCCATTCATTATTGCTTCAGGATTGTGCATTTTATTTTACAGAAATCCTACAACGTTTATCGTCTCCCAAAAACGCGTTCTATTCTTGTCACATCCATAACGCATGTTTATTTCCCTTTTTTAAATATAATTTTTTCACATACTGACATTTTTTGATGTGTAGACTATCAACAATGGTTCAGTAAAATATAAACAGATATAATCGTAATAAAATCATTCTCTGATCATTTTGTCACGTCCATGACGCTGGAATTGCCCATTTATTCTTGAGCAAGGTTTGTTTTTCCATCTTTGACATTTAGGTTATTGATGGGAGAACATGTTGTGTTTGTTACACATTGCTTTCAATTCATTATTCACCAACATGTTTATAATATTTTATAACCATTATCTAGTGTGAAAACATGCATTTGTCTTAATTGAAAAAGAAATGATAACCAAAAACAGATTACTGAAATCCAATGTCATTTAAAACACTCCCTAATAGCTTTATTTGTGCAACTTTCTTCTAAGAGTTTATTGACATTGATGGTTCAGGTTATTTTGCCGAACCTTAGACTTTAACTAAAGTGTAGAATTCTGAAACTATGACCTCTACATTTCCCTTTGTCTCTCTCTCCATCTTCCTCACTCCATGTCGAGACAAAATCCGTATAATGTTCTGGCAACTTTGTACTAAACTCAGTGCTACTCCTAACTGTTTATGTCTTTTTTCCTAATATCTCTTACCAAATCTGAGTGGTTCAACATTCATCCGTCATTTTTCTGCTGAAAGCTTCATGGTGATGGACAACAGTAATTTACATGCATGCAAACTTATATTTATACCCCACAGGAACAAAGATTGGTGTAAGTCAACGACACAGTCATGGCAACTGAGACCAACTGCAAAGCATAGAATTTCATAACAGTCCCACTTTGTTTGACTTAAATATTTTTGGGGTTTTCCAATAGTTTTGAGAGCTACGCATGTCTACAGAAATAACTACAAAAACAAGGCAAAATCCCAAACTACAGTAGTTTATTTCTAAATCGCTTACCATTTTGCAGTATTGCATTACTTTAAAGTATACTATTTATAAGAATCATTTTCCGAATTTAAGAATTTAGCGTTAAATAGATTCAAATAGTTTTTTAAACTAATTTCATTTTTTCATTCAATTCCTAATAATAATCGACATAGGCCTATGCAAAATGAGTCTTGGACATTTAATTCACGCTCACACACTCAAGTGCTGTGTCTTTCCTGATAAGTTAATAAAAGAGGAGAGTTAAAAATTGCCCTCCCCATTTTTAAGGGGTCAGATATTGGGGACAGCAGACAATCTCTCCTTCCACACCACCCCGTCATTTCTTCCTCCATCATGGACTTTGTGGCTTTTAACTTTCCTCTCTCCTCATCACTCTCACAGTATAAAGGAGTCCAGATGGAGCAGTCCAGCAGCAGCTGCTAATTGAACGGCACATAAAACAATTTTGCCATTGTCTCAGGAAGTAACCAAATCAACAGCACATTTATGACCACTGACGACCACTTAAACATACAAAGAGAGAGAGAGAGAGAGAGACATACTAATTACCTGGGCTTACGGAGAACTGGTATTTTCTCTGCGGTTGTGGTAGGTAAGAGGTTCTTCTCATACTAATGAGGTTAAGATTGTGACTGGAGAAAAACGCAACGGCCGCCTGTTCAGAAGCACCTGGATTAACACTACATTAACTTCCTGAAGTTTATTAGCTGAAACCTGAGTGGCGGAAACAAACACATTAAAGTCCACACAGATATGCAAGAGCACAGCGCACACGTGCATAAATACATGCGCACAACAATAAACACATGCAAATTTATCACATCACCTCAAATACACAAGTAGACCTTGTGTTGGCACATGAGGTGTCTGAAACTTGTGATTCCATTTTTTTCCGCTACCGACCGTACACACTGTAAACACGATTACTTTTCGAAGAGTAACTGAGAATCTTGCACTGACGCCATGCTCTCAGGAGATGAAATCTGAGACAAAGGAGGCTGAAGCTGTGGAGGAGGAGGTCCGAGGAGGAAGTTTCTCAGTGTGTTTTGGAGGCCAAAGATACCGGTGACCTCTGACACACACCGCAGCTTCATCAGAAGCTCGCTCGTTCATTACGCACGCAAAATCAACAGCTCCGTATCAAGGACCGTACAAACACCAGACCCTGTCAAAACCTTCCCCCGTAAACATCATCTTCCTCTTCTCCTCCTCCGCAAGGACGACATCTCTATATCCCCCCGATAAGTGGAGCGGGAAGTGGCGCCGGTAATTTATGACATCACGAGATGGAGATGAGAACATTCCCTCGGATTCTTGTCCCAATGGCAGCGTGCCAATGATGGGCGGAGCCTAAGAGGAAACCAAAACGAATGTAAACGATAATCAGGACCGAGAACCGGAAAAGCAGCAGGAGCTAGTGATAAGGAAAGTGGAAGACGGAGGTATAAGCCGACGCCTCCACTCCATCCATCACATTTATGGCATTTCATTCGCTGATACCAGCGGGCCCTCCTACCTTTTTCAGGCATCATTACTTAGAAATTATGGGATGGCGAACCTTTGTAGTGCAAACGCTGCATCCACAGCCAGGCTGGAGGTTATTTATTGGCCGGCGGAGGAGAGGGGGAACAAGGGATGGAGAACGAGAGAAATGAGCGAGCGCCCTTATTAGTGTGATTTACAACAGCCGCATTAGTTCGGCTTCATGAGAACCCCAAGCCACAAACACGCATACGCGCACAGACAATTACATACATGAAAAACATCACAACCCACTGTACGTCTGAGCCCAACATGATGGAATTCATTATTTTACTGTTTTGAGGAAAAACGTACATTAGGCATGAAGATGTCACACACACATAACCACTGATGCTCACTTACTCTCTCTCTCTCTCACACTTAAGGAAACCCAACCTTGAAATGTTTCTCGTAGATCTTAATGACACAGCATGTTTTAATCCGCCTCTCATCTCTGGAGAGGGGTACACGGCTCTATATTAAAAAAAGTCACTCTGTGAGTAGGCCTACTGTACTCCGGCCAGAGTAAGTATGAGCGTTTGCGGGTTTGTGAAAGAAAGAAAAAGATGAATGAAGAGACGGTGACAGAAAAGAGAAGAAAGTGTGTGCGCGTATGAGCCGTTTTATGCTCTAAAAAGGCATCAGGCGCTAATAAAGTGCTCTGAGCGAGCGGTTGGTGTTTAACATCTGTGAAAGCCATCAGGAAACAAAAAGGGTGGTCTCTGGCGCTCTCTCGCTCGCTCTCTCATCCTGTTTTATTTAATTTTTCAGCTCGTATTGGCTTCTCGCTCGCCAAAGTATTCTCAAGACTGTAAAAAGCGAGAGCAAAATGAAATAACCTCGGACACGATGTACTCATCCGTCTCTGAACGTTTAGTGTTGACTGGACTATTTCTTCTACACAGTCCACGGTGTCATGTCTCCGATACATGTGTTTAATTCATTAGATAATGACACAACAAGACTTCGTCCTGCTTTATTCTTGTCGCTCGCATACACGTCGTGGATTGGTTTGTGCTCGTTCCACACTCACTCAAAACCCTCTTGAGTCTTTCAGCAACAGGCCACGCACACACTTAAACACACTCTTGAGACTGACAGCGAGGTCAACAACCACATTAACGCACGGACGCCTTTCAGCGTGTCTCTCAAAGAGCATCAAACACGCAAGAATTCGTGCAGCGTGAAAGCGCCACTCGCTCTGTTATCACGCCCGTCTGTCTCACCGCTGTGTATGATCATTTAAACGTCTCCAGACAGCCTTGAAACATTCATTTGTCACCCTACACAATCTCTTTTTATGTGAGGGAGATGTCACCCGGTATCACACAGACGGAGAGTGCATCCATATCGTAGCGTGGCTGTTTTCTGTCACAAACACACGCTTTGTGTGATTTATGTGTTTTATAAGAGTCTGTACTAGTTTTGGCACAAACATGATCTGAGTGATCTTAATATATGTGACCCTGGACGACAAAACCAGTCCAATGGGTCAATTTTTCGAAATTGAGATTTCTATAATTCTGAAAGATGAATAAATAAGATTTATAATGATGTATGTGTTGTTAGAATAGGACGATATCTGAAAATTGCATTTAAAGTTGATGATCTGTGGCACTGTAGCAGGCCAATCCTCTCCCCAAAAATAAAGTTTTTAAGTATTTAAGGTAGGAAATGTACAAAATATCTTCATGGAACATGATCTTTACATAATGACCTAATGATTTTTGGCATAAAAGAAAAAACAATAATTTTGACCCATTAATGTCTTTTCCTAAAAATGTTCACATGCTACTTAAGACCGGTTTTGTAATTCAGGGTCACATATGATATACTCGAGTAGATTGCTTGGTAGTGTTCCCTCCTGGTTGTGTTCTGTAGTAGGCATATATACTTATGTAGCATATTTGTTTATGAATCAGTTGCTCCCACACGGCACACTAGCGGAAAGCCACACTGTTTGCATAAATGTGTATTTATGACATCATTCTTTTAGGATTCAATGGAGAAGAACAGAGAGAGGTTCACTGGAACATACTGTAGGGGTATGAATAAATTATCAAGAAGGGCGCCCCAGAGACTCAAAACTGTAGATTGTTGCGTATCAAAAGTTATCATTACACATTGAGGAAAACTTGTACACTAGGTCTGGAAACTCATCTCTGGTTTATTTCTATATTAAATAAAATCTCGAGAATAGAGCATTTGAAGATAAGCAACCAGGTGGAAGTTGTCAGACTGAAACGTCTGGGTCTGAAGGTCTACACGGCTTCTGTGCAATACTTCATTCTTTCATTGACGTTCCAGGGTATTTACGAGAAATTATCTAAAGCGATACGGCCTGTAAAACATCTTATGCCCAGTGCACACTACAGATTTTTTGTTTGTAGTCGCCGTGTCATGTTCTCAAAAGATTGTCCATTAAAGCACTATAACCCTCAAACACAACTCAACACTAATAATTCAATATAAAGGTGCTTGAAAGGTTCTTCGCAGCGATGACATAGAAGAACCGTATCTGGTTCCACGAAGAACCACTCAGTCAAAAGATCTTCAAAAAGCCAACTTTTGCTTATCTGAAGAACCTTTTTTACCACAAACCGTGATGTTTAAGGTTCTCTTTGGAACCGTTTAGTCAAAAGGGAAATGTGAAAATGTGAAGCACATTTATTTTTAAGAGTGAATTATGCCTTTGTTTATTTACATGTATGCATTTGGCAGACGCTTTTATCTAAAGCAACTTACATTGCATGATACTATACATTTGTATTCGAGTATGTGCAATCCCTGTGATCGAACCAATGACGTTGGTGCTGCTAGCACCATGCTCAAACCACTGAGCTACAGGAAAGCAATAGAAATAATTATGGCCAATTAAAACTATGTTAATTAACGTATGAAAAAAATATATTTGAGTTCAAACAGATTTACAGAAAGCATTCTCATAAATAGGGCTGTTCAATTAATTGAAAATTAATCTTAATCATCAATTTTGGCCAGGAACCACTACAAAAAATCAAGGAAAATGATTACTGTGCCACATTCCACTTTGCCTTGTTAAAAGTTTTTTGACCTTTTTTTTCAAAAGTAAATGAGTTATTAATATCTCAATATTGCCGTGATTATATTTTTTGTCATAATTAAGCAGCTCTAATCATACGTGGTAATAAAGATGAAGGAATAACTTCTCATTCTATATATATATTTAAAATAAATTGACAATGGAAACATATCTGAATGAATTACTAGCACAACCGTGTAAAGTGCATTTACATTCAGGATTTATCCCTTAACAAGCACACACTCGGATGCCAACATGTCCCTGTTTCGGAATAGCGAAAAGCCGGCATTTCCTTTTTTTAGGTTTTTAATTGCATCCGTAGGGAAAAGGCGTCTTTTAACACGTTAGCGTTTCTATTCTAAACCAGAGAGAAAATGAGAGCAAGAGGTGCCATTTGTTAATGGCACAATGCCTGTGTTACCAAGTTTATACTTCAAAATAACCAGGCAGATTATAAAGTGGAACAGTGACCACATAAAGACACCAGAAATATGCAGTAAAGAGAGACCTATTATGGATTTCATTAGTAAGAACTTAAACAACCGCACACACTGTAAAAGGAGAAATCTTAAACCAGATCTACATGGCACACAGTATGGACATGTGTTGTGATATATATGTCTCTCAAAAGTCTTGTAAATGCACAGATGGCCTTCTCCAAAATATGTGTGTATCAGTCGCACATTAACTGTGTAGATGTTTAGAGGTTGGTAGTATAAATGTGGTAGCATAAATAGCATTTTAAAGCTTTAAGATGGGTTATTAAAAATTAATTGCAAGGACATACCTATTAATAAATTGATACGGAGCAAATCACGGATAGATAGATGAACACAGCGTAGTTCAAAGTAGACACATCAACAACTATTTTTTATTTAACTTATGCATTTTGATGCTACAAACCAAAATGTGTTAAATTATTAAATGCCATTTAGACCCGCTGAATGTACAGTGCATAAGAATAACATTTAAAAAAAGAAAAATACAAATGTTGAAAGGACAAGTAAGTGGATGTACTGTGTGTGTGTTCATGTTGGAAGGTGTGAAACCCATTAAATGGCTAATTAAGGCTCATCCTTGATCACCCCTTCACCTCTCTGTAGAATGTCACCGTCATACCATCACTGATGGCTTTACCATCACCGCCATGCCACAGCAGACCACACACACATAAGCAAAAAAATTTGATTCAGTCATGACCGAATTCATCCTCTATCAAAGAGAATTAGGGAGAGACTTTCTGGTACAAAAGCAGATTAAGTTCAAAAGCAGATAGAACGTCCGAGGAGTTAACGTCTCTTTCTACAACAACGCGAGATTACAGCCTCAAAATGACATCATTGGGTCTGTGCTGTTTTCAACATTAGATTTTTTCCTCCTTTCTTTTTGTCGTCTGCAAATCATCTACAATTACCCCCAATCCACCCACCAGATTAACATTATCACTATTACAACATTCCCCTCTGGTGTCTAGAGCCAGAAACAATCCATTATCATCCAGTTTAAGCAAGAACACTGGGCGCAGGGGGGTCATACGAATCCTTAGATTTACACATACATTTCATCAAGCCTATATTACAAATATAATAGTTCGGTATAAGACTTTACAATTACGTTCCACAACAAAATCGCGAGTTGTTCTCTGCTCTGTTCCTCTGGGGTCCTTTCGTGAAACAACCTGCTCTTGATTTCAAGATATGCAATCTGGCCAGTGCAAATTTAACACTTTTCTAGTGTATTCCATTATCCTAGTGTTAAACACACTCTTTCAAGATAGGCTCACACACATTCTGAAAAATGATGGTAACAACATTGGTCCCCATTGAGTTCCATTGTATGGACACATAACCGCTGAGACTTTTTTCAAAATATCAAATTTTTTGTTCCATGACAACAGAGCAAATCAATTATAAAATATTTTAAATTTTTGGTTGATCTTTTTGATTCAGTTCTATTGTGATGTATTTTTCAGCAGAGACCCGCTGCAGACTGAGAGTGGAGGGAGCAGGTTGGGTTGAAAAGTTTTAGACTGAAGTGGGTGAGATACGTCCAGGCATTTATGACGCTGACTGCAGGTATCTTATTAATCCTTTGATGAATAAAGTCAGCGCTTCAGTGTCAGAGAACACCATGTATTCACATTTTCCATGGTGTGCAAACACGACAATGCTATTCTCGACAATAAACCAGAAGCTGCTGACACAAAGCACACTGTAAATGGAGCACTTTGATGTGAAATTATTTGTACAGCAATCTGACTTAAATCATATAACATACATTATCAGAAAGAGGCTTAAAGAGTGTGTCTGTGTGTAAGGCTGGTATGGATGTAATAAAGCAAGCCTGTTTGGTAATTTCTTAACGTGTGGTTATGTTATGTCTGACATTGGAAATAATAAAACTATAGGGTATTTCTGCATGTCAAGACTGTGATATGAATTGTAAATAATAAAGAAACATGTACTATAAATATATAGAGATGTTTATCTAAATATAAAGCAATTCATTTCTCTTCATTCTAAAAATAGAAGAAAAATTCAGCTAGAGTTAAGATTAGTAAGTCAAATCAACTTTGTATAAAAACAACAAAAATCTAGTATGACATGTTCCTGTTTAGAAACTAAGTAAACGTGTGTGTGCTTATGTGTCTATGAGGTCTCACCCTGTCTCTACAATATTTGTTATTTAGTCTGTGGCTTTGAACAATCTGCACAAACATACACTTTCTTTCTTTCACTACACACAAAGACACACAATGTCCAAACAGCCCTGCAGGGCCAGTGTATACCCAAGTCTGTCCAGTAAAATTATAGAAAAAAAACTTTGAGTGACCATCAAAAAAGACCCGCAAACAGGACAATTTGACTGCTATATCCTTCAATATTAGTCAATGTATTTATTATAAATAGAAGTAATAATATCTGACAACCAGAATTTCTTTGAAACAATTTACAATATTAAAGCTATTTCCATTCATTTTAAACATGACTTCAAGCTTTTTCTGTTGCCTCACCAAAACAGAAGTAATTAGTAAGAAGAACTGAAAAAATAGGAGGAAACAACTTCTGAGCCTGTGCAAGTACTGTACTGAATTCTTCCTTTTAATATTAAAAAGATAAAAATTATACAAAAACAGCTAATAACAAAAATGTAGGAGAATGAAAACACTACTTACATTACTATGAAATAGACTGTTTTAGAGCTGATCTTTAAAAAGAACTGATTGACGTTTTGGTCCTGGTTTTATGATTAGCATGATTATGTTTCCATGTTTTTGCAAATGTTTGATTTCTCTACCGGTTAAAAGCTTTTCGTAGAATGTGGCTTTTGGTTAAGGATATTTTTGAGTCCAACGCAGTGAAAAATATCCCAAACATTTTAACAGTCAGTCTTCAAACGCAACCTCATGTTCCTTTTTGCTTTTTCGGCCGGTTTTAAACCGCCTACATTTAATGAAGTTTCAGATGAAGGAGAACTCTCTTGTGTTTGTTATATTGTAGAACTGCGTTTCCTGCTAAAACAAAACCCAGGAAAAGCACCTGTTTTATATTTATGAATTCCCAAAGCAAACTGTAAATCTCAGTTTAATTTCAGATGCATGTTTCCTTCTTGGTCATTTAAAATAGGAATAAGAATATAAAATAAAGTCTTTAGATATACAAAGTGTATTGTTATAGTTAATGTATTGGCTTTATTAATTATGTAAAACAATGATCTATGATGTTAAAACACATTATGGCTGTAAAAACATTTTTAAAGTTAAATGTGACTACAGTATTCATTCCAGTATTAAGATTTTTTTTCCAATCAGACATTGAAATCAATAATGCTGAGTATTTGTGATAAAGATACAACCTGACAATGGTGCCTGGCTCCCCCTTGTGTTTAGAAATTATATTTTGAGTCCCTTCAGTTTTCTCACATACAACACATTAATGCTTATAAAGCTAAAATGTGTTCTATAAGAGATAATATTAGAGATTAATAAATTCATTGATAAATCATTTTAAATTAATATTATAAATTACAATTCAAATATGAAAATTAAGTTGCAAAAACAATTGGGCAATTCCGTGAAAATGTCAACCTTAACACGAAAAAAGTATGTTTTTACCAGTGGTTTTACTATGGTAACAGCACAGATTTTAACATTTGTGGGTTCAAGCACCCATGTGAGTTCTCTCTTTAAATTTGTAAGGCATTTGTTTTATTTTTAGTGCATGATTTTTCATAGTCAGGTAAGTGCCATTTTCAGGATTGTCACATCCATAACGCTACATATTCCTCATAAATGGACACATGAAAATTAATATAAAGTGACTATTTAAGTTCTATAAAGTGGCATCCCTTCTCCATTCATTAGGGTATTATTGCTTCAGGATTGTGCATTTTATTTTACAGAAATCCTAAAAAGTTTATCTTCTTCCATGAACTGCGTCCTTTTTTGTGGCATGTTTATTTCCCTTTTTTAAATATATATATTTTTCATACAGTGACATTTTGTGATGTTTAGACTATCACAACAACAAGGGTTCTGTAAAATACAAACAGATGGATCAATAAAATCGAAACAATTTCATTCTCTGAGCATTTTTATGTCACGTCCATAACACAAAATGTCACGTCCATAATGCTGGATTTGCCCAAATACGACCAATATATCAACTGTTTTACCAAAATGGTGTGTGTGTTAGTTAACCATTTAACCTGAACAACTGTCCCACTTGGCGCGATCACACACATGATATCTCCATCATATTTATATAAAACCTCTGTTAGTGAGTGAGACGGTGAGTGGAAAGAGAGACGGAAAGTGACTCCAATAAAGCTTCATCCCGGCGGGGAAAGCAAATCTGGTCAATTTTGACTCCATACATGCCAAAATCATTGACTGTAGCAGTTAACAGTGTGTGCATGTAGGAATGGTCGGCATATCACACAATCTGAACGATAACACAGGAACGACAGCTTTTCAACACTACACCCCTGAATGCAAAGCCATATTAGCCATTACAGCAGCAGCACAAGTTACATGTGGACTCATATAAACGCGCAAGCGTGTAAATGGCTAAACAGATGATGCGATTTTTTCAGAGCACCGCCAAATGCGAATAAACATAAGCAGAAACACCGGCGCACGTTAAAAAACCCATCAGAAATACTATTTAAGCAGCGGCGATGCTCTCCTCTCAGCAGCTGGAATGAGAGTGCGTGTGTCTGTAAATTCCATCCAAAGGTCAAGGGTGAAAGGTCAGTCTCCTACACATATGTCTTCTCAACAGGAGCCTCTCAACTCCTCTCAGATGATCACACACATACACACCAACACAGTCCATATACTTTCCATTAGCGATTGGGTGACAAGTCCAATTTCAACATAAAACCGGTCAACCTAAAAAACTCTCACCGCCAGAGTTCTGCCTGTCTGTGAGGCAGGTGGTGCCTGCAGGCCAAGCCCTCGGGTGGGTTTGTCCACCTGCACTGTTAATTGGTCGGACTCTAACTGATTCACACAGACGGTCACACGGGGTCTCTTTTGTGCCCTGCGGTACAGAGATAAGGGTCCGAAAAGCATGAACTGTGCAAAAGCATGTGTGGGTGTGTAGGTAGTTATGCGGGCGGCTAGCGGCAAATTGAAATTCCATCCATCCCCTTTAGCCTCAACCCAGTCCAGCACAGCTGAAAGTCAAACTGTGGCCTTCTCGCTCTCCCTCTCTCTTTCTTCGCGCTCTTTAAAGCGTTTCTTATCCAAACAGGAAGTTGCCTCCTGACCCGCAGGATGTAAGAGAACACCAGTGGAAATTTCATTAGACTGCACTGATCGCTCGTGGACGAATTAACACACCAATTACCCGCCTCACTGCACCTGTAAAACTTTACTATGTGTCACTTTGACCAAGCCTGGCCACACTCGCTCGGAGTGTGTTTGTGTGTGTGAGGGAGTGTTTGTGAAGGACTCAGAAATGATGTTTAAATCTTGGATGATCTATTTCATTTAGCAGGTCTGCATTATTTTATATTGAATATTATATTATTGTGATAGCTTTTGTATTTGCAAAGATATGTCTGTGTACTTGTGTGCATGCTTGCAGCTGAAAGATGCTTTCTAGAATAACGCCTGAGTAAACCAAATCCACTTCAAGAATACTGTCAGAGTTATTGCCTCCCTATGATATATGGCTTCTTGTAAGTTGCTTTGAATAAATGTGCCTAAATGTAAAGCATAACATAAATCCAATGACCCTCTAGGGATGTTGGTGCACTCAGCAACCATGTTTGCAATGGGCAGCCATTTAAGACACCAAAGTCCTATCTACTTGAATAGGGTAAGACAAATATATCCTAAAATACCGGCTAAATCACATCCATCTTCAACCAACAATTAAATGTTGGTACCTATTCCCTATACAAAAAACAGAAGAAAGTAAGAAAGAAGAAAGTAAATTGAAAATAATCTTAGAGTACTATGCTACAATACCATTATTTAACAGCATCCAGCACAGGACACACAACTAAAGACACACGGCTTATTGACAAATAATGTCATTATATCACAACTTTGAGCAAAACAAAATTATTGTAAAAAAAACTATTTTGGGCTCTGATCTTAACAAGATATTGCTTTAATAGCCTGTATAATTCGGTTTACAAAAAAAGAATAGAATAGAATAGACCAGACCAGACCAGAATAGAATAAACCAGAATAGACTAGACTAAAATAAAATAGACCAGACCAGACCAGAATAGAATAAACCAGGCCAGAATATAATAGAATAAAGACCAGAATAGAATAAACCAGACCAGACCGGAATGAAATGGAATGGAAAAGACCAGAATAGAATAGAATAGAATAGAATAGAATAGAATAAAGACTAGACCGGAATAGAATAGACCAGAACAGAATAGAATAAAGACCAGAATAGAATAAACCAGACCAGACCAGAATGAAATGGAATACACCAGAATAGAATAGAATAAAGACTAGACCGGAATGAAATAAACCAGAACAAAATAGAATACTACAGTTCGTTACACTGTACTTGTATATGTGTAATGACAATAAAGTTGAATCTAATCTAATCTAATCTAATAAAGACCAGACCAGAGGAGAATAGAATAAATGAGACTAAACTGGAATGAAATGGAATTGACCAGACCAGAATAGAATAGAATAAAGGCCAGAAAAGAATAAACCGGAATGGAATAGACCAGACCAGAATAGAATAAAATATTGGCATTCAATATTGCATCTAACATTCGATTGGAAATGATCATTGAATAAAATTAATTAGAGAGTATAAATCTAATCAACTTGAATTCCCACAATTGCCCTGAATTAGATCCAAGCTGCGTTTGGCAGGACTGTACTAGTCTGAGTCAGAGGTGAAGTACAGTGTTGTTCTGCTTGATACTGCTGGGTCAGCGGTCTCTGTGTGTGCTTCTATTCATCTATGCTGTGTCTTTGAAGCAGACTCACTTTACCCAGTTGAAAAGGGCTGATGTGCAAATGGAGAATGATCAGAGGCCCCAAAACCTTCATACTGTTATTGTAGGAGCCCACTGAGCTTTTCAGAATTTCTCACCATTTCAGTCTCACTGTCTTCCGGTCTCCAAACAACACACTCTGACAAAGACACACACCGCAGTATTTTTCTCCTCATCTTTTTACTCTTTGTTTGTAACGTTTTGGGGTTTCTGTGCGTGTGTGTTCGGTGGTCTGGAGTGTGAACGTGTAATGTATTTGTGCTGGAGAAGCACAGCGATGCTGGGAAATGGCTATAAATACACTGAGGCCCTCTGAATCTGCCTCTCACCAGCGGCCCCGGGGCCGGAGCCTGTTGGCCAAACAGAAGCGTTGCCCGGGGAGTGAAATACTAGTCGGAGCGGTGGGATTCGCTTATGCTTTCATCCCACCGACGCTCGGAAGTCCAGCAGGAATGTCCCGGAATCCTGCAGTGATAAAATAATCTCAGCATCCTGCTGAGAAACCGCAGATTGCCTGCGAGTCTGCATGTGTGTTTAAAACTGATATACAGTGAACATGGCCTAACCTCTCGCACACAACTCACCCACCTGTAGATGTGAGGGCTGCTGTTAGTTTCTCATTTCTCTTATCATCTGTTAGCATGTAGATTATTAGCATTTGGTTTCTTTACAGGGGTACTGCAACGGTGTGTCATGCATTCTACAATGTTAAACGTGCCGTCTTCTCATGCTTAACATGGTCAACTTGTCAATAAAACGCGTATTACGTAGTTTTTCTGTGCTCGATACACTCCCCCAGCGACATGTCACTTCACAAGCATTTTGGTTGTAAGTTTGTACATAGTGTTGCATTGTAGGATACAAGTTTAACTTTAGAAAACAGTTTTTACTGAAACATATTTTCATGATCACTGATTCTCAATGAACTTCTTCCCCAAACTGCATTTACAGGTCATGCACTCACAAACCCACACATCAACCCATTTTTTTTTATTCGCTTATTCCTAAACTAGTAAAAAGCGTATTTTATCATTCTACTGGTATGAAGAAATAAACCTATCAAAGTATCTGACATTTCGCTGCCGAATTTTAAAGCGACTCTTTTGCCGTTGTTAAAGAGATTTTGTGTGATCCGAGAGCCAGCAGAGGTCTACACTGCCCCGAGGAGAGAGATCTGCCCACACATTTTATTTCACATTTTTTATTTTATTTTCGACTTCCCTCAATTCTCTCCATATGTCTAACAGCCGCGACTGGAGGGGACGTGCGGGGTGGAAAGAGGACGAAACGAGTGCTAGAAAGCAATGGACAGAGTCAACGCGAGGCCGGTCGGAGCCAAATACAACCCACCATGTGATCTGCAGAAAACCTGAAATATTATTTTCTTATTCTAGTGAAAAGCATTAAAGGAACAGTTGAACCAAAAATTTTAATTCCGTCTTCATTTACTTACACTCGAGTTGTTCCAAATGTGTATACATTTCTTTGTTCTGATGGACATAGAAAAATATATTTAGAAGAATGCTCAACCAAACAGTTCTTGGCCACCATTGACTACCATAGTAGGAAAAAATGCTTTAAAATTTCTTTGTTCTGTTGAACGAAAAAAGAGGAAAGCAAACAGTTCTGGGGCACTTTTGACTACCATTGTGGCCAATAACTGTTTGGTTACAAGCATTCTTCCAAATGTCTTTATGTGTTCATCAGTACAAAGAAATGTTTACAGATTACAACTCGGTGGAGTTGTAAGATTTTGCCAGATTTTTTTTTTGGGGTGAACTCTCCCTTTAAGGACATCCAGATAAAAGACTGATTTTGTCCTGATCATAGAATTGACATTTCACAACATAAATTCACAAGCACTTTTTACTTTAATTCCTTCCTTTTATAAAAAATGTACTTGACACTATTTTTTTTATTCAAATAAATATAAGACTATATTATTAGTATAACTATTAAAAGCAACATTCAAGTACAGTTTTCCCCAAATACCATTTTTAAGGTTAGTGCAATAAGTTTGAAATGACACTACATTCAGTCTGTAAAAAGCATGCTTGAGATATATGAGACACATAAAAATACCCAAAGCTAGAAGAAACACTCATACATCATTCTAACACAAAGTCTTTGTTCTTCAAATATTAAATTGAAGGTTCAATTTTCGTCCCTGCCCCTTCTCATCCTCCACTCGGCTGTTCTCTCTGTTCGTCTGCTGTTCCCACACTCTGTATAGTGAAACTGTCAGTAAGTCTCTCTCTCATAAACTTGTTGGGTATAGAGTGAGTATGTGTGGATTTTGTGTGTTCAGTGGACCATGGCAAAACCTGCACCAGCCAGCTGCTTAATCATAAGGGTGTGCCCTCTCTCTCTTTCTTTCTTCCAGGTGTTTAAATGGGATTTGAGTTTATATCTCAGCGGTAGAGCTATATAATGGGACCTGCTCTGTATCCACGGCGATCACGCACACACACTGAGGCCACATGTGAAAGAGTGCACGTGTGCGCATGTATGTGCATGTGTCCCGCTGTTCTCTCTATCCGTGAAGACAGCATGGACCTCTTCTGGCGGCCCGTCAAAGCGGCCCGTCACCACAGGAACCGTGGGTATGTTTACAGGGAAGTGAGTGTGAGCTCTAAAAACATCCAACAGAATCAGATCAGAGCTGGACTATGACAATGTGTGTGTGTGTTTGCGAACACTAAGCTTGACTTTACCTCCCTCCGATTTCCCTGGTATAATATATCAAAGCTTCCCTTTATGTGTGTGTACGTACCTTCCTCTATCCCTCCAGAAGGGCATTCGGCCTTACGCACCTGCCACCGTACGAGCCAAAACATAACTACACAAAAGTCAGACCCACAGCAGCACGAGCACATACTGGAGACACAAAACCACATGTTAGACACATGTGAGACACGAAGACGCATGTGTGTTGGACAAAACAAGGCAGACAAAGTGTGTAGGACAGTAAAAAGATTAAATGAAATGATGTTGATGCCTTGTGAGAAGCCAAATATACAGCATAAAGCTTAAAGGGATAGTTCACCCACACACACTCTTTTTTTTTCCTGTGGAACACAAAAGAAGATATTTTGAGATACGTCTCTGTGGTTTTGTGTCCATACAATGGACGTCGAAGAGAGCCAGTGTTGTTTGGTTACCGACATTCTTCAAAATATCTTCTTTTGTGTTCAGCAGAAGAAAGAAGGTCATACAGATTTGAAATGACATGAGGGGGAGTAAACGATAAAATAATTTATATTTGTGGTTGAACCTTCCCTTTAAGGTTTTGAATTCTGAGATTTCAACCAAACATAAAAATGTATACAGAGTAAGTCATGACTGAATTTTCATTTTTGGGTTGATATCCCTTAAAGAGTTCATCTTATCAAGGAATAATGATAATAAATATAGACATATTTGTACCTAAATGATTTTGGATAAAATCCCTTCAAGGCTCTGAATTCTGAGATTCTCTTAAAAGAAAAATGTGCCAAGAAGTATTTTCTAGAAGTTCAGAAGAGACCTCAATGTCACCTCAATGTCCATTGACTGTCCCAAATGATTCACATTTATTTTATCGCTGTGAACTCTTACTGCATGTCTCCAATTGTCAAATTTGTTTATTTGCCTCAAAGATCCTCAAATGTGTTTTTAAAAAGTAGATACTTCGACAAAACAATGCTGGGAAACTCTCTTTAAATGCTGAGAAACTCTCTTTAAAAATCAAAATATGCTCCTGGGACATCTTCTGTCATACGCTTTGACAATATTGGTATTGAGCGTTCTGATAATTCTGACAGTGTGAGAGTATGTGTGTGTCCAAGCGTTGGGACCCCCAGTACACCGGCACCAAATGGTGTGGATAGCCGAGGTCACAGGTCATTCAAAAGGACCGAAAAGGCACAAAAAAACAAATGGCAGCTCTGGTGGCAGAGTATGTGAGAGCGTATGTGCCTGTAATGAGACCTTCCTCCTCAGATGCTTGTTAAATCAGATGTCTAAGGTTAAGGTGTCTTTGAAGTATCTGAAGTATCTTTTGCTGATGTTTCCGATCCTGCACACTTTTTAAAATGGTTGCTCCATCTGTTTTGGGACACGGCGGGTTCAAGTTGGTCTTTAAACGCTCCATAAAAATATTTTTTCTATTGTGTGCTGCTTCTCTGAGAATGTGTGTGTGAGATTTTGCTTTTGAAAAAGGTATTAAAAAGGGGAAGTGAAAAGGGGTAGTATGGTCAGAATCGAGAGTGACAGGGCAAAAGGAAACAAGGGGCGAGTCGACTTCCCACACAGAATGACAGAACCAATCATCATCTCAGACCACACACAAACACACTGACACTGATGCATACTGTATGACCAGTTCATAGACTATGAGATGAGATTCTGAAGGGGTTTTCGGCTCGAGAAGCAGAAAAACACGAATAACTGAGTATGACTGAGTGTTTATAAATAAAAGCTATTGTAAATTAGTCAACAACACAAAAGCCTCCAACTTTTCATTCTACAGTTCACTGTCATTATTAAATACAGTCTGAGACTCAATGTCCTGATTTCTTTCAGTTGTCCAGTCGCACCGAGACAAACTGAAAGAAACAGATGATTTGAAGCTTAATGTTGAAAACTAGAGCGAGTTGGATTGTAATGAGAAACAGATGCTGGAGTCTGGAGTAAAATCTCCGTTCACTCTTTGGCTGCACTTGGATTTAATTTCATTTTCAACACAAAGCGTCTTATATAACGTTCATTGACGTTTACACTGGACATTTGCTTTAAGCCTCTGAGTAAATTATAGATCAGATTGATAATGATAGTTGGACATCAGCAAACTCATTTTCTTGTCTTGTTTTTCAATAAATAAATAAAGTAAATATTTCTTTGCATGATAAGGAACAACACATTTTATTTTCATAGAATATTTCACAAAACGTGATTTTTCATGCCCAATTGACAAATAATTTGTCTTGTTTTTTATTCAAAATCAGATTTACATTTAGCAGAGGCTTTTATCCAAAGCAACTTACAAATGAGTTAAACAATAGAAGCAATTGGAACAACATAAGGCCAACTAAAAGCATAAGTTAAGCAAAAACTGGCCTCATATAGCCTACCATAGTATACGAAGCTAAGGACCTTTTTTGTATTAAGGATAAAAAGATTAGAAAAGAAATAGAAGTCAGTACTTATCGGTCAGGTGTTGACAGAAGAGATGTGTTTTCAGCCGATTCTTAAAGATGGCTACAGAATCGGCTGATCTCGTAGCAGCGAGCAGATTATTTCACAAATGTGGAAGATTTTTCACTTTTGGGGATGGCACTACAAGATGTTGTTCATTAGCAGAGTGTAGGGATCTGGCAGGATACATATGTCTATATTAGCAAGTAAACATATGGGGGTGCCAGCCAGTGCTGGTCTTGTAGGCCAAGAGCAAAGCTTTGACTATGATGCGGGTGACTATATAAAGACTAATGTAACTTAATAAAGAGAGGAGTGATGTGTGCTCTCTTTGGTTCATTATAGACCACTCTTGCTGTAGTATTCTGGATCATCTGTAGAGGTTTGGTTTTGCAAGCTGGGTGTCCTGCCAGTAGTGCATTGCAATAGCCCAGTCTGGACCGGACAAGAGCCTGGAATAGGATTTGCGTAGCATGCTCGGACCGGATAGGTCTAATTTTCCTAATGTTGTAGAGGATTAATCAAGATGACCGGGTGGTGCAGGCTATGATCTGTGAAGTTAAGTTCATGAAAGTGTGATGGTTGATGAGCCTTATTGATTGGAGAGGTTGTGATGAATCTTTTTGTCGGCCGGGATTACAAGCAGTTCTGTTTTTTTAAGGTTCAGCCGCAGGTGACGGTCCTTCATCCAGAGCGAAATGTCACTCATGCATGCTGAGATGCGTGCAGAAACAGTCAAATCGTCAGGCTGAAATGACAAGTGCAGTTGTGTATCATCCGCATACCAGTGATAGGAAAAGCCTTGTTTCCGAATGACAAAACCTAGAGATGTCATGTATGTGGAAAAGAGCAGCAGTCCGAGCACTGAGCCCTGAGGCATCCCCCCAGAATAAACAATTTGCCAGTGAGGATAGAAAAATAAACTTCTATTTAATTGTCTCTCTTAAAACAAGCCATACTGTCTCACAATCTGCAATTTTGTGTCCCCATTATTATTTAAAGGATGTTTAAAACAAGAATATAGATTAAGAAAATGATTTGCAGTATTAGCTGAAAGCAAGCCTGCTGCTTTTATTAATTCTGTTTATAATCACAATCTGATGCTTTGTTGGAAGTGTCCGGCATAGTGGCATAAATAAATCTGGTGTGCATTTCCCAGGATTTATCCAAAATATACAGGCCAGACACAGCTGCTGTGACTAAGCCCCGACAAATCTGCCAAACGGTTATCAAATTAAACCAAATTATCAAGACAACAGCACACTTGTAGTCTACATACACTTCCAAACCGCAGTTAGAACGTTGTAAAGACTCTTCAAATAAACCTGTGACAGACCAAACATACATTTGTCAGAGCGGAGATGTGTGCTGTCAGCGAGAAGTCATGTGGAATATTGCATTAAGAGAATTAAATGCAATGGAAATAGACGCATTATTTCCGTGGCTGGTGTGAGAGAGAGAGAGAGAGAGAGAGAGAGAGAGAGAGAGAGAGAGAGAGAGAGAGAGAGAGAGAGAGAGAGAGAGAGAGAGAGAGAGAGAGAGAGAGAGAGAGAGAGAGAGAGAGAGAGAGAGAGAGAGAGAGAGAGAGAGAGAGAGAGAGAGAGAGAGAGAGAGAGAGAAAGAGAGAGAGAAAGAATAAGAGAGCGAGGAGGAGAAAGCCCCCGAATCGAATCGATTTCATGCTCCCTTGTTATGAAACTCCAGTTCTCTGCTGCTGACACATAAAACAAAGACAACTGTTAATGCAATCTTTGAAAACTCAAGATCTCCTTAAAAGAGCCACAGCTGTTAAACGGATTTTCCTCTTAATGTCAAGCCAAAATAAAACATCACTGTAAAAAAGGGAGAGAGCAAGATGATTTCATCCATCTTTCGACTTCTTTTCCTCCTCCCGTCCCTCGTTCGGCTAATTTAATTGTCAAGGTGAAAACGGGAAGTTCTTTCGTTTCGCTTCATAAACGTCAACCAGTCATCGGGTGGTGTGTATTAGCAGAGGCTCATCTCCGGTATGTTGAGGAGGATGATGAATGCCCGTCTCCCAAAGGTCCTGTAGTGAATATGTGCGAGCGGGGTGTTTTTGTGTAGGACGGATGGTGTAACGAGTGTTTATGGTGCATGTCGCGTGGTCTTCGGTATTAGGAAAGGAGTTCGCTGGAGGTAAGGTCTTCTCCAGGGGGTGATCACCCAGAGGGGAAAAGAATAGAACCAGCAAACTGTGTCTGTTCCGGGCACAAAAACTTGAGTAGGAAGGGTCAATGGAAAGCCATAGCAGCTTTGGGAGGAAAGTCAAGATTCCGACTGCTAAACAGATCTTGTCAAAGCAATGTAGATGATTTTAAAGAATCAAGAACTGGCAGATCGGGGTGTAGGCATGTAGTGAAATAATTTATTTTGCTGTTTTTATATAAACCAGTTCCAATTTGGGCATTGTATAAACATGAGGTGTTACACATTCCAGATACAGGTGTGCTTGCACACGTAGGGAAAACTAACTTAAATTTATTCCAACATGGCAACACCATGTTGGTGTAAGTTGGTGTAAGTTTAGGTAGGACTATATGTTTGGACAACCAATAGCAGATGGGAGTATTCAGAAAAACCTATCCGAATTTAGTTTGCTGATGTGGTAGAAATCTCACCTTTACAGAATATAAAGTCATATCCATAAACATTTGATCTGTGAATACTAGCTATCAGAGCCTTTGATCCACATTGGTTACTTCACTGTCAATAATGAGGTATTAAACCACTTGGTCTACAAAATAAAACGCCATAGTTTCCTTTCTTTGTCTTCTTACGCTCGTATTTTCCGACTCTATTTGGCGACTGTTTCTCCCTTCTCTCTTCTCTTCCCTCTTATTGTTGCTGTAAATCTGAAGGGCCCTTTTGCAGTTTTACTGGAACAGAGAGTCATTAAATGGTTGATTTCAGATGGCAGAGTGTGAATGTTTTAAATTAACTTTATTGATCCGTTAGTCCGCCAGACAGCCAAGGAAAAATTGACACCCGCTTGGCGCATGGGCAGTAGATTTGCACCTCGGACGTTTAAAACGTCTGCTAAGCACGGCTGGCCATGTTCCACACACTCAAAGTCTGTATGATTGTTTTCACCAAACCTGATATTTAAGGGGTTCAACTTTACCTGAGAGATCTGCAATAAAAAGTACCGTACACTCTTAAAAATAAAAGTGCTACAAAAGAATCCTCACAGTAATGTCACATAAAACCACTTTTGGTTCCTCAAAGAACCATTTACCTAGGTTCTTAAGAACTCTTACATTCTTTTTTTTAATCTAAAGAACCCATTTTCACCAAAAAGAAACTTTTGTGCAACAAAAAGTCTTTATAGTTCTTTATTTACATTTGGTAGACGCTTTTATTGATTGCATTTATAGATTGCATTGTACTTAACTATAAGTACTATTAGTTTCTAAGTATGTGCAATCCCCTGGGATTGAACCCATGACCTTGGCATTGCTAGCGCCATATTCTAACCACTGAGCCACAGGAAAGCTGTTTATGTAACTATTCAGCCAAAAACGCATCTTATACGGCACCGTAAAGTACCATTATTTTTCTGAAAGTGTAAATAAGTAAAGATCCTGTCGATGGAGAAACAATAAAGTTGTAGGGTTCAAAAAAAGTCAAGCTCTAGTGACAACATTTGGCAACATGCCGATTACAACAGAAAATAGTTTTTGCTTCTGTAAAAAGTGTTTTTTACAGTAACTCGCCGACAATGGAAGTTAATTGGGCAAGCATTCCACAAAGTTTAAAAGCAGTAATGTGAAGCTTGTATTTTTTGCCAAGCACTTTTTTAAATTATTCTTTACAATTTCACAGAGAATAATAGATCATTTATTTTAATATGTATTGCCTTGTCATACATCCGCATTTATTTTGTCAAACATGTCGTTGATAGAGCTTACCGTAACTCGCTTTAACGCTCCAATTTAAACTATTGTGCTTTAAGTTGACGCTCTTTTGCTCTCCCAGTAAAAACAAACGTAATGTTGAAATGTTGAATGAGAAAAATGTTAACAATACCAATATCAGTGTTTTTTTATCCCTCTCCCGTCAACTACTCTTGTTTCTCTTTCTGTGGACCCAACTGCTTTTAATTCGGTCTCAGCATCCAGCTGCCAATCATTCTTTTGAGATTCGGCCTCCAGTTGGGGTCAGCTGACACATTACAGTTCAAAGACCGAAGGGAGAACCTTGCCGTGTTTTGATGGGTAGAGTATTAGCTGTGAATTGGGGGAGAACGCATTTCTGTCAACACCTGACTGACCTGCATTATGCTCCCTGCACCCCGCACAACACATCCATGTTTTGAACCCATTTACAGATGCAAATTTATAACCCTCCCACTTCACTTTTAAATTCGAATACATTTCCACATGGAATCTTTAAAGTATGTAACTGTATAATGTCAAAACTTTTTTATATAAATATACACTTTTTTTATCCTGACTTCGATCCATGCTTTTCAAAGCGTCCATCTCTGTCTGAAATGCACCACACGTTACTGCAACCTCCCCAAACACAAAGTACAAACACACACACTATTTTCCTGTCTATTCAGTCTCCCGTGCCTCCTGGATGTGAATAGTTACTTCATTAATTTCATCTGTTGGAAGCAGAAGGCCAGCGAGTTTGAACGGAGCCCATCATTACACCAATAACTCCACACATTAATCTCCCTTCTAGACTCTGTTATTATACACCACTGCCACGACTCACTCACACACACTCTCCCCTTCACATTTTCAATCTGTGGGCAGAAATATCATGGCTCATCCTCTATGCTTCAGCCAGATCCATTACACAGCACCGGGCCTGCTTAAATGAGACCCCGGTAGAGTCGCGTTTCTACTACAGGGGCGCCATCTTGGCTTAAGAAATCTGGCCTAAAGCTTGATCCGATCCCTGAACAGCACACTGTTGGCCCGCCTCGGCTCGTGGTACTGCCCTGTAGAGCCAATCTCTCAGTCACGCTTAAACCCAAAGTGTTTAAATGAGAGGAAATGGACATTTTTGGCCGAGGGACGGAAATGTGGTTGTAAAATGAATGCTAGCTTGTGAATGAGCACAGAGGGGATTCGCTCTGGAAGGATGATAATTTAATGCAGTTTAGTTCTGTTTGGAGGTTTATTAGAGATTTAACGTTCAAGTTTACAAGTTAATATAATCTTTAAATAACAGCGAAGGTGAAAAGATTTGGCTTACTGTATATGAACGATTAATTCTCATAGAATCGACTCATTTTAAATGTAGTCTATGTATATGGCAAGTTTAAGAAACGAAAGCTCTTCATTAATAAACATTTATCCATTTCAAGTGTACCAAACTCGCCGTACTAAGTAAAATCAATTCGAGTATTAAAAATAGCATTGTCGTAAAGAGAAGTCCTGTTGCGTTTAGCCCAGATGACTTCACATGTGTTCTATTATTATATTTAATAATCGCATAAAAATGCGCAGTGTGGTGAACCAGCCTCATGAGGTTATGAGTCCGGAGAATCTCAAACCGCCTCTTAATTCCATTCCTCACTCGGCGGGTCACGCTCAATTTTTCCCAACAGGATCGCGGCCAGTCAGATCACACGGTTCTTATCTTATCATCTTCCAAAAGTGCTGCCAAATAATCACTGGCCTCTTGATGCGTTTGTATGTTTGTCTGTGGCGCTCCGGAGCTCAGAAGAACAATCCCCAAAGGCTCTGGATACATTAATTCACATATCTTATAAATGGGAGCTGGAATAAGTGAGCGTAAAACTATTGTTGATGAAAATCCTACCACAACACACACTGGATTCTTTGTGTTTTTAAAATGTACCAAGGGCTTATATGACAATAAAATTCAGATTTAGATTTGGAGAGACGGAGTAGTGCTGCGGCGATTTACAACTGAAGCCTTTCAGACAATGAATATTGATACGTGAGGTAGAAGAAATTAAACTCTCACACGGTCTATACATTCTATGTATAAAGACACATACATGTACGGGTGCCACAGGCCACAGTATTGGGGGGCTGGTTTGGGTCAGCTGGCTCTCTCTCATTAGCCGAGTGTTTGGATCAGAAGTAGCTCTTGTTACAGCAGTAAACTGCAGCTTTGAACTTTTAATAGTGCTCTGAAATCCAAGCAGCCTTTAAAATACACATTTCTGAATAAGTGAGACTGAAACAGCGTCAGAGAGAGAGAGAGAGAGAGAGAGAGAACACAAAAGAGCATATACTAGAAACAGAACGCTGAGTGCTTACTAAAAAAAAACAAGTTTATAGATCTTAAGCCATTCAAAAACCCAATAGCCGAAGGTCCTAACACCAGAGGAGACTCAGCAATGGCCCTCACCAGAGAGGCCTGTGGGTCAGAACCAAAGGTGAGGCTTTAACAAACCAGCTCTAATGAGGCAGAACTGGATAAATAACCATATTGACTCATGACTGACAGGTCGACATGATTGACATATACTGCAAGAAATGCAACATTGTTTCTTTACATTTCAACAGACTCCATGATAAGCAGAAAAATAATATTGTAGCATGTAATAAGAACAACTGGTGTTTAATGAACCTAGAAAAAACAAACTCAATCCTTTTTAGAGTATTGTGCAAACTGCAACAAATAAACTTTAAAAAAAACGATCAAATATTATGTATTCAAAATTAAACCCTTGAAGCAAAATGTGTTAATTTACTGTCTTTGCAAATCATTCGCATGTCTAAATTAAAATAAAAGCACATATAAGTGAAAATTGATTTTTTGTTTATGTAGCTTGATCGAATGACATGTTCTATTAAGGACTGGGAGAGCTGGTTTATATAAGATGTTTATAGGAAACAGAGAAGGTCATAAAATCTTAAGCTCAGAATGTGCTGGTAGGACAGACAGACAGACATCACATTGGAAGAGACACAAACGCATCTGCACATTCATGCCCCCGAGCAGAATCAGCCCTTCGCCCCTGCTGAAGTTTGTAATCATGTCCAGGAGAACTAAAGAGAAGCCAGAACGTATTTTCCCAGGGTTCACAGCAAGCGTGCCCTTTTGAGACCAAGCACTGCCAATCATTGAGAGAAAGGTCAGGTGGACAGAAGTGTCACATGACTTCGTAGACAGGTGGACTGCGCAGGTGATCTCTGATGAAAATCGAATTACTGAAACCATTTGTGGTGGATTAGCTTGTGATTTTAAAATATGAATAGGGTACGTGATCAAATCCGGAATATTTAAATGAAAGGGAATAGGCTACAATTAAATAATTCTGCATATTTGTTCCTCTATAAAAGGATTAATATGTTACACAGATTCACATAGACACACATTAAAGCGATGTTTTTAGCAATGTGAGCCACAGAGAGAGGGGGACACAGAGTTTATGTTGCTCTTTACTTCCTGGGAATTGGCCTGTATGTGGTGTGTGTCCACATCTCGACCGCTGCGCTTCCGTAGGCCTACTCAACTTATCGGATCGCTTATCAGTTCATTTGAAGCGATCGCAGTGTCTCCAAAGCCCACGTCTGCACCCAACATCCCAGCTTGAACATTAAATATTCCTTCCTTCAACAGGTTGGCCGAGGTCCAGAGTCAAAGGCACCACGGCTAAGCAAATAAAAGAACCAATTGCATGGATCTTGGCAAAGACACATCATCAGATAAACAGTTTCACAAAGCTAATGTAGAAATATGCGTAACCCGAGACAATATCAACAAATATGTCCTACGCATGTTCAGAGCGAGATTAGAAAGAGGGGTTCACAGTTTAATGCGGAGAGTAATGCAAACAAACAGTTACGGCCCTGTAGCCTGTCTTTGACTTTTACTATTTTACATAGTATAATAAAAGAATGTAAAATATATCTTTTTCAATCATGCGAATCCTATGTATTGTTAATAAAAAGATGTAATGAAATAAGCTAGAATTCAATTTTTCAGACATGTGAATTAAGCAAGAAGAACATGATGTAATAACAATAGCTCCTCCCATTACAGTTAGTTGGAACTTTAAAAATACCTTTTAAAAGGTTATATTACGTGCATAATAATGCAAAATAAAAACAATTGAAATCTATAGTAAAATGTTTATAAACAAATTGTGCAGATTTGTTTCATAACCCTAAATGTAAGGCAAATAAGTAGAAATTTTAAATGGGTAAATAATATTAAAATAAATCGTCTTTTATCTTTTGAAATCGAATATTCCACAATTATTAAAAGGAAAAAATATACAATTATACAAACAAACAGCAACAACGGTTACGCTTAGTGAGTCAGCATGTTTTTTTACCTTCTTAGCTAATTTCTTTGTCAGAAAAAAATTGGTGTACTGATTTAAGATATTAAAAACAATAAGAAAAACTAACAAAATTAGGATTTATTTTGCTGTCAAACTAAATTCAAACTTGCCTCTTCTAGTTAGTTGTTCTCTGCTGCCCTCTTCTGTCAATAAGTTGTCAGGAATAGTTTTAAAAAAGTTCTCGCATTTCTAGAAAACAATTCTAGTAAACATTACAAATGTAAAATATGTATCAAATGTAAGTTTTATTGTATTTCTCATAACTGATTTCTTATTTATTTCTAAAGGGTTTTATCACTTTGTTGTGTAAATCAATCTCAACAGGTATTCATATTGTTATTTTAGTTAAATACTTTGCTCTTAATAATTTCTAGCTAAAAAATTATTTTCTAAATATAAAAAAACAGTCTTGGTCAATTCGTAAAAAAATCAAGCTCACATTTCTGTGACGCCATCAAAAGCGGCTACAACAACATTTCCCGGCATGCACTAGTGCAAACGTTGCCATAGCGTCTCGGTGGTTTACAAACATGGCGCATAGTCCGTCTCGTGTCTTTGCTACACTTTTACCGACCGCTGATGATGTCCACGGACACGGGAACGAATCAATATTTCATCACGGCGTCAATCAAAACTCTTTACATCCTCAAAGTAACGTCAGAGTTGTTCAGGTCACGGGCTGTGCGGAGTTATCCTGTCTTCCGGACAGGGCTACGGTTGTCATCACCGTCAAGAACAGTAAAGAAAATGTTAACGATGTGACTAATAGCGTTTCCAGAAGACTGGATTATATCCTACAGACAGTTAGACAGAATGATGTTAAGGTGAGAATGACATTTTTATTTATATTTCTCATATTTGAGCTGATGAGACTATGCGTCTAGTTAACTTTTCTGCATGAACATATATGGTCTTTCCTTTGCCGTTTAACATGAGTATACCACTATTCTTCTGTCTGTATTTATATTGTGACTTCCGGAAATGAGATTTAATCTCTTTAGCGCAATTTAATCTTCTGAACAGGAAGAAAACATCACTGTAGACAAGCATTTGCAAAGAGAGGAAGAACACTTCCACATGCAGGCCGAGGTGAGACTGATCAATTGTATTTATTTAATCCTCCTATTAAAGTTAAATGCATGTTATCCTGGTTTAATTTTTTAACATTCCTGTGTAGGTGCATGTGGTGTTTTCAAACTTTGAGACCATGCAAGATGTGCGCTCAGTTTGTATTGAAAAACTTGACAAAAGTGTCTGTGTTGGTAACCCCCACTACACACACAGCACTGAAAGCCTCAATCTGTTAAGGTAAGTTAAGTACCAGCACATATATTTATTATATATATACAGGCATCACAGCAATACAGTTTCCTACAATGTCTTTACTACCCGTTTCTTCGTAACATTGTACACACAATATACGTTTTTGTGTAAAAAGCCTGATCACAGCTTTGTCATTTGAAAACAAATGTATAGGCCTGTAATGTAAGCAATGCATATTTATGGTATTTTTTGCAGGCGGCGAGTGTGTTTGCAAGCTGTGGACAATGCCCGGCTCAAAGCCAGCGAGGCGTGTTGCATTCTGGGACAAGCTCTGGGACGGCCACTGCTCGTACGGGAGGAGGAATCGAGAGAATGGACAAATAGCCAAGATGATGTTACTGGGACGCCTCTAACACTTCATCAGAAAGCTGGAGTCACATTATTCTCAGCATCGTCACGTGTGTTTGTGACTTTTGAATTACGACCAAAAGACAGAAACAGAAGAAAACTGTGACGTTTTGTTTAGAATTAGATTGTTTTTTTTTTCTAAAATGCCTTGTCAATATGAATGTCTAAGTAAACTTGGTTATTCTGTGTAAAATCTCACACAAATGAACCTGTGAATCTCGCACATTGTGATTTTGGAATTACGCTGGAGAAATGAATAATCTAAAACGACAACAAAGACAACCCAACAAACTCTTACTGGTTGCAGGATGTGACAATCAACCAAACCTCAAAAGTTTCTCATTTTAAAACTAACAAGAAATCTAAGTAATACTTTTTGAAATACCATGATATACCGCGAATGAATAGTATAAGATGGGGAACTTTCAATAAGACCGAATAGAAAATCTTAAAATACCAAACTTCCATTCATTTGTCAAATTTGGGCAGCATGTGCTTGGTTTCAGAATGTTCATTCTAACATGCCAACAAAGAACACATTTTAAGTAGGACTGCTAACTATCATTTTATTGTCGAATAATCTAACGATTGTTTTTTCAATTACTCGACTAATCTAACGATTGTTTTTTAGACTAATCTGATAAAGATTTTTGTGGATTACTCTATTATTAAAAATAGAGTACTAAATAAGTTCTAGTTTTTTTTACATTATAAAGCATATCATACTTTTTACTCCACTACATGTCATAAATAAATGTTGTTCTAACATTTGAATCATTTAATACATTAAAAGCACTATCTTCTTTCAATAAAGTAGTTTTCACTTAATGTACTGTATTTAATATTGCATTTAAATGTCGTTTTCTTTGTCATTCACGGTCAGTGTCAGTCTTGTTTAGCTTTGTATTGCATTTGCATCTATTAATAATGTTGGCCTATTTATGTAATCTAAGATAAGGAATCACAGCGCGATTTAATACAAACAAAAAACACATGTGCGAATTTATTTACAGGCACTTGAGGGCTACGAGCAAATTTTAACTTCTAGAAGGAACATTTTGGCTATTAGGTATTGAAAAATATCCCAGTCTTATGTTAAGGCCAAATTCATTAACAAGTTGTTGAAATGGGCACTGAATATATTTTTAACAAACGATTATCAATGTACTATGAAAAACCGCTCCGATCAAGTTATGGTAATAAATGAATTATTGTAAATAATTTAATATAACATTGGTATTTTTATACCTAAAATAAGTAATTTTAATGAATAGTGTGGCTCACCGGTTTTGAAACATTTTAATATGGTGTGAGCCGAGCGATCTGAGTGAGCAAAGATTAAAAAACACATAGGCCTACAAATAATTTTTTGTAAATTCTGTATACTATTATAAAATAATACCAGATGAAGTGAAGAAACGTTAAATAAGAAATGACAACGCTCTATGTCTTCTGTAGCGGTAAATTAACCTTGTCGTGACGGAGTTTTATTGTTATGAAAAATACGAATATTTAAATTGCGTTTTAATACGACGCGCAGTCAACGTAATCAACGACGTCGACGCGTCGTTGCAGCGCTAATTCTTAGCCTTAATGTTTTATTAGAAAGGTACATGTTGTTATTTGTTTCCTTATTTCAAATCCTTAATTAAGTGGTAACTTTCTCCAATATAAGTAACACAAGTGTATGTACCAATGAACACTTTGTGAAGCCTTTAGAGTAAAAAATATTCTGCGTGTTAGTAGCCTAATGCAAACCAAACCACATATTACAGCTCTTCAGGTAATAACCAACTTAACCCAGCGCAAACACAAACAAATCAAAATATCCACAACCACCAGAAGCTTAAATAAGATTATAAGTACTAAAATGTCTTTTGTGAGGCTGCTGTCGAGTAAGACGCCACAGAACTGACTTTTGCCGCTTTAAGCAAAACACACTAACTTACCTGTTCCAGAGCACGTGACGATCGCGTGTCATTCAGCTGGGAGTCCATTACCCAAACTCCATTGCGCCACCAATAGTCCAAACTTCCACATACGTTTTTGCATATACATGTATATAACTTTTGAACCATTTATCATAATTTTTTTACCGTTCATTATATAAAAAAATTATCTTTTCCTTCTCATATTACGCACAATATGACGTAATTTTACGCAATGAAAGTGCTCCCGCCATATTGAATTTTCTAAAAACCTACATTTTGTACTCCTCCTAGAAGGTTATAAGCCCGATTTGCACGAAATGTGCTATGCAGCATCAGACAATGCACGCAAAAAGTTAATAGAATACTTTCGATAGGCCAATCCGTTCTCATACAGCGTGTCTACGAATGTGACAACGAGCACGCCAAATTGGATTTGATGTTGTATCTTCGCCTAACTTTTGTGTATCGCATGAAACTACATGTCATCGCAGTCATGACTTAAAGTAACATAGACAGTTAGCACAGCGCCACCTACTGGTCCAGATATATAGAAAATGCTATTTTGCTGATAACTTTTGAACTTTTCGGTAAAATTAATAATAAGAGTGGTCTTGTTTGATTCCTTGAGGCATGGCAAGTCTAACCATACCAAATGTTCCTCATCTGTACATTGAGGGCGTCGCCCATTTTGAATTTTGTCATAAAATTCAGTATTTTACGTACAGGATAACCTAACGCATATGGTTCATCAAGGTCAAGTTCTGAGAGGACTTGTAAAGTTATAGGCCAGCGATATAAAAAAAAGATTAAAAAGCTTATAACATATGAAATAATCAACATAATGGTATTCAATTCACATTTGTATATTTGTTGGCTCAAGTCCAGTTGTCATATTCCGCCATACATCCTGCCCGCCATAGTGAATTATATAGAAAGCGTTCTTTTTTTAACACCTCCTCGCCAGATTTGTGTGAAATTTTGTTAGCATCTGGAGACTACGTACAAAAAGTTATCAGATGATTTGTGGTTGATACAATGGTTCTCGTATACAGCATCAACAAATTTTAAGGCGAGCTCCCAAAAGGGTGAAGTGGCTGTATCTTCGCGACACTTTTGTGTATCTATCATCACTGGCACATCTTGTCTGCCTTATAAAAGTTTGGTGACAGCCCCACCTAGTAGTCCAAAGTTATACGCACATTTCTTTGTTCTAGTTGCTTTTCCCTGGGTTCTTAAACTTGTTTTTTCAAAATTTGATAATCGGACGTGTCCAAAATGTTACATTTTGGCCGTGGTTGGGCGTGACCCCATAATTTCTGCTTGCAGCTATATTTCGCTGTGTTTTATACGAGCAGTGTCTAGTCCTACACGAATCAGGTTCACAATGCATTATGGGACAATGAAAAAATATATATAAAAATATAAAATACACACGTAACAAGTAATCTCTTTATGTATGTTTTTACTTTAAACACTGTTTATCTTTTATCAATACTGTTGTTTTACGACATTCCCTGAACAGAAATAATCATCTGTTGTGATTATCAAAATAAATAGGCTATATCAAGTAATTTATCTTACATTTGCAAGTCAGTCTTCATGTGTTTTGATCTTCTAATGGGACATTTAAACAGCATCGCCTTGACAATATATGGCAGAAGAGTTCATGTCAAGTGCAGATTCCTTTTTAAACTTTGTTTTGTTGCTCATTCAGTCATCAGGGTATATCTCTTCTAACCATTCCTCCATAACAAACCTTTCCCCATCGAACTGTGAAAAATATTGTTCTAGAGTCGGAATATCTGGCTGTGGCACAAATAATCATACATCAAAGACACAAACACACACACAAAAAACAACTTATTAGTAGGGTGTCTAAACATTATTAGTTGAATTTAAAGAAAAAAGTTTTAAGTAAAATTACTATAATTGGTGTCAAGTGTTTCACCTTAAAGCCTTGAATGAGCTGTATGTTATACTGTGGAATATATCCGATCAGTATTGATGAAGAATCCGGTCCACTGAACAGAATTCTGTAATGAGGAGTGTCCAAGGCCCTCTCTAACTACACACACAATAAACATTCAGATTTTACCTTTTTATAACCTTCTGTTGCTGTCATTCTAGAAAATGATGTTTGAACATTTGATGTTTTAATACTGATCATGTGCTTCTGTACCTCTGAGTCTGTGTATTTCTTTCTCTTCGTCCACTCTGGGGGAGCTCGGAGTCCTTCATCCCAGCCCACTATCACCCCCATCATTCCATTCTGCTTTTCTATGACGACTTGACCCACACGGTGAAACACATATGATGGCCTGGGACTTCGCGGTTCCTTTGAGACTAACCACAGATATTTTTTTGCAAAACAAAACAATTTATTGTTATTGATTTCTTCATACTGCAGTAAAATCTATTATATTAAAGTACCATAGATTTTTTAAACATAGTACCTGCAAAATACCCATGCTCATTGTCATGCATGAAAAGCTCTATTCTGAGCGCCTCTTCCATGGTTTGCTGTAGATCAACATCCTCTTCAAAGGATCTGTTGTGCGACATGAGAGGAATAATGAGCGTCTGAATGATCTAGTATGATTGCCAAATAGAAGTATGTGTACACTTACAGTAGTTTAGGAATCCAGGAATTTAGCCAGTCAACCCAAGCGGCCGTGTTTAAGTAGTTTTCTCTCAAGAGCACCCAAGTGTCTAGAATTCTAAATAAGAAATAAATATATAATTCCAAAAATGAAATGATTAGATTAACTTTGAAGCCGTGACAACAGTGTGACATGCTATACCTAACATACAAAAGCATGCCAAATGGATACCTCATGACAGTGGTGTGCACTGACCAAAAATACCTGAAAGGACACTTTTACAACTCTTCAAAAACATGTATTGACTGGCAATGTGAAAAGCTGAGAAGGAGAGGACAGTGTCCAGCTCGTTGGATTTTAGGCACTTGAGTAATTTTCTAGATCTTGCCTTTGTAGAAGGAGTAGGATGCGTAAAACACTTTTTCACATTCTCACTATGACATAGTTACTGTGACATCAGTAACTCATGCACTGGCAGTCTTTATGACATTGTCTTTAAGACACAGACCGTCTTTATGACATCATCACTGGCAGTCTTTATGACATCATCACTGGCAGTCTTTATGACATTGTCTTTAAGACACAGACCGTCTTTATGACATCATCACTGGCAGTCTTTATGACATCATCACTGGCAGTCTTTATGACATTGTCTTTAAGACACTGACCGTCTTTATGACATCATCACTGGCAGTCTTAATGAAATCATAACTAGCAGTCTTTATGACATCATCACTGGCAGTCTTTATGACATCATCACTGGCAGTCTTTATGACATAGTCTTTATGACTTTATGTCATCACTGGCAGTCTTAATGACATCATCACAGGCAGTCTTTATGATATTGTCTTTATGACACTGACCGTCTTTATGACATCATCACTGACCGTCTTTATGAAATCATCACTGGCAGTCTTTATGACATCATCACTGGCAGTATTTATGACATCATCACTGACAGTCTTAATCAAATCATCACTAGCAGTCTTTATGCTATCATCACTGGCAGTCTTTATGACATTGTCTTCTTGACACTGACTGTCATCACTGTTTGTCTTTATGACATTGTCACTGGGTTTTTTTTGTCACTGTTTAACTGCTAAGCGTAATTGATATAACATTTCTTACTCGATCGACAAAACATTTTGAAGAAAAATCAACAAAACAATGTGAAGTAACTGAAAGACTTCTGGTTAAGAGATCTTGTTTTCCCATAGGTTAAACACTTCCACAGGTCCCAGTGAGGGAAACTGATTAATAAGCATTGATACTTACAGTATCTGATGTTTTCTATCAGGGTTAGATTTAGTTACGGTCCAGAAAATATCATTAGGTCAGTAGGTAAAACCCAAGTCCCCACGAAGATACTAAAACTAACTTGTGTGTGTACCTCTGAGTGGCTTGGTCGCGTTGCACGGCATTACCGCTCGTCCATCTGGAAATGATATACTGCGCAGGTAGCGCTGACAGAAGAAGAGTTAACTGAAGGATGACAGTAGACGTAATTTGAGGCATCACTTTACCTGTCCACATAACATTACAAAGTAAATTCATTATAACGTAAAGATGTCAGTCAGGAAACAATAACAGTTAACATGTTATTAAAAGTTGTTAAAAAACTAGCAGTTAGCCTACACGACGCATCCACAAGCCACCTACAAAGCATGATATTACCACAATTCAGGAAACGTGTAATTTGCTAATATTTACGCTTGAATTTATCTTACCTTCTGCAAAGAGGAGACTGTGAGTAAACTTTCTCCCAATTCACTATCGTCAGGGTAATTGTTTTCACTTAAAAAAGCTAACTCAAATAAGGCTCGTTGAAAGGCTTGTGTTTTATATTTACATACTTGCGGGAAGTTTCGGTTTGGCACCTGCGCCTCAAAGTTCAACATAACTAAACTGCGCGCGTCCAATAGCTGCGCCCCACGAGAGTCGTTCTGCGCGCATCTAGTGCAGCCACGTCAGGAGCGGACGCAACAAGCTATTTGTTTGTTTAAGTATTCTTTCCATTAAGACTATAAGTCTGTGCTAAAATCATGGCCAACGCATACATTCTAATGGAACTATAGATGATGTAATCCTACTGACGTTATACTTATGTATTAAAGCGTTTGGAGGCATTTGAGGTGGATAACAGATGGGGAACCTTTACATTTTGAAGCGTAACTGGGGGGTCTTCCAGCTGGTAATGTGATATAACCGGGTATGTTTAAGGGTTAGTTAGCGGATATAACCTCAACTTTCGGTTCCATATCAGATGTAACTTTCAGGGTATGTAAGTAACCATAGCAACTTATTCTCCAGGGTAAGTTCAATTTAAGAAAATGTTACTAAGTTGTAGGGGTTGTTTGCGCATGTGTACGTTTTTGAAGTGGGCGTGAAAGCACAAATAACGTTTATTATATTAAAATATCACAGCAATATAACAATAACATTTTCAATCTCACCCATTGCAAATTATCATTCACAGCTAATCATTTTCAACTTTATTATTTAACCGTTTAAAATTAAATAATCTTTAAATGAAATGATGTAAGATCCCAGATAGCACAATCCATCTGGCTTACGTCTATTTGACGTCTGCATTTACATCTTACAGACATCTGCAATACGTAGTTTGCTCATCTGCAATACGTCTCGGAGACGTTTGAATGTCTGTAATACATCTGCTAAAGATCTTGAGATTTGCTGCGTAAAAACATCTGCTAAACATCTTAGAAAGAGCAGATTTATATCCATTCTAAATCTTAAACATCTTACAGACGTCTTCAAGATGTCTATATAACGTCTGACAGCAGACGTCTCCAAGACGTATTGCAGATGAGCAAACTATGTATTGTAGATGTCTGTAAGATGTAAATGCAGACGTCAAATAGACGTAAGCCAGATGTTACGTGGTATCAGGGATGTTATTGTTGAACTTTATGTATTTATATTAAATACTGTGTATAATTTGAATTAGGTTTAATAAAACATCTCCAAATATCACCGGATAAATATACACACCTTACAATTTCCAACAGTTAAAGGATGTTAATAGTGACGTATTTCAACTCCATATAGCCTTTCAGGATAGGCAGTTTCAACCACTTTTAATATTTGCAAAGCCAAGGCCTTTTACAAACAAAGTCAAAAGAAATAAACAAAAAAACAAAATGTATATGTATTTGAAAGGGATATAGGCTACATAATATATTGGACATGTGACTTTCCCAGCAGACTTTCATCCTCTGCTGCAAATTAATTATCATACATAGTGTAGTGTACTGAAAAGTCTTACACATTTTTTCCAAAATTATGACCAATGTAGTAATTTCTAGAATTAAAATTGTCTTCATTAATATGACTACATCCACAATTGTTGCAAATAAAGCTGATACAATGCAAAGTCAGTTTTCAGAAAACCAAATAAAGGTAGATTTCTAAGGAACATACGAGGAACCATTTTTTATATTCTGCCTTCAGAATTAGCAATGTGATCAACTACATATTAACAACACAATTTTGGTAAAATACCATGAAAGACACGTTAAAATAGCAGTTACAAACATCTCAACAAATCTACACTTTATGTAACAAAGTTAGCCATGATGAGTATATATTTTAAATAGTATAGTATAAAAATAGTGCATATATTTTAAATATTCATATACTTAATTAAATAACTAATTTATGGCGTTTAATGTTTTATGTTTTATACACTGACACAGATTTATGCCTTCTGTGGAAAAAAAGTTTAACAGTCAAAAACTTTAAGGTTTCTTTAAAACTTTAAGCTTCCAAAAACTTTAAGGTTAATTTGGTTGTAAGTTAACCATGCTTTCTGGATACACCCCTGTTCCCTCCTGAAATTCACTCACTGAAAATTCATTTTTCAGAAAACAGATTTGTTTCATAATAGTAATTCATATAATGATATTTATAATGCAAACCATTCAAAACATGTTTTTTGTCAGCAGGGTTCGCTGAACTTTTTATTTAAAGTAATTTATACCACTGTGTTATTTTTGGCAATACTTCGATATATCAATATATAATAATTTTTGATTTGTCAGACGCAGTTCCAATTTACGCCCAAAAGATGGCGCTGTTCTACACGATATTGTTGATTACAACCAAACGGTGACGGTAATATAAGCTTCATGTTTCATTGAGATCGAATAGGGTCCTAGTCAACACATTGCTGCAAATTGATTGAAAATAAATATCTAGTTTCTTGTCAAACTGGACAACACAAGAGGCCAATGCAATGGAATCAAAAGAACATATGTAAGGACGAGGCAATATGTGCAAACACAAATGTTTATTTCCTTAAAATATCAGTATGAACTAATGTGACAGCAGTACACCCTACAAACACATTCTATTTAACGTTTTTATTTACACTTTCCTTTATATAAAAGTATACAAACTAACATAGAAAGACCTATCACAGTCTGAGGATACAAGACTGCATAAGGAAAAACAAGACCCCGATCCCACGACGTGATCGTACCTTCAGATTTAAAAGACCAGAGAATATACTAACATGCATCCATCTTTGATCTCCTTTCTTAAAGCCCGTCCAACATCTTTTTATAATCCATTAATGTCTGCGACACTTCCTGTTCAGTATGGTGATAACAGAGGGGTCATGAATCTGATATAATACAGTTTTCATGTAGCAACAGATTATAAACACTAGCTCAATGGGGCATGTACATAAACACACACATACAGATTTTAAAATCACGCAGACATGCATTCACTGCATATATTCACAGCCGCATACTTCAACACCCCAACCACACACATTCAATAGGCTTTGGTTCATGAACCAGTTTTAAAGCAATGGGCTGGATTACTTCTGTTCACTTTAAATATATGAATGACCCAGACCACAACTGCTGAGAATATGTAAAACTTTTCACTTGGCAACAAACCCGGCTGAATTTCATCCATCTATCCACATCCCTTATAAAAAGAGACTATATGATATATGTATTTCATTTTTATATATAGGGGTCCGGACACAGAAGTGGGACACAATGCCAAACATATTCTCTTTGCTTACACATGTACATACGAACAAAAAGTCAAGGCACATTCAAAACAGAATACGACATGCATACCGCCTCTTGTGTCATTCGCTGCCCTGTCAATGCATCAGACGAAACTGTTCTTCTTAAGAGAACGTAAAATATCAAACAGCGTGTCAATGTGATCAGTCCTCTTTCTGACGAAATGTGCAATTCTACAGTAATTCAACGATTTGACCAAATTACAGAGAAAGAGCCCTGTTCTATGGCTAAATGAATCGAGAGGTAAAATATTGAAAAAATTAGCCCACGCAGTCTTCTATATACGCATTAAAACGTGACCCTGCTTTTGGAAACCAGGCTAAAGTATCATAAACTGTAAGATAACATTTAAAATTGTATCCACTGTGATTTCAATTTTTCAAGATAACACGGTTATATTTCTACAAAATGTACTTTACAATATGTAGTATAATTTTATGTAGAAAACAGTAAATCACAAAAGCTTTGGTTTTCACAGGCAGGGTCACAAATCTATTATTAGTGGTTTTTAGGAGTGTACCGTAGGCTCAAAAAGTATTTGGACACTTTTTGGTTTTTCAAACTTGGCAGAACATGTCCACATGCGTAGGACTGGGTTGATATATTATATTATGCCTAGCGCAATATAATACCTTACAATAATGTACTATGATTCTGTAATAATTTTACATTTTTAATGTCTGTCAGAAAACAATACACACTAATTTGGGCACGTTTCTATTCAATCATAATCCAACACAAAAGAAAAATGCTAATGCAAAAGTTTTCCGTATAATGGTTTTAAAAATGTATTCACTATACATTAAAGACAAATTGCATATTTTAAAAAGTGGCATTTTGGGTTTTCTGGTTACGTGAGAAGTTAAATGGGATCCTTTCTCAAGCTTCAAAAGGACGCAAACGCATTATAAAATAACTCCACCGACTCGTTATTTCGAGTGTCCTGAAAGAACACGTGCAGGTTTGGTGTAAGAAAATTGAATTCAAATCTATTGTTAAATTAAGTTCTTATTGGGCATTTCTCTGCATGTGTGTGCCATAAAACATGTCGTAACATCCAGGACACTTCAGGCCTACCAGTGCAACTAAAAAACCCCAAATACCACTTTCGGGATGAACTATACACTGCTATCAATAACTAAACATAAATCACATTAAATCTGCTGATTTCCTCAAGAGTAAGAAAATCTGGGACCAAAAGTCAAGTGAAGATCATAGAAAATACCTTTAAAAAAATTACATTTAAAAAGTGTCCAAATACTTTTCGAATCATCATTACAGATATACCAGGGATCACAGTGCATTCTGGGAAACCCAAAAGTCAAAGCAGCACTGTCTTTATAATGGGCGCAGAGTGAAGATGTCACTATTATTACATACTTCAAAAACTGCAAATGGCATGAACTAGTGGGAAAATATGATGCTCACTAATCTTTACCCCAGCAACAGATCAATTACACACGTTTGTACTGAATGAATCAATACACTGAAGCATCAAATGCACACAGTCGCACACACACACACACACACACACTGGGAGTAAAGGAACCATGATGTATTGAAAATATGAAAAGGCACAAGGTATTGCTAATTATATAAAAACATGCGAGAATCATCACTGCCACTGATCTGATTTTTTAACGTACAGAGAAAGACATTGATAGACGAAACAGAAGAAAGCATCTCATGTGGTCCTTCTCTCTGCACTCCAATCTCGCTCCACAGCCACTAACACAAGCACTCTGAACATTCTGGTAAAAATAGATTTTTTTGAAGAAGTGTTTGATTTGTTTCTCTTAGCAACATCCGTGTAAAAACAACGCATGAAATTAACAGTAAAGGAGACAAAACAGAGTAGAGCTTAAGTTTTCGCACACACACGTATACACTCAACCGCTCTCAAATAAGTGCTTTCTTGAGAGATGAAATCAGGTATTTGGATTCGTATAAGACTGTCTACGTAACTATCTTCACTGGCATTCAAATAGTGCATATGAAAATCAGTATTTAACTGCATTTGTGTTTTTTCTGTGAAAGAAATGTAAAAGGTGTGGGGGGGCTTTGATAAGGGGCGGTGACCCTTTCGAGGACAGAAAATGCCCTGTAAAGTCATCCTAAAAGTCAATGATTCAAAACTAAGAATCCATTTAGAGTCCGAATCAAAGATTCAGATAATCACGACAGTCTAATAGCAGCAGGAATGCTTCCCCTCCCCAATGTAATGTGATGTAACAGTGGGGCGGGGATAGGGCTTATGTCCCAAAGGACATACAAAGTTGGCATCGTTACCAGCCGATGAGGTTGGCTTTGGCCTTTTCGGTGAGCTTGCGGACTCTTCCCTTGCTCGACGTGCCAAACGTGATGGAGGCATCCTCAAACAAAAGCTGTCTCTGATCTTCCTCAGAGTCTTCCTCGTTATAGAAGGCTGTCCTTCGGCCTTGGTTACGCGTTCTCATTGCCCCTTTCGAGCTACTATCCTCCCCTGTGTCACTATCTGGCTCCTCCCTCAATGCGGGGCCAGGAGTAGGGGGCGTGGCCTCTTCCTGGCATCGTCGACTGCTCCTTCTAAGTGTTTTGGGGCTCGACGGAGCTGGAGAATGTGGGGGTGGCTCTGTTGTTTTCATCAGTCGTGGTCTTCCTCGCGGTCTAGGGTGCTCCGGAGTAACCACACCTGAATCAGAAAGGCTACTGTCCAGGGCTGTAGAAGAAGCCCCGCCCTCATCACCAGTAGACAGACCAAGCTCCTCCTCATGGGAGGAGTTTCTTTGTGGGACCTCAAGCTCTTTCTTGCTTTTCCTCCCTCTCTTTTTGGCAGAGGGTTGGGGCGAGGGGACTGGCTCTACCACGGTCCTTATTTCTGCTTCTAATCGGGGTCTGCCCCGCCCCCTTCTTACTTCTCCCATAGTCACTTGACTCGTGTGGCCGTTCAGATGCACGCTGTTCTGAGGAGAGGTGCGTTCAACTGGAGCTAAAAAAGAGATAATAAACATAATTCGTGAGACCACGAATAAAACCCATGAAGGTTTCGAGCAGAACTGCGCAGACATACCTGATGTGAGTTTAACAGGTGTCCGAAGCTTCCTCCGTGACTCTCTGGCTCCGCCCTCATTGCTATGGGAGGAGGTAGAAGTCTCGGGCTCTTTGGAGACATTAATGGAGTGAGTGTTTTGAGTGCGCAGAACTCTGGATGAGGGCTCTGTTGATTTGCTTTGGGTGGGGGGAGGAGGAGCTGACTGCGCAGCTGGGGGTTCTGGGATTTGGGGTCCGAAACGGGCAGAGCTGCGTGTCCGTCCAGGGGCAGCAGGAGGCTCCGCCTTTCCATTGATTTGCGGAAGCGTTTGTCGTAATGATGGAGGTCGGGAAGGTCCAGCGGGAGTGGGTGGAGTTGTATTGTCAGATTGGGGCGGAGCACGGGAGGAGACCCGCCTCTTCCTTTCCGGACTGCAAATCAGAAAAAAAGTCCACATTGGGAAACTTAATCCCTGTATCCAACTCACATTTCATCAAGTTCTTGAGATAATGTGAAGGAATGCTTGCGCAAAACCCGTCATGACAATATTAAGGTGCAGTGGGTGGTACTCAGACATTGCTAAACAGTAACTAAAATAATAATAGAATATAATATTTGTTCACACTGTATAAGCGATGTATGAGCAGTCACATATTGATTTTACTTATTTGAGGAAACATTACATGATACAGGACTAGTGACCAATCCTGGAGCGCTAAACATTGCAACAGCCAATCAGATACGATCTGTACCTAGATGCGGAACTTGAAGGAGATGAGCTCCTCCTCCTCCTCTTCACAGACTGTCTGGTCAATCGCTTCGTGTGCAGGCGCTGTCGAGTGAACCGCTTGCTCTGCAGACTTTGAGCAGCTTTGAATACAGTCAAGATTGAACCGATATGCTCTTCAAACAGAGCGGATAGACGCAGGCTCATGCTATAGATCTGTATACACAAGGGCGCACACACACAAGCAAACAAAAACAGACAATTATCACATTTTCGTGTTTGCATTAGGCAGATGTTTTTTAACCAAAGTGGCTTATACAGTGATGAATGTAAAAATTATCAGCATCTGTGATATCTGGGAATCAAATCCATGACGTTGGCATTGCTAGCCCCCTTGCTATACAAGTTAAGTTATGAGGAATATTGATAAATGAAGTAAACTAACCAATGGAAAAAAATAGGATCGTAGTGCAACATGGACCGAGATATAGATTTTAGGATGAGATTTCATACCCTCGACTTTTTGCTGGGTGTGTAAGCTTTGGAGTTGCTGAAGATGAGACGTACATCTATACAAAGATCCATGGGTGTGTCATACTCTCCCGCTAACAGACGGTTCAAAACAGTTTCAAAGTCCATAGGAGTCTCCACAATGTCTAAGTAGTCCTAAGAGACGGATAAAAACTAGCTTAAAAACAGAAATGTGTCAGTAATATCACTTTCAGACTAACATTTGTTTTTCAGTTTGTGTTATAAGTAAAGATTTCTTCAGCCATAGCTTAAAAAACAATAACCATAAAAACCATTGTGTTAATACTACATATATGATATATGAATTTATCCTTTAAAATTAATATAGTTAAAAATGTTGACTCAAGAGCCCTGCCCTGATGTTACACATGAAAACCACGAGTGTTTGTTTATTTCATTGTGTGTTTGTTTGTGTCTTGACCACATGTGACTGTTACCGGATACTCTTCCAGATCCACAGGTTGTCTGAAAGGCTCTGAATCTTCACACTGAAAGATGAGCTCCAGCAGTTCTCTACACCGCCCCTTCCAGGCCTGCGGGTCTGAGGACGGCTTACTCCGCAGACTCCTCAGGATGGGCTGTTGCTGGCCCTACAACGCGACAAAAACTCCCTATTAGCCAAGTGTTAGATCATTGAGCCATGACGTGTTTATTGTACCGCCTTCCATGCTATCCAATGACAAGTTTAAGTCGTACCTTCTTATTGCGGGTAGAAGTACAGGGTGCCTCATGCTCCTCATCCTCATCTTCGTCTTCATCCTGTGATGTCATAAAAAGTCAAATAAAGCATATTGCGCAATTCTCCTTCATATTTGATAATGTGAGTGTGTGTCCAATGAGTGTCCATCAATGACACTTACGTCACTTGAATCTGAGAAAGCGTTTTTCTTCATACTGTTATAGAGCGGAATAATGTCTGTACAACTTTGGTCCCTGCGGAACATCAGGAAGAGCAGTCAAGCAGGAGTCAAACGTAAAGTTTCTCACATATATCCAGATCAGTCATTTCAAGGCAATATCGAGTTTGTTGTGTCAAGTTTCTTTGTGATACTTAGACAGTAAATACTTACTTGATAAATTGCAGCAAAAGGTCTGACACGAATTTGGCAGTACGGACAATGAACGCGTCTGGTTCATTGAAGGTTTGAGCGTTGTGTTCGATGTAACGTACCTCCCACATCAGTGACGACATTCGCCTGAGAAAAGATCATTAGCAGGTTAAATATACATTATGTGTTGAAGTTCATCTATGAGCTGAAATATATTAAGGGTCCAGTGTGTAGTTTTTTGGAGGATGTATTGACAGAAATGTAATATAATATCTATCTGAGGTGTATAAAGACCTAAACCATTTATTACCTTAGAATAAACTATAGGCCATTTTCACAAGAGTCAGGAAACTATGTCATCGCAGGCTAAAGCAACTTCCCCTTCAGATTAAATCCCATTGTAATACAATGCGCTTGTGTCATTTAAGCTTCTTAAGTTTATCTGTCCTGTAATTTTTTGCAACTTTAATATATATTAAATATGAAAATTAATATCTGTGCGTTATCCGTTTATACACCCTAGCTTGAGTGTTATTCAAACGTGATAGCGTCACTATATTATAAGAAAAAACTTTAAAATATAGGTACACTGTTAACATAGTGTGAAATTCGTTCATATTTGTTGGTAAATAAGATATCCTAAACTGCTAAGGTAAGGCTTCTTTTTTATTGTAATTAAAATACGATTCTCTATTCATTCGTTATACCAAATGTATGGTTTTTCCAGCTCAACGAGCTGCCTTTACTGTAACGTTAGTTTCTTTTATTGATATAATGCAGGACCAAAACAGACAAACACAAAAAATAAAATTAGACAGAGAAACTTAAACTACTGTTACAGTCATTAAAATAGCTCAGACTTTGTATTTAACGTAAAAGTGATTATTTTGTTTTTAAAGTTAATTTAGAAAATAGTTTGGAGCTTTTTTTTTGTTTGTTAAATTTAGTTTTTTGTTAAAGTGGCAACATCGATTGCAAGTGACTTACGTGCGTAAAATGCGTTATGGGTGCTGTGATAGATCATAAAATGTATTTGACGTTTTTTTCCTAAACATACCCGAGGCGTGTGAGCTATGTGGTTAAAATTGGCCCGATGGCGCCCTCTACACTCTTTTTAGACCTGGATACTGCTGTAACCGGAACATTGAACGATGCAGAAGTAAAAAATCTCCACATTCCCCCTATAAGTGTTCATAAATGTGCTGCTTTGTGTCTGAATTAACCTGTAAAAACGGTTTTCCAGTCTCTGTCGTATAGTGCTCAGATCTGTGACGTAAGCAACCACGGTGCAGTATGTTGGATATGCCTGCAGGTCGACAGGCAATTCAAACGGTGTAGCCACATCTGGAGGAGAAACAGAACCTCGGTCACAACAATATCAGAGCCAGGCTGTATGGTTGCATCAAAAGATACAGTCAGCATGTTTGCTACAGTCATTTATGTCACACCCAAAGTGCAAAGCTGGTTGATGCCCCTGATGATGCGTTCACATTCTTCATCCCGTGTACGTGTGCCCCACTCTCCTTCAAGGGGCTTGTGCAGTAATGCCTTCTGCTCTTCTTCAGTTAGAGGAACACTTAGACCCAATTCATCTGGAAACACTGCTACACAGAGAGAGAAAGAGAGAGAGAGGTGGGGTGACCAACTACTCACTAATTTTGGTAAAAACAATACCATATGGACTAAAGAACACTTTGATAGTTGCCATGACAACTAACATGTTTGAGCGTGTATGTGTATGCGAGTGCTCTGGAAATCTGAACTGTGTTTGTTTTACTAAAATGTGCTTACAAAGATAATAATCATGTTTACTACATCCCCGAACAATGTAGATTTTTATACCACTTTGCAAGATGTAAACATGGGCCAGAAGCACTTCCGGTCAAGGTTATTTTACTTTACTAAAATTAAAACTTTTAAAACTTTCCTGTTCATCGAATTTCAATTAAATATTGAAATAAACATTATTGGAAAAACTTAAGTAAATGTTGCCTCAAAAAAGTATGTTTAAAGCAGTAAAATTAAATATATATAAACAAATATTAATCTTATATAGCAACATTTAAAATAAACCAATAAATTATAAAATGACAAAAGCACACACTAGAATTGCTAAAACTTTAACAAAAATTAACACAAAACAAAAATCTAAAAAGAAATTCTAATTTAAAACAATAATGAAAATCAAAAAATAAAATCAAAACTATAATTATTCTGCTTCCAGTGCACTTCAGCTTTTATTAATGTGATATTTAAAAAATATATATTTTTGTTTAAGAACTGAAAGAAGTTATTTTGGACCAGCCTTGAAACAGCATTGTTTACATCATCCAAAGAAGTCTTTTTTTACAGAAACATCATCATAACCGAAAGAACGACAAACCAAATACTAAAAACCATTAACTTAAACTGTTATGCAGGTCATATATTTTTCAATGAAAAAGAGATTCATTCAATCAAGATTCCTCATTTTCCTCCTAACGAAACATGAATCAGGACTATAAATATTTCAAAATGTTTTTCCTTGAAACATCTAAAAATCATGAAACAAAATTCATAATATCCAATCCCTAATGAACCTAAAACAGACGTCTGCAACGCTCACTAAATGAATCACGATTTATCTGAATCTATAGGATTAGTTTTAATTTATCCGTGTTTTAAAATAGTGAGTGGCAGTAAGATGAACACAAACCTTCATTGGGAATCTCCTCCATATCCCATGGGCTCATCTTTTCTGTGTCCCCATTATCCCAACTGTAAAAACACATATGATGTCACTTACTGACATCATATAATACATCTCACACATTCACTTTATCTTCTATATTTAAAGCCTTCAAACTAAACCGCCAAAGAGGCGGTAAAGTTAAACAGCCATTACAGCAGGAACAACTTGAAGGTTTATTAAATTCGCCATTTTGTTAATGTACTTAATAAAACGTAATTACAACAAGCATTAGATATTATATACAACTAATGTAATACAACAAAGTAAATTTTCTGTCGTCACTGAAACTAAACTGCTCTAATCAATAAAATATCTTTCTGTATTACATCACAATATATTTGACGTTTCATACTTGGTTGGGTAAGACAAAATCTGCTTATTGGTTGTGGCTTCGACAATAATTTTCATAATTTTCTAAAAGCATGTCATGAACTTACCAGACGTTGTAGCATTGGAACAGAGAGTCTGGATATTCGGCTTGATAAGGCTCCTGACTCTCGATCGTAGCGAACCACCAAGCGTCATCTATCACCGCCCGGAAACGGTCACCTGACAAGAAAGATGCATTTACAGTGAGACACAATTACATAAACACATTTCCACGAAAAGAAACAAACATCACACACTGACCTATCATCCAGTTCCGCTGTCTTGCGTTATCGAACTGCTGACGGAGTACCAGGAAATCAATGACGTCAGGCATGTCATGGTATCTGAGACAGAAATAAATATGAGTCGGTTAAAAGCTACTGAAGGACCATCATGAATAGGTCATCGTGACTCACTTCATGGAGAAAGAGCCGCCCGTTAATCTGCCACTGTCCGGATCCAGGAAGGCCATCTTCAGACAGCACAGGGTAGGCAAACCGACCTCATATTTAATGCCAACGATTTTCAACAGCTCCTGCTCCTATAGCGCAAAAAGACATTATGTCCACGTTTATTGTGACAAACAGGAAAACTTACGACCGGAAATCAGAATTACCCTGAGCTCCATCTTATGCCAGGGCTGTTTTTTAGGATTTATACTGAAGATCTTGTTTTTCTTTGCCATCTCCACGTAAGCTTCATGGCCTTGACGAAAATAATAAAGCTTTTGAACACAACAAACAGTTTAACATTAGAGACATGTTTATAATTCCATGAAGCATCCTCAAAACAAATGTTTTACATATTAAATATGCTTTAGCAGACTGCTGTGCGAACAAATGTTTTTCACCTCATCGCCCATCTGTGGGGTGAAAGGGCATCTTCGTGGCATGGTGTCAGTGATCCAAGGAGATGGTAACCATTCCTCTAATGTCAAACCTTGGTTCTGGAGTTCAGGTATCCTCTAAAAAATAAACGCACAGAATCAGAGCTCAGAGCTTTGTTAAAACAAAAGAACTCTAGTACGAAGTCAAGGTCATAAAATTGAATATGTAAAGCGGAGGAATTTCCATTTGACATTTTTCAAAATACAAAATCTCCTAATGTGTTATATTTTATTTATGTAAAGTTGATTTAACGTCATCAAAGATATGTTAAAACTGTAAATAATATTAAATAATTAAATAATCCGGGAAAAAATGCGATTGAATCAATCAATGCTCATGGTCCGAAGTTAACTTCCGGTCCGTGATGGTAATAATATAATTTTTTTTATTTAATTCATATTCATATTTTGTTGTACGCCAATTCTGTTAAATTACAATAAAATCACTCAACAGTTAATGATTCTTTCCAGATGTGAACCGGACGTTAAATTTGGGCCATGTAACGTTTATTTATGTTGTTGTCGTTGAAACGGTCTATATAATTACTTAAAAAATATATCGTAAACTTAAATATATGTACATACACTTATACGATATTTCAAACCTAAAAACCACTGACCTTCCGCTTCTCCTTTGGCGTCTTCTTCTTTGGTAGCGCTTCATCTTTGTCTTGCTTTTCTTTCCTCCTGTCCTTCTTGGAGTCTTTCTTCTTCTCTCTATCCTCCTCTGAGCTGCTGACATTCTTCTTCTTTTTCTTCACGCTGGTCTTCTTGGGCGGTTCGAGGTTAATGCCGGCATCTGCCGTCCAGTCGGAGTAATCGCTGGAGTAGTCGCTGTGAATGTACACGCTCAGATGTGAGACAGAATATATTTGTGACGGTGTATCAGGAGCTCAGATGTGCCAGGTGAGGTCTGAAGGTTATGATCACTCACCTGGAGCTGCTGTTATCATCAGGCCAGGGTTCTTTTACTTCTCTCTCCTCATCTGAAGACTCTCTGCTCGGAGGTCTTTGATCGGCCTCTCCCTAAAAAACACAAGAGACCAAAAAACTATGGATTTCTGTTTGCAGCAGTGGGGTAGGCATATTGTTTATTTGTCTTTGTATTATTGCTAATTTATGTATCAGTATTTTGATCAGATTTTGTTTAGACGACAAAGGACAACTCAAGTAAAAGTCCTGTATATGTACAGTCAAGTGACAAAAGCAAGTTAAATCAAATGACAAATACATCTGTCCTGACTTACAAATCCTCTAACAACAAGTACTTTTTATGTTTCTTTATTTACTATTTATAGGTATGTGTTAAGGTAAAATTATAGTTTTTGTTTTATTCTGTGTAGTACTACGAATATAGAACATTTAAAATAAAAATATTGTTTATATTTGCATTTATTTACAGAAAATGAAAACCGGAGAAAGAGGTCAAAATAACATTTAAGATGCTCTGTATTTTTTCAGACCTCAAATTTTGCTAAGAAAAGTTAGTATTCGCTTTTAAGCAATACAACATTAATATCTGTACCTGCATTTAGGAAATATGAAAAATGTAATTGTGAATTTTTATCAGTTTTCACATGTCTTATCATGTTGTCAGTCTTTCACATCGCTGTTGGATGACTTTATGTCACTCCTGAGGTTTGATTTTGTTGAAAGGTACCAGACACTGGACAGGAATGGCCGCAATATATCTAGAAATATTAACTGAATAAAAATTTGGAATGGTCTCTAAACATTTTTTTATGACTATTCTTTTCCTCTATTCACCATATGCCTAAAACATTTTTATTTACCCCGGCCAACACTAAAGAGCAGTCCTTACTCCACACAAATTTATAAATCATGCGTAAAAATGTCTTCAACATAATCTTGAAATATTACTTATTAATACAAAAATTTGTGACAGAACCCTAAAGATTTGGTGTCAATACACTAAACACATTATAACTCACTCACACTTCTAACAGAGATTTTAACACTACAGATGGAAGACTTCACACACATGGTGCTAAACAAGACCACAATCACGGAAAGAAAAGCTAGTTTTAGTTTTGTTAGTGTTTCTTAAAGGGACAGTACATCTGTTAGCACCTCTGATGCGCTGTGCTCCTCCTCGTTGGGTTCACTCTGACGACTCGTCTCCTCCACCGCCAGGCGCGTGTGGTAGTTGTGCTGGTTGCCCTGGTGACGCCGCCCCTCCTCTGTGGTATTTTCCACAGCGTGCTTTATGAAATATATAAACATCAGAACATCTCATTTATATTTGCTTGATAAACAGCAACAGTTGCTTCAGCAACAAGATAAAAACAATTCAAATAAATTTGATGGAAATTAAAACCTAAACTAATATTTCCAGCTTTAAATAAAAGCATATTTTCAATTTTACAAAGTGGCAAAGGGAAGTATTTCATTGCAGACTACACAATGAAATCTTTGAATTAATGGCTTGTAAATGAAAGACTTTTCAATTATGGGGTATGACGTCAACTAAACATAAACCTTATAACCATAAAACAGGTGGAGCTGTTCTCCATGTTCTGTGTCTATCTTTTTTTCAGTTTTACCCGGTTTTCTCTGTGGTACTGGCTGTGTATGCTGCGTCTCCTCCTCTCGGATCTGTAGATGTTGATCTCCTCCTCTCCTTTAGCCGTACGCCACACCTCCCGCTTACTGCATTCACAAACATGCACGTAGGAGTGTCAGCACCACTTCATCAACATCAGACTGGACAAAACTACATTAAACGTCCAAACTGGTATTGATAGCCGAACACAGCCTGTGTGTATATTATCATGTGAGCCGGAAAGATATTTACATTTAGTCATTAAGCAGACGCTTTTATGCAAAGCGACTTACAAATGAGTTAAGATGCAATGTGTGTGTGTCTTACCTGGCAACGGCTGGTGATAGTTCGGGTACGAGGACCCTTCGGCTCCAGGCCACCAGGTCTCTCTCGGTGGCGATCTGACTGCGGGGGGCATTACTGTGCATCTGACGAACGCCTTCGATCTGACCGCTGCGTCTGAGTCCCACGTTAGGTGGAGAAGAGAGCTCTGTTGGGGAACTGACCGATCCTACACACACAAAGGCGACATGACATCATCGCTGCTATTGTCAACAGTATTAAAATTATTCATCCCCATGAATTCAAAATTGAAGTCTTTATGGCTTCTAGTCTCTATAAACTAGATTTGACAACATAAACAAATTTTACTTTTGGAAAATGTTTACTGTTAAGACTTCAGATTCTCACTTCCACCAATATGTAATTTTTTTTTTTACATATTTTGTACTTTAGCATCTTATTAAAGGGGTCATATGACACTTTACATTTTTTAGATGTAAAGGAATGTTTATACACGATTTCAGGTCCAAAAAGCTCTATTTTCCACATACCGTACATGTTTGCCCCGCCTCTCTGAAACACGCAGATTTTGAAAAAAGCTCATCGCTCTGTAAAGGCGAGGTGTGCTATGATTGGCCAGTTATCCAGTGTGTAGTGATTGGTCGAATACTGCAAGCGTGTGACAGAAATATAACGTCTCTTAACATATTTGGAACATCAGGATCCAAAGCAATTGTACTGACAGGTACACCAACCTTATACTTGCGTATATATTTGTGCGTTCTTAGTCAAATCATACAAGAGACTGACGTAGATTTGTGGGGGTGTGGATACATAAGGCGTTTCAGGCAGGTCTGGGTGAGCATTCGCTTTTAGATAGAAAGCATCTCTCGTTCCGACACTTTAATTTGAGAAATTTAACGTGTCTAATACATGCATGGGCAACACACCAAAGACACAGAAAAACACGTTTTCGCGTCGTATGACCCCTTTAAATTAAATTCCAGGCGGAGAGGTAAAGTAAATGTCACTCAATATGTCACTCTAATTTTCTGTTTCACTGGAAAAAATTATCTAACAAAGCTGTGCATTTCAATGCACTTCAGTAGTATTCACTTCAATATTTTTTCACATTTTACACATTTGTAAAAGAGAAGGACACTGATTCACTGTTTTAATCACTTTCAATATTATTATTGGGAATTATCTGTTTCTTTTAAATGAGTCAATTGAAAAATAAAATGATTTAATATCTGCCGCAAATTCTACACACAATCAATATTTGATACACCCCCACCCATCTTTTGATGTAGTAAACCCTTGTTTGAGTAAATGTGCATCACCTCTGTTGGATCTGCCGTCAGAGCCCAGCCTCTGGTCCTGCTCTTGCTGCAGTCTCTGAATCATACTATCAAGAGGACTAGAACCTTCTGCAGCCTGCTGACTAACCACCTGATTCAGCCCTATGAGAGAAAAAGCATAATAACAGAGACACTCTATCAGTGCTCGGTGACAGATTGTAGATTTTGTGTTTGTAAACGTTGTGAGTGTAAACAGAAGGATCATTATTAATGTAAGTGTCTGTTTGCTCATGAGCGTTTCCTACCCGACGACGTTAGGCCCATCTGGGGTATGAGTTGTTCCTCTCTGCAGTTCTCTCTACCGGGAACCAGCCTCTGGAAGCGTGCATGGTGAGGGTTCCCGTCCACGTCGACCAGGAAGGGCGGGGGCATGAGGTGGGGCGCCTGCTGGGTCTGTTCGTCCAGGACGAAGTTATGGGCGTCACGGATCAGCGGCCGGTAATCGGTGTGGAAGAACATCTGATCTGCAATCTAGAGATCAGATCGCAACAGATAGATTCAGAAACAAAATATACACTTAAAGGGAGAGTTCATCCAAAAGTTATGTCATCATTTATTCCCCCTCAGGTGGTTGTAAACCTGTATATGACTCCTTCTTCTGTGAAACAAAAGAAGATGTGATATTTTTGAGAAATGTCTCAGTGTTTTTTTGTTCATGCAATGGGGTTCAACGTTGTTTGGTTTTCAACGTTCTTCAAAATATCTTCATTTGTGTCCAGATGTTTACTGTATGTATAGTATTATGTATAGCTTCAATACCTTGTCATATCTGCTGCTAGACCCAAAGCCAAAGATGAGCAGGTGACCATGTGAGTCTGTGCAAGCAAAGTGCTGCCCGTCTGGAGAACATTTACAGTCGAACACTGCGCCGTGACCCTGACCTTCGATCTACACACACACATTATATAGAGAGAACGTTAGTAAGGCAGATATAAATCAAAGGCATTGCTGATAAGAAACACATTTAAGGGAAGCGTGATATGTTCAAACAAACACAGGAAGTCAAACATAAATCAATTTACAAAGAGCCTGTTGGTACAATGTTGCAAGAGGGAGATGGGGCAGAAAGAGGTCACATTCAGAGGATAACCATATTTACATGGTTTTGTTTAGATCAAACCTCTTATAAATAATGTGATGTTGTCCATATGATTTTATAATATTTCTTTTAACTGTTTGGATTCATTCCTCAATTGAACCCTTTTGTTACCTGTTGGTCCTATTTTAAGACTCAGTTCTTGAATACAAAAATATATATTTGCATACAAAGTTTCAAATAAATAGAAAGTCAAATGGAAAACGTACCGTTTATTTGTAAACAATTATCTAAAAACAGGCTTTATCATATGGGTGAATGTGACCCTGGATCACAAAACCAGTCTTAAGAAGCATGGGAACAAAAATACATTGTTTGTGTCAAAATGATTGATTTTTCTTTTATGCCAAAAATCATTAGGATATTAAGTAAAGATCATGTTACATGAAGATATTTTGCACATTTACTACCTTAAATACATAAAAACTTTATTTTTGGGAGTGGATGGCCTGTCAAAGTGCCTCTGATTAACAACTTCAAAGGCAATTTTCTCAATATTATTCTATATTATTATATCTCATTAATTCATCTTTCAGATTATGTGAACATCTCAATTTTGAAAAATTGACCCATAATATTGGTTTGGTTGTCCAGGGTCACAAATAAACTTTCATTCCAAATCGTTCATATAAACCACGATACACAAAATCAATATAAATATCCGCAATATAACATTTTGGTGTAAGTGTAGCTGTTTTGCTCACCATGTTGAAGAAAGAACGTATTTTAACTCCTCTTCCCAAATCCCACACAATGGCATTCCCATCATGCCCGGCAGAGAACAGCACTCTGGAATCAAAAGGATGTGGCTCCAGCACAAACACCTCGTCCTCGTGCCCCTGTCAGAGTACACATGATCACATGATTCTCATGAGTCTGAAAAAAACGGCCTTTGATTCAACCCGCTGACATCGGCACACTCTTACCATCAGGACATGAATGAGATGTCCTGTGTAGGAGTTCCACACTTTCAACGTCAGGTTGTTGGCAGCCGTGATGACTGTGTTGTCATGGCAATCCCACGCCACCATGGTGACCTTGAGTTTGGTCACTTTGTCCTCTATGGGAGGCGGATTGTACCTGCTGAAAGAGAGAAAAAACACAGTTTAAAGAACAAGCGGAACATGATGCACACAATCTATACAGTTTTCTAATAGCATGGGGCAAATACATGACAACATTATTTTCATTTATGGGTGAACCATCCCTTTAATGCAAAAATTTAAATCAACAGCTCCAATTTGAACACTTTCTTCAGTGGTCTGTCTCGAGTTTGTTATAAAGAGGGATAGATTTCAAACAAGGCTAAATTCCATCTCAATTCTGCCAGAAATACACTTCAATGACTTTGTTTGGTTATTTTTTTATTGGGTTAGGACAACAATCAGCTTTCCAAATTCAATTTGAATCCATTCGTTGAGTTGGAAGCGACCAAGCTTGCCATACAATAGTGCACTTCGGTGGCTCCTGTGCGGTCAGCATCCTTTTACCTCACAGGACTCCCAAGTAATTACGTGCTTACAATCAATTGTTTTGCAAAAAAATAACATTATTGGAAAATTAATTTAACATAGAGATGAATGTTTCCATACCCAGGTAGTTTGGTGGCCATGTCCAGTAAAATACTCCTCCAGTCTTGTTGCTGCAGCTGCCATATCCGAGCCGTACCATCTCGACTGCCGCTCACAAACCTACACACACACAATTCATGTAGGCTACTTATGTTTATATATGCATCTATAAGAATAATCCATCATGCGGATCCAAGAACATAGCCTGTACTAACAAGGTAGATAGAGAACAAGTAAGAAAGAAACACTCTTTGTTATCTCAATTGTTTTTGTTAGACAAAAATAAGATTAAAGAGAAGAAAATAAATATGTTTTGAATAAGTCTCCTAAGGGTTCTGATTTGACTCGAATTTAACAGATCGCCACTAACATTTCATAACAGAACTCAATGTCACAAACTAAGCTCAGATTTGCACGGTGGCCGTGAAGTGAAAAACAAAACAACATTTCACAAAACTAATAACAAATCTAAAAGAAAATCCAAAATCACAATTACAGATATGAAAACGCAATAGCAAACCATAAAACACAACAAATCTAATAATGAATAAAAACACACACAACTGAGAACTTTTAGCTATAAAAAAAGATCAATTCTGAGCGCGCTAAAAATTTCACCACTAAAGATTTTATCCTAAATATTTTTATATAAAATCAGTAACAAGTGATATATCATTAAAAATATATATTGATATAAATGTATACATCATAGATCAATTTAGTACACTTTTTGTCACATATAATTGAGCTGATATATGTTGAGCAAATAAATGCAGTAAAGTAGTAAAGAGGTCATGATATTTTTATCATTTTATTAGTTTCCCTTAGGTAAAAAAAACACTGTTACATCTTTAAAAAATCTATTACTCAATGCTGTGTCTTTTCACACACTTTTCATTTGCAAAAATCTATTAGTGAGTTTATAAGTGCAAACCAGCTTATAAATGTGTATGTGCAAGCAAAAGCTTACGTATAAATCCTTATGCTGGGTTCACAACAAACACGAACAATCACTTTCCACAATCTTTATTACTTGCGGGAAAAGTTCGTTATTTTCGAATGAGTGACGTGACAAATATTTTAAACCTTTTCAGAAGACGATATTGTCGTGCGTTCGGGGCAATTGCGCCTCTCGATTCGTGTCATTCGCACCATCTGCAGAGAGTTTGCGTCTTGACGCGTATTTGCATTGACTTCGTATGTAATTTACTCGCTCGAAACGCTTAATTAGCGTTTGGTGTGAACCAAGTGTCACGTTTCAGTGCACTAGCTTCTACATGCAGTTCTTTTAATATCATCGGCTATTTTTGTACTTGTTCCCCATTTAATAAAACATGAAAGAAACAGAATAAATAAAAATGTTCTCATATTGGCTGCTGTGCATTTGTAAGTCATCTATGATAAAGCGTCCCAAACAACTCGACAATTTTTTTTGTCGTTTCATCTATAGAGAATGTGAAGCTGCGTCACGCCTTGCGTTTTATGTGCTTTAAAATTGTTATGTTTTTAGTTAAGTTGTTGTTGCTTTTGTGCAATAGATGAACAACATGGTATTTGTATTTAGATACTATATTATTATAGGCTATTTTGCAGGGGCCCCGCCACTTGTTGCAAAACTCTTAATTTATTTATTAAGGAAGTCATCGACCAGTCAACGCGACTTTTATTACATAATAGTCGACCTCAAAAAATCTAAGATCAACCCCTACCGTATGTTTCATTTTTAAGCCTTGGGACAGTTTCAATAAGCGTTACTCCGTGGGTGAGAATTGCTTTGATGTGCAAATCTATTACTCTGTATGATAGTGAGGTTATGTAACCAGGTGCAATTTTCTGTGAGCTTATGAATTTGCAATAATGTTAGACTTTATTACTTTGAGGAAGTGAAGCGCTTTAAAGGAGTCTGAGTATATAACTGTAAAGCTCTATTAGTAAGTCCAAGTATATTACACTGCATTACACAGACTGTACATTGTGTATTGTGTAGAAGATGCTGTGTGATATCTTGTCTAGTCACACGGTTTTCATCTTTTTGACAGTGTACTGCAGTATCGATTGGCGAGATTTCTTTAATAATATTTAATGCCGAATGCTGTCTTATACAGTAAAAAATCACCCCATGCGAACATCCATCTCTTTAATTCCTCGGGGACCTGTTGCGACTTCTCCATCTTATGACACTCACACACTCTCTTTCCCATTCCCCCAATACGAAAACATTTGCTCATTAAATTAGAGTGACTGAAAAAGATAAAGAAGCTTGCAGATAATGAACAAAGAGTCTAAGCAGACGGAGATTTTGTGCATCAAGATTCATGTATGGTGTCTTTCGGTTAGTATCGTAAGCACCCGACAAGCGTGTTGGGAAGCAGGTTTTTTTTGTGCTGACAACATCAGCTCATCATAATTATATGAGGGTTCATATATCCTACAAACGTGAAACGCACTCTCTCTCCCACACACACAGGAATAAAGAGCCGGTGTTGCTCACCTGTCTCCACCATGGGAGAATTGGATGCTGTCGACTTTATCCTGAGGAAAGATGAATAACAAGTCATTAAAAAACATGAGGGGCATCTGAAAATAATAATGAATTTGGAAACAGTAAAAGATGCACGGAGAATAGAAATGGGTGCATTGAAAAAATCAATATGCACACATACACAATACAGACATAGACACACCTGCAAAATGTAATACATATTTCAAGACACGTACTAAATGTCTAAATGTTTGTTGATGCTGTGTTCTTTGTTTAATATTAAGCCTGAATTCTGTATTCTGTATAAATGCATTTTTATGTATTTTATAAATATTGGTACTATTTTTATTTACTCCTTATGATATATATATATATATTTTATATATATATGTTTTGGTCTTGTTTACCTTCTACAACCGCATTACAGCCATGCTGAAATTTAGTATAACAGCACTCTTGCCTAGAGTTTCAGCAACAAATTATTAAAAATAAATTATAATTTGTATAATAACTATGTAGGATTCGTGTATAACAATTACAACATATGAAATAACAATTTATTTTAAAATGTTGTATTTTATAATATAAACTGTATATGTTATAAAAGAGGACTTGTAAATATATTACATAAGAGGACTTCAAAAACAGGGTATTTGTGCAAAATATTTGTGCCAAAATAAATAAATGTTCTGTCCTCCAGGTGACTTTTCTAACATTTTAATCACATTTTAAATGATTTGTCAAGTTTATTTGAACTACTGGTCACATATGTGCATCTGTTACATGTAGATACTCAGTCTGTGGTTTGATTCAAACCACAGACTGTATAAAATATTGACATAGTGTCCGTGACGTCACCCGTAGGTTTCTGAGCAGCTATTTTGAAGCTTAAAGTGGACGGAGCCGGCCAATCGAAAATGAAGCTTAAAGTGGCGGGACGTGGTTGGAGCTGAGGCGCCTGGTTGCTGAAACCACTTGTAACTCAAGTTGCCACGCACCTAATTTGCTGAATTTTAAGGCTTAATATAAGTTATGTCATGAAGGGTAAAATTCGCTATATAGAAAGAAATTTTTTTTCTACCAGGCTGTACACGTGTTTTTTTCTTCTGTAAAGTTGAGAAAATTAGATTCTCAATAAAAATCTCAATGAGATTCCGCTCTCTTTTGGAGCCAGTCTCTAGCGGCCAGTCTATGAATTGCTGTATAACTCACTTTTGTGTTGGCTTCGTGAGAGAGATACACACACAAACACACACACGCCACAAACATTACGTACAGTATGAGACTCCAGTTCAGATATCTTTTCTGGTTGTCCACCTCCAAAGTAATAAACCCTAATGATGTGATCAGTGCTGCCTGTCGCCAGGAACATCCCGCCTGAAATATCAATATTACATAAATTACATCAGCACGCTCAATAAACACTCATGTGCATACAGACATCAAAAAACATTTCGTCATCATTTTCACGCAAAATCTGGCATTAACTACCACTCAATAATATGGATGGGTACCAAGAACCGGTACTTTCTTATCGACAAGCTTCATGATAAACGATACTGTTAGCGATACTTGCGTTGTTTTATCTCTTTGTATATGGGTGTTAAATGGCGAATTAAGGCGCTGTCATTCACCATCCCTGAATGATGTCGGAATAGCCGAAGTTTGCTCAACGTACTGTGATATCTAGGGCATATATGATTTCCGCGATGTATTTTTACTCGGCTGGTTTTGCATGTTTACGGGTGAAAGAGGGGCATGGTTGTGCTTGTGGGGCGTTTCACAACGAGGAAGCTTCCGTCAAACACCCCTTTGCGGCAACCCGTCAAAATAAAAGTCCTTAATTTGAGAACAAGTAATAAAATTGTTAATAATAATTTGGCAACAGAGTATATTTACTTACTTTATTAAATTTAAAGCACTTAAAATTATGCAGACCTAAAACCAGTGAGGAAATGAAGTACCGTAAGTGGTATGCTAAGGAACAAACTTTTTTGGCATTTTCTGTTTGCTCAGAAGCATTTTTAAACCGGAGTTCTAAATCTCATCTGTAGGAAATAATCTTAAAATGTTTAACATCTTTTCACATCATGTGTTTTTGCATCAAATTATAGAGCGTATTATCGATAACGGTATTGATAAGTACCGGTACCGATAAGCAGTATCGATATCGATAGAATCTTAACGATAGCCATCTCTACTCAATTGTAAAAGTAAACCGCACATGTGTCCGCGGGTGTGAAAGCATAAACTTAGAACTGAAGATAAATCTCTCTTATTTTATATTATAAATACAAATATTAATAATATTAAAAATATGTATTATTATCAGTGTGTTTTCAAAATTTTGCTGTCACACCATAGGACACTAGGTGCTGTTATGTCATCTACATAACTGCCTGTATGTGGGCAAAAAATGGCCACAAAAAAAAGTTCAGATAAATGCAGGTTGTATTGTACCAAAGAAAGAAAAGGAAAAAATGTTCACCATTATGCTATCTCGCGTGTTTATTTAAAGAGCTTCTGCAGTTCTACAAAGCTCTTTTTAAGAAGAGACAGTAAGAGATATCTGTCTGACAACAAGATATTTATAGACTCACTTAACAGAAAAAAAACTTAAACCCAAAACATCCACAATGTCTCTATAATCCACAATTAGCATTCAGAACAATAGAAATATTTACCTGTAATAAATTGAAAACACATATAGCTTAATGATAGTGGACATTCATCATCTAATTTCTTAAAGGACTCTCAAAAAATAAATCTGTCCTAGTGCACACAAGTTTTACTACAAGGTGATTGTTGAAACATTCACAATGTCAGAGGACTGAGCAAATGTGAATGATAAATGGCACCTGTTCAAATGGAGCATTTGGAGCTTGAGGTTTGACACTTTTGGCCTACCTGCACTGAAAGAGGAACAGATCATCTGGACACCCGGTCTGGGTCGCTCGATAAATTTACTAGGCCGCTGCCTGCACACATAACACACACAGAAAGCCAAGTCAAGTCAGGTTTAATTATATAGAGCGTTTTTACAATGTCGCATTGTTTCAAATGAACTTTACATGAAAAAAACACAGAAGAGGAACATTTGTGTGAATAGTACAAACAGAGAGGACCATCCCAATAAACCAACATTAATGGAATTTGCAGAAGATAAGCCAAGAGTGGCAAGGAACCAAAACTCCAATAATGAATACATAGAGAAAAAATATGGGAGGAAATCTGTGTCAGTCAGAAATCCCCCAATTCTAACTGTAACGTTATAAAGGGTTTTCTTACCTCCAGACTGCGACTGAATGGTTACATTTTGCGACTATTTTTCGAGCCAGTGCAAGACTTTTTACAAGTACTCGCGCATGTGCGACCTGAAAGTTTAAAACTTCTTCTATATGTTATTAAATGTGGTAAGACGAGTTGAACGTGAGCCCGCCACCTGTGCATGCTGTGTGTTATAGTCAATTGCACAAGTCATTCACGTTTCCCGCTGCCGCGGACGCACACCAAGTCATCATAGACAAGTATACACACACAATGTGAGTCGCTGTTTGCTGTGACAGATTTCTTGAACCCGAGGACGAATGGTTTGATATATGAGACGTTTAAAATAAAACAAACCGCGGAGGACTGGAAACGACAGAAAACGACATTTATGTGTTTGTGCACTGGATCATTTCAAATCCGTTCACAGCAACGAACAACAGGCGAATGCTCTTGTTAAGTTTTATTTGACTTTATATTTACATGGGTTGTGTGAACATGAGGGAAAGTGTCCCGGATAATAACAGGAGGCCCTTCGTTTTGCTTTAATGTTTAACAATTAAATATTTCCTTTTTGACAAGCACAATGTCTGTTGGTTCAAATGAATACACAATACTGTGTCTCTGTTTAGCACCAATCATGAACAAAGCTTCGCTGTAGTCTCTTTTTTAAAAAGCAGAACCAAACCTGCTGTCATCAAGTTACTCATTTGTCAGTATCAGTAATACAGTTATTTTGGGTAAAAGAATTGAGTTATCGCATCGCAGGCAGGCTGATGTAAGGTGTGCCCCTTTATTTTTTGCATGCGCTACTAAATATTTCAGCAGGGGCTACAGTCCTCCTACTTTGTCTGGAGCCCTGAAGGGGTTTATTGCAACCGGGCCCATTTCTCCTCTGACACATTACAGATGCAGTCAGTGACTTTTGAGTAAAACACAACGAGTGTGAGAAATGCAGCTCTAAACAGTTGTTCATGACACTTGTTGAGCCATTTATACATCATTAAAGGCATCAAATGGATGCTGTCCAGAAACAGATTTTCTTAAAATGGCTTACTGATAAACATCTCTGGATATTGGGTTTAAAAAAGTATTTTAACATTTTTTCTGCTGTTCCCCTTTAATGTTGGGTTGACAAAAAGGGTCATCAATTCAGCTAAACAAAAAGATCTTAATATACTCGGAATAGCATGAAAACATCTTCTTCCTAAAACCTCACAGATGAGAGAGAACGAACAAAACTCACCCGAATTTGAGTGTGCGTGCGTCCCACTGCCAGAAACAGATGGTGCCGTCAGCTCCAGTGGATGACAGGAACCTCTTATTGCCACTGCAAAGCGGAGAAAACTACACACATACACAAATATCAGAAACAGGATCACAACACACTAAAATATCCTAATACTCTAAGTAGGATGACGTATGTGATTGAGTGTATGAATGCCTATTCCGATGCATGTTTGGTTGTGTTTATTGCAAACATAAAATTGGAAAGGTAACCGCGTTGTTCACCTGTAGTGAGGTGATGGATGCCGCGTGGCCCTCTAGTACCGCCAGCGGGGCCGCGGTCTGCAAGCACCACACTCTGATCATTTTATCACAGCTGCCGGCCGCCAGCAGGGTGTTCTCATAATTCACAGCCATGTCGGAAATCTCTGCTGCGTGACCTCTCAGTGTCGCCAGCAAACGCCCGTTGTCCGTCGCCCAGATTTTCACCAAGCAGTCGTCCGAACCCTGAGGACAAAAGACACACCTGGTAACCCGTGCCAGAACCAGACATCAAAACGCCCGAAGTAAGCCTTTAAAGCTAGAATATTTCATTTCAGCACAGCCAAATGAAATCTGTAAAAATGTAGTCGAAAACGTACAATACGATTAGCTTAAGTCAAGAAACATGCCTGAAGCAAAACAATTTCCCTCAAGCCTCAGAGACAGGGCACATAAGTTGTTTGATCATTTTAGAAACATTACAGACGCCAAGATAGTAAACCATTAGAAATAGGAAACTAATTTCCGATGGTATGATGCGTAATTTCCTGTTCAATGACTTTTAAATATAATTTACTAATTTCTGGGTTAAATAAAAATTCACACTTTATAAAACATAAACATTATTATATAATGTAAATTATTATTTTATATAAAAAAAGAAGAAGAATATCCTTTTTTATCGAATCGCGGATTGTAATGTTATAATCCATCATGTTTACAAGGTGATTAATCATAAAGCGTTTAGTGAACTGAGCATAATGTCTTTCCACTCCTCGTTGCAAAAAGAAACTATTCAAGTTTCTTCAAACATCATGTGAGAAATAATATGCTTTACTCACATTACATGCAAGCAGCAAATCCTATCTGAATTTACCAGGTGAATCAAAAATACTGTTAACCTAAAATCCAGGGTGTGTGTACGTTTGTGTGGGTCTGTGTGTCATTCCATGACAGAACCATAAAGAAGCAAATGCTACCTACAGCAACTTGAACCCAATCTTTCATTCACAGCTATATTGAAAGATGCTGTTTTGCAAAAACCTCCTTTCCATTTTCCTTTTAATTCTTAATGTTGAATATGAATACAACATCACTGTTGTTTCCAGAAACACAGGAATTACTGTGTTAATAACATTGATTTCCAGCAGGCCGCACATGCATATCAAATTGTGCAAAGAAAAATGATCCCCGAGCGACATGCGGTGATGAACATCGGCAAAGATCTGTAAAACACGGTCGGAATGCCAATGACACACTGGCTAATAGCTCAGGAATAAGAAAGAGATGATTTTATTCTTGGCTTGCAGCCAAATACGTAAAAGAAACACGTTTTTCCAATGTGCACGGACAGACACACCCCCTACGCCTGGAGAGAGCTAGAGGAAAAAGAAGAGAGAGGAAGGAGAAATACGGAGAGACCAAGATCCAAAGTGGAAAAGACAAAGAGAATAAGAGAGTGTGTGTGTAAGAGAGGGAGAGAGAGAGAAAAGAGAGAGGGGGGGGGGGTAATCCTTGCTGCTCAGCCATTTTTGGAGCAATAAAAACTTGCAGAGTAAAATGGAACCCAAATGTGCACACTTCAAAACACACATCAGCAAAATACATTCAAAACTACAGCTGTGACAAATACTGCAAAAGCTTGCGTCACACGGCGAGTAACAGAATCTCTCAAATACTGTAGAGAGGGGATGATGTCAAAGAGCGACTGTTTGCTTGCCTTGTCCAGACGGAACATGTTCACGAACCTTTAACCTCGACACTTATCCCATAATCCCAGTCAAAATATTATCTGTTTCTGTTACAAGATCAGAAAGACTGTCTGTCTAAAAATACCCTTTAGGTCACTAGGAAAAGAGAATGTGTTTCCAATGTCCCACAGATAGAAAGAATTAAGCAACTCATATGCAGTGAGGTCCAAAATGTCTGAGATGAATGTCATTGTTTCATTTAAACTAAGTTTTAGGAAAGCATAAAGAAGTAGTCAAAGAAAATCAAAGACCAAATATTCAAGATTCTGTATATTTAGGATCATTAACTAAGCGTAACAAAATTTGATTATTCACTCTTAAAAGGTCAGATGGTCATTCATTCACTAAAGTACAAGATGCTGTTTGGATCATTCTTACATCGGGCATGGATAACATAAATCATCGGGTCTGTGCCATCTCAAGTGCAAACTGTCATTAAAGCTAAAACAGGGACACACCAAATACTAAGAAATATTTTTTCTACATCTTAAAAATTGTTATGACAAGTTGCATTATCAGCCTGGTACCAATGAGCATAATAAATTGTATTTAACTAAAAAATGCAGAAACAATTCGTCTGAATTCTTAATAGACCTCTGAATGCCACTGGAAGTGCAAGTAAACACACTTTTTGGTCTTGATCCTCAGTATCAACAACACATCAACAATCCAGCAATTAAACTTTTAAACGAAAACTGTAAAATATTACAAGAGGAAACCGCAGCAAATGCATTTAATTATCTTTAAATGTATTGGAAAAATACAAGTGGGTGGCTTCAAAATCCTTTAAACCCAGAACCGATCTCTTAAAACAACCGCCATAATAGGTTCTTTCAATTTCCATCCAGTAATCTCAGACCATAGTATTCATCTGGGTATTTTATCATTTTAAAGCTCTTGGCCTCAAGTATTCCATTATTTAAACATTTTAACAGCCCATTAAATGTATAGCAGCATCCTTTCAAATGCCTTTTAACATTTCACAATGGCCAAATGTACAGATGTTGATAACAATCCGATCGTTTTGACTTCTCTCAATGCCTATGGATCAAAAGCTAAGAACTCTTAACAATCGATCTATATTACGACAAATATGCTCATTACATTTAGCCTGCAACACAAACCATTTTTCTTTTATATATTTAAATATTACAGTAAAAGCTCATTTATAGACTCTTTAACGTGCAACTACAAATCTGGAACACATTTAATTTATTTTAAATAATTTATCATTTAAAAGCCATTTTATTTTTTGATAAACTCCGTTGTAAAACTGATATTTACATGAATTCTTAAATCCATCAAAAAATTTACAATTACACAGTCATATGGTACAAGAACAAACAAATTCCAAAAGACCATCTAATATTAAACTTTATGGAAAAACAACTCTAACCAATGCAAAGAGGGACCACTTTTTCCTCAAATTTTTAAATCCCATTATGCTGCATGTTTTCCATACTTTTATTTTGGGGAAATTTTGGTTACACTTCAGTATAGGGGGCAACTCTCGCTGTACACAACCCATTTGCTACGACTTTTTCCCCAATAAACACTTAATTTGTTGCTTATTAATAATTAGTAATGTATTTGTTAGGTTTAGGTATTGGGTAGGATTGGGTATGGAGAATAAGGTCATGCAGAATATGTGTTTCATAAGTACTAATAAACGGCCAATATGTTGATGATAGCTATGCTAATAACAACTAGTTAATTGTGATAATTTCCCCCTATACTAAAGTGTTACCAAACATTTTTTACAAGACAATAAAAAATAAAACATATAATTGGTCACGCATACAGACACAAAACCAGATGTCTTACTGTGAAGATGCGGCGGCCAGTGCGGTCGAAGGTGACACAGTACACTGATGACAGGTGTCCCAGAATTCTCTTGTGCATCTTCATATGTTGGTAAACAGCTGTAGGCACCAGCTGACCCAACCGATAAGAGCCATTCAGCCTCCGACTGTTTATTGTCTCCACTGGAGCATGCAAGTGTTTAAAAAACATCATGAGAAAAAACATTTTACAAGAAAAATTTAGGATTATTAACATCTGGATGCATGTTGATGTTTCTGGTGGAATACATTAACAACAGAACCAATGAGAAGTGCACCTACCAATACTGGGTGGGCATCCGTAGATGACTGGCGGCTCCGGTGGCCTGCCACAGTGCAGGGCTGCGAGGGCAGACCCTTTCCATACCACGTGCTTACAACCTGCCAACAAACACGTGGGACGGTCACTTAATATACACGGCAGAGATGGAATCTCTAGCCAGACAAACAAACTGGGATTTATGTAGAAAACACATCCACATATGTTAAGTAAAACAAGATTTTTAATAATGATAATATTGGATCTGCTCATGTTCATATTACTATTTTATATATGTTATTTATAAATTTGTCAAACAACATTACTACATCCCATTGCATACACTGTACAACTCTATGTTATTTGCAACTATTAGAAATACAGCATTAAAATGAATAATATAGATATAAATTCTGCTAAAAGTAATAGAAATTTGCATTATTATTATTGCTAATAGCCAAATGAGTAGTATTTTCAGGCTTTTTATTCTTTATCAAAACTACACAAAATGCATGCAAACTACATTGTACCGTCGATTTACAATTAGTATCAATATGAACCTCTACCATGATAAAAAACTCCAGTTTCCGACTGGTAATTGATTTTATGGTGGTGTACCTGTGACTTGAATGCACAATTAGACATAAAGGAGGGGAGGGGGGGAATACAGAGACACTCACTCTTGTTGGTACGCAACACAGACTGACGTCCAGCTCCCAGCAGCGAGTTAACACCCGGTACGCTGGCTGGCACTTCCCTATCTAAAAGAGGGCTCACTCGTTCACACACCTGTAACAGGTGATCTGGAGAAATGTGACTGTACAATTTGACCTTTAAACACAGAGAGACAAACACACACAGAAACATGTTGTTATTGCAAGATCATTTTCAATGTGTGCAAACTGAGCTGAATTACTGTATTTTTTATATTATCACCATTAAATAATTGATTGATGCAATATTTTACTTTATTAAAATTGATACAAATTAGGTGTTTTAAAGAATCATGTAAAACGTTCTAATCAAAAGAATACACCGCCCATTAATTAACATTTAATAAATCACTTAACAATGTAATGAAATGAAAACAAAAAAAACGATCTGACGAACATTTACACAAAGCATAATTATCATCTTCCCCCATCTAATTTTTTTTACTAGACTCGCAAAAGCTGTTTTTATACTATTTAATTTTTTCCCCTGACATGAATCTAATCTACAAATAAAATACGAATGTTAGTGTTCTTTCCCCCAAGCGGGCATCTCCTTTATCAAGCATGTTCAGCAGATCCAGCTTCAACACTCAATCAGTAATTAATGTGGCTTTAATTGCATTTAGCGTCATCCTATTGGTCGTCACACAAACCATATTCTACACACACACACACACACACGCAGAGACGAACAAACAATCACACAACGCTTAGCTTGTGATTTTAAAAGTGAATAACAGATAAGCTATATTATAAACGTAACATACATGTTTTATTACATTATTTCTTATTTTACATATTGTGTTATTCCTTTGTTATTATTGGCTCATAAGTGATTATGAATTTGTAGAAATTTAGATATTTGAACATTTTTATTTAAATACATATATGATTTTTAATATATATTAACGATTTTATATTGTGTAACATTACTAAATATTATTTGTATTAAATTATACTCGGGAACAAAGATAATTCAGTAGATCCAGTTTAAACGCTCCGTCAGTAATTAATGTGGCTTTAATTGCATTTAGCGTCATCCTATTGGTCGTCACACAAACCGTATTCTACACACACACACACGCAGAGACGAACAAACAATCACACAACGCTTAGCTTGTGATTTTAAAAGTGAATAACAGATAAGCTATATTATAAACGTAACATACGAGTTTGTTATCTTATTTCTTATTTTACATATTGTGTTATTCCTTTGTTATCATTGGCTGATAAGTGATTATGAATTTTTAGTAATTTAGATATTTCAACATTTTCATTTAAATACATGATATGATGTTTAATATATATTAACGATTTTATATTGTGTAACGTTACTAAATATTATTTGTATTAAATTATACTTAAGAACAATGATAATTAATGCAGATTGCTTTGTTCATTAACATACTGATGAAGGGACTCGAGACGTGACAAAAAAAATTAATTGACAGCGCCAACACCAGGCGGTCGAGTCCTGTGAGGTGCCTTCTCTCTATCCGCGATCTGAGATTTAACATCTTCACACGGCCGTGGAATTATTCACAAACAGTCTTGTATTCATGCACACAAACGCGCGTTCGCCCGATATAATAACCAGGAAACCCGACGCCGTAATACGTGCGATCTAGGGGCGTAGCAGCGCGAGAGATCCGCCGCGAGACAATCGCGCAAACCGCGGATACAATCTTCCCGATTAACGCTACAACGTGTCTGCATTTCATCGTGGGAGATACACGACTGAGCACACCGTGTCTGTGTCGGCAACAGTCCTTGTGATTAACAGACAGTTGTCTCTATTAGTTACACAACCGCTAGGTGTTGGGGGCTGGCCATAACAGGGGCTGGATTAAAAGCGCATAAAGTTTTAAAATAAAGATATCTCAGCATCTTCAAACGCTGAATAAAATAGTCTTCCCGAGTGACATCCCCGCGTGGAATAGCGTGCTATTGAAAAACGTAAATAGGCCTATTAATTATTTATTTACCTTTCTAAATATTGTAATTAATAAATTAATCAATACGTACTTATTTCGAGGTACCTCTGATTTGTTCTATCGGCCTGCGTCTTCAAGTCTCACAACATGTCTTGAAAAGAATTCCCCCCGAAAACATCGCAGAACAACGATGCCCTCTTAAAAAAAACCGTTGCCCTTCTAGGTTCCTCTCAGGTCTCCGGCGTTGCCTCCTGCTCAAAAACCTTACTTTAAGTATAGTAAACTGAGGTAAACTGTGTATTTACCCTGACTATGGTTGTATTACATGAGGCAGAGCGCCTCCACACCGCCCCGCTTTCACTCTGGCGCACTGGTCCCTCCTCCCTCCGCTCCCTTCCCCTCACACAGCACAACATTCATGACGTCTCTGTATTTCTACATCAATTTTATCATCTATTTCAACCTTACGGACACCACTGTGACCCAACTCACACCCCCGAGGTCAAGCCAGCCTCTGGGTTTACTCGCTGACGTTCGTTTCTATCGCCGAGGTCGGGTTTTCCCCGTGCGCTCGGATGAAGTTTTTTCCCGATTTAAAAATTGCGGGAAATTCAATTTCTTATTTTGCTCTCTAAAAAGTTTCCTCTCTGTTATAGGGATCCCTTACCAATTTTTCGTAACTCCCTGGGTGTTCTTTGCCAGTCCAGTCGATTCTTTTGGGCAGCAACTGCAACGGAAAAACAACGACGTCTCGGTTTGATTAATTTCCAGGGGTCAGATTTGTGTTTTTAAGCGATAAATGTGATATCTGCGTTAAAACGATCAGCTTAAAGTACAGCGCAGTGAGATGCGACGCGAGTAGGTCTTGTGCTGCTTACCTCCTTCTCTTGAACCTCCCGTATCAAGGTCTGAAAAAGGCACAAAAATACCATTTAATCGCCCGATCTTCTCCAGAAATGCTCTTTAAGATCTTATATGACAAAATCACCCACCTCTGCCGCGTTCTGACAAGGTCCCGCTTCTAAAAATCGGGCTATTAGGAAGTACAGTTCTGCGAGATGGGGGAGAATACATGAGCTACATTAGCTTTGAAGAAGGACGTGGTGGAACGGCAGATGTATATATGTACCTTTCAAAATACTGTTTACTCACCCGATTTCAGCTGCGCGACGTGTTTACGCTCAGCAGCCATGTTTAGGGTTGTTTTGGGGGTGAAGGAGAAGGTGTGTGTGGCCGTTCTGGGAAGCGGGTATCGCTGGGCTCGGCTGCCCTATAGTTGTCAGTGTTTGTTCACCAGGAAGAGCTGCGCCTCCATTCACCCAGCACACAGAAAGTAGATCCGGCGCTTCGGTGTAGCTTTCCGCGCTCTCACAAAGCAGTCCCCTCTCACACGCAACGTGCTACGGGTGGATTCGGATAAACGATCCGCGCCTCGGCGCGTTTGGACACTGCAATAAACGATCTTTTTAAACATGTACCTCAGGGATCTTCGTTGATATTTTGCGTTTCAGTTTACGCTCCATACCCCCTCCTCCCTCCAAAAAGCACAACCCCTTTGCGCAGGAATACACAATGCACGGTCTCGTACCTACGGGGACTGTAAGGGAGACTACGATGCTAATACTGAAGTGGAAAAGAAGATACGATTTAACGAAATGTTGACAGCTTTTAAGTATTAATTTAGGCTGCATTATGCTTGTTACTACAACCCCGGAATTTGAGCTTTAATGGCGCCTTTTACATCTCGAACAGTCTGTCGACCTTGCAGCGAAGCTACGGATCTCACACACCGCGCATGCTTTCCACACAACAGAACATCGAGGCTTACTATCAAACGTCCAGTTGCTAACACTGTATTTGCGAGGTTGTAAAGTCGACAAAAGATCAGTAAATTTAAAGGAATTAGAGGAATCTCAAAAGAGACTGATCCCAAAGAACACACCCCCTATTGGTTGTAATATGGATTGGGAAGTCCTCCATTTCTTTCTCAAAAGCGAGCGGGCAGTAAAATGGGGGAAGGGTTGTAAACAAGGAGAATGTAATGAATTAAACCATCTAAGTTTGGGGAATACAATGGCAATGAGAACAAAATAAAGCAACGACAGTGATGTTGTTTACGTCATTTTTGTATTCGGTCCTTTGAATAAAGGTGTCTGGTGCATAAGAAAATTACACAAAATGGAAAATCTGGTTTGCCTTTCCCTCGAAAGTCTTTACACCACACAACAGTATTAGACAGATTTATTATTATTTGTTTATGATAAATAACTGCATTCAAATGACAGTAAAAGTAAGAACCCGGGCCAGTTAAAGCTTCTCATGTAATTCCTTTTCTCTGGGTCTTAATTTCTTTAAACAGTTCAATATCAGAGAGGTCAGTGTTGTGTATTTTATGGGTAACAATTATGAGGCGTACTGAGAAAGAATGATTCACTATAGTATATCATCTGAATTTGGTCCCTTGGCAGGTCATCGGTGCTAAATAATAAACATGACCTAATTTACATTGAACGTTACAGCTCAAGAGGCTGAACTTTCAGCTTGATTAGTTTATTAAGTTGATATAATGCAATAGAACACCTTATTGTGGAAAGTAGTGTCATCATAATTGTGACAAACTATTCTAATGGTGTTTGTATAAGTGTAAAAACAGTAGGGCTGTCAAACGATTATAAAGCGATTAATCGTATCCAGAATAAAAGTTGGGGTTTACATACTGTATGTCTGTGTACTGTGCATATTCATTTTGTATTTGTAAAAACATAAGCATTTATTTAAGAAAAATAAATTTTAATATTTTTTTTAACATATTATTAATATTATCGGCAAATATAAATAAAAGTTAACATTTTCTATAATATACTGTACATGTTTGTGCACATGTATTTGTTCACTTATACAAAATTAATATGCACAGTAAAAAGACATACATTATGTAAACTCAGACTTTTATTCTAGATGCGATTAATCGGGATTAATCGTTTGACAGCCCTAATATATAGATATAAAACTGCCTTTTTCATAGTGTTCATATCATTTTAATATATTTTACAGGTGCAATGTGTGTGTATGAGTAAAGGTTTGGTTACTTTTAAAGATGCATGGGTACCAAATTCTACACCAATAGCCGATTATTAAGAGCCGTATCTGCGATGGTTTGACGTCTTTTTAACCTGCATTAACTAAGTTCTGAACATTAAATTAATATTTCTTAACTTTCTGAATGTTATTTAGTGATATAACAACAGACTGGTCATGTTTCTAAAAAGTTTAATGCGCAGAGCACAAATTCATTGCACTGCCCTCTTTTGATTGACAGGATATATCGGCCCTGTTTTTAAACTATTTTGACTGATACTGTTTATCGGTGCATCTCTTTTTAAATGTCAACCAGTTTCCGTGGGGGAGTCTAAAGTGTAAAAGAAATCTAATGCATGATTGGATCTAGCTAATAAAAAATGATTGGTCTGTATGTGAGTGCATGAGCTTACTAGCCGACCTCCTGGGATTTTTGTGCATGAAAACGTTGAAAAAAAGTAGGACTACAATGTGTCCTGCTAACTTGTGCTAAAGAAGTCTTTAATTCAACAGTTTTATTTCTGCGTACACTTCTCAACATAGTGAAGTGTAATTTTCTTTACTTACACAGTGTAAGTTTAGGAAAACACAGTCAGGCACTTAAGAAACCATCAAGAACTGGGAATATGGTTGCTTTGCTCCAGGCCTACTGATGCAACTCATCGCATTCATATGAAATTGTGGCGATCTGACTCTTAAGTGGCTGAATCCTCACAAAACGTAATAGATTCAGATAGAATAAAATCAATTAAGTGATTTTCTTTTGAATCTAAAAACTATACTCTATAACACATTTAAAATATTAAAGGAGAGATTATAAAAGGAAATTACTTTTTATGCATTCAATGATAAGTGAAATGCAGTATTTTTTTCTTGCCACTGGAGGTCAGGACACCATCTCAGATTATATACAGAAGGCCAAACATTCGTCAAACGTTATAAGGGTAAATTTATGAAGTTGGCGGTGTTTGTCTCAGTTTATGTCCCAATGAAATGTTTTTACTAAAAGGGACTGCAAACTAATTAATCGATACCTACACAGCCACAGTTGGTTACATTTGGCATGAGCTGATCCAATTCTTCTTCAGTAGTCAGTTCATCAAAACTATGTAATAACACACTGTAGCAATGGGGAGTATGTTGTGACTAACATTTTTTTAAACCTGTTATATTTTATCAACTTTAGTAGTGTCACTATTTGCCTTGAAATAGCAGACATCAACTCTTTTAACTGTCGGTCAACTTCTAGCGCTGCTGATGGACTGTGCTGATGTTCAGGCCTTAACTAGCTCCCTTTTCATCATTATTCAGTCAAAGTCATCCATTAAAAAAAAACGTAAAAATAACAAACATGTTTGGACAATGTATATAGGTCTACTTGTTTAGAAACCTATTTCAGAAGGTCAAGGGAAACATTTCACTTAAGTGACCCGAACGGCAAAAATGTATTGCATGTTTTTTTCTGTTATTTCATACAAAAGGGGTCTATTTAGACTTAGCATGGAGCTTTGTCTTATCCTTTTAATAAATTCATACTGTTTTAATCTAGATACAGAATTAATGGCAATTCATAATTATTTGTTAAAAGTAGAATTTCTCAGTATGTGGTTTGATCCCCTTTATGATTTAATGATGCCAGCATGCCCTCAAGCTCCAGAGTATGTGTAAAACCTGATTATCCCTGTTGTGCCAGCATTTTTGACAATGTCCAAAAGAGCATTTTGTGTGCTTTAAGGGATGTAAGGAAATCTTAACTTTTTTTTATTGGCTGGGGTTTTCAAAAAGACAGCAGACGGGACCAATGAGGACTGTCCGTCCATTTCCTCTTCTCAGTTCCTGCCTCCCAGTAGCATTGCTGACCTTTCACTTTCTGACATCAGCAGTTGTATTTAGTGAGTGTGTGCGTGTACTGGAGTCACATGTGTCTGTGTATAAAGAACTACACTGAAAGGCTTTTGTAGCTTTAGACCGACCACCTCTGGCCCTCAGGAGCTTTCTACAATGTTTAAAAAACAAACTCCACCAAAACTGGTTCCGCTTAGAGGAGTGTTTCAAACTAGGTCTGGTGGCCCAAGATGGATCCAGGGGACCACAGATGTTGTGGTATATATGACTCCGGATCACAAAACCAGTCTTAAGTAGCATGAGAACATTTGTAGTAATAGCCAAAAATACATTGTATGGGTCAAAATGATTTTTTTTTCTTTTATGCCAAAAATCTTTAGGATATTAAGTAAACATTATGTTCTATGAAGATATTTAGTAAATTTCATACCACAAAAAAAATATTTTTGGTAAGTGGATGGCCTTTTTGTGTTTATATTTTTATTGCACCCTCAGATTCCAGAGTTTTAAATAGTTATATCTCTGTCAAATATTGCCCTTCCTAACAAACAATATGTCAATAGAAAGCTTATTTATTCATCTTTCAGATGATGCAAAAATCTCAATTTTGAAATATTGACCTTTAAGACTGGTTTTGTTGTCCAAGGTCACATATTATAAATTAGAATAGAAATGTATAATTTAGTTTAAAATAATTTATGTTTCAGCATTGTATAACTTAATAGCCCGGTTGCACACACACGGCTTAGCTTAAGACAGGATTATGCCTAAAATATGTATGTCTCTTTTACAAAAATACATTACTGGTGTGCATCTCAAGACAAAACAATGGCATTGATCAGATATTTCTGGGCAAGTTATATTCAGTCAGACAGGTCACATATTCATTTTAGTCTGGAACTAGCCTTAAAAGGAAAAATTCTGCCATCATTTACTTTCCCTCAGGTATGTTTCTGCAACATCTTTCTATGACTTTGTTCTGTTTGACACAAGGAAAGATATTTGTAAAACTGTAAGCAATTTTCCGTTCTTCGACATCATCCACTACCATAGTACGACATTTTCTTTATATTGTTTTGTTGAACACAAAGTGAATTATTTGAAGAATTTAGGAAAACAAACAGTTCTGCAGTACCTTTGACTACCATTTAATTTTTCCTACTATGGCGGTCGATAACGTCACATAATAAAAAATCGCTAACATTCTTCCAAAGCATCATCCGAGCAAAGTAATTTATAGAGCTATGAAATTACATGAGGGTGGGCAAATGATGATATAATTTTCACTTTTGGGTGAACTACCACTCTAAGCATTGTCTGTGAAGCTGGCCCAAGGTGATATTGGTTTATTAAAATTCTAAGTTTAAGATTACAAGTCTTTATTTGGGGGGGGTGGAAAACGATGGACTTTAGACAAAGGAGGCCTTACAACAATGTTTGAGGACCACTAGCTTTTGTTTCTGAAAGAATAACGACATGGTTCAATGTGGTACATGCAGACTATTAGAATCAACGAGTAAAATTCAACCACAAAAGACTCTACTGACCTTTCATTCATCTTTTATTTGAAAACATTATACAGAGTACCTCAAACTAGTTAGATGTACTTTTACATATGTCTGAGATTCTGGTGGTAGCATTTTTCTAACCGTCTAGCTTAAAGCACCGGTTGTTTATTGCTATGGATGTATGCAACTGTTAAGGGTTGTTTAAATCGGCAATTTTACACACTCGAATCTCATGATGCTACAAAGGAGATAAAAAGCAGGAATTTGGGCATTACTATGTAAATCTCTCATACCTGCTTTCTCCATATTTCCATTCTTTAAAGAATTCAACCAATTAAATGACAAGACTAAAAGACTATACACGCCATAGGCATACATTTGAGTAACCACATGCATTGAACTAAAAGTTATACTATGGTGGGCAAAGATGAATCAGATAGTTTTATATTACAGGATTTGACATATTCCAAGTGGCTTCATTTGGCAGGCGACCTGCTGGTGAAACGTTCAAGAAAAACTGTTGCCTTTTCTTAAAATGATTCTATCCTTCTGTCATATGAAAGAGAAGGAGATGGGTATGGTGCTTCAGTAGGGAGTGCGAGTGTAAGCTAAGGAAATCTAGTACGATAAGTCTAAAAAAAGTTGCGTTTTACAAAATACTTAATAGGAATAAAAAATGTTCTTTGTTATTCCAGGAAACAAATCTCCTTCACTCTTTTTCCTCAGCCTCGGTTGTCTCAGTTTCCTATACAGAGAAAAAGCACAAGAGAGACGAAAAGAGAGTATGACTACTTATTGTAATGAACATTGTTTTGAAATGATTCATTCAGTTTTTTTTATTTGTTTCCTGATGATGTGAAATCATACAGATGGAACCAAAGCCACAGTGTTAGTGCAAGACAACTACATATTAATAACCACCCCTTACCTCATACTGGATATCAAGATCATTTTATTAATTACTAAAAAAATCAACACCACACGTCCTAGCAGGATAAAATACTGTATATCTAAATCGTATTAAATACAGCAAATACACACTGCACTCTTCAAACTATCATACCCTTTACTCTAACAGTCTCACTCTGCCCTCGGATGGACAGGAAGGAGGGGGTGGAACTTCTCCATGATGACACACTGACAGATGAGCGTGATACGCAAATCTGTGTGTGTGTTAGGGGTTCATACACATGCAGGTATTTGAAAGGATACAGGAAATGATAATTAGATACGGTCTGACAAAATATTTTGTCAACAGCGGTTTAAACAATGAAAAAAATGTATGTTTCCTTTACACCTTAAAGAGTAAAAAAAGTGAATGACAAATATAGTTTAAGATATTATGTAACTATAAGGACATATGCTGATGTTGACTAACAACGTTCTTAAAAAAGGCAATAAATAAAACAGAAAATTTGAAAGATTTGGCATTGCAGTTAAGGGATTATGCATTTTGTAATAAATGTAATATAAAAAGGGACCAATATTATCAATAATAAGATGGTTCACCCAAAAATAAAATTTCTTCTTTCTTCTCCAGAAAACAAAAGAAGATAAAGGTTGATAAGCAAACAACATTCGGCCCCCAATAGCTTCCACAAAACAACTGAGACATGTCTCGTAATATCTTCTTTTCTGTTACACCGAAGAAAGTCAGATACAGGTTTTAAATGACATGGAGATTAATGCATTATGAAAAAAATTACTTTTGGGTGAACTACACCTTTAGGCCCGATTCAAATTTCGCGTCTTTTCCGCACGTATATTCGTTCTTTGAAAATGGTTCAACTTTTTGGAGTGCAGTGCGCGCTGCGGGTCAGTTGCAGAGAGAAAGAGGCGCATTTTGCATGTGTTTTAAAATGCAAAATGTGAATCAGGCCTTAAGTTGTTTAATAACAATTTCTTACACTGATATTGTATGTGGATGTTGTCACAATTATTCTATTATAACATTCAACTATTCACACACACACACACACACAATCATTTTAGCGAATCTTAAATCAAAAGCATCACAATGTGTTGGAGGACGATTCAAAACTCTGAACATCTTGTCGAGAGGAAGCTATGCCATGGTTTTTATTGCTTTGAATGTCATTAATGTTTTACATTCAGTAAATGACTTAAAATTATGAGATGAGCTGCATGTGCAAACTCTTGCTCAATAATAATGTATCATTTTTCTGTCATCATTTGCTCTCCTGTTGTCATTTTAAACCTGTGTGATTTTCTTTCTTCTGCAAAACACAAAAACAGATATTATGAAAAATGTTGGTAACCAAAAGCCGTTGGTCCCCATTGACTTCTATTGTATGGACACAAAACCAATGCAGGTCAATAGGGACCAACGCTTTTCTGTTTCACGCATTTTCAAAATAAAATGTGTTCTGCAGAAGAAAGGGCGTGGTGTGTAAATAATGACAGACTTTTGATTTTCACTACTATCCCTTTAATATAATTAGTAACAATTCAATTGTAACCTTCTTCTTTTCTAATGCCTTCAATAATTAACATAATATTGAAAAAAACACCAGTTTTATATCTTTCCACTTGTATTGCTTTTGCTTTTCATGTTACATATTACTAGATAAGGGTGACTTGGGCTTCATTGTCCCCGTGGATGGTTAAATAGTGAGCTAAGAGCAAACATGTGCATTTTTTTTGGGTAAAACATTGAGATTCTGCCTAAAGTGCGCTCTAGTAAAAGTTATTGATGACTTTGACCAACGAATCACATTCTTATCTCTAGTAAGGTCATACAAATATTCCTGCTTCATAAATAGTCAAATATTCATAAAGTTTTAATGATACTAATAATGCTACACGATGGTATAAGCAACCTAGCTAACACACCTCTTCTGGCTTGGTCTCCCCATTCGCGGTGGGCGCCGGCTCTTTCTCCTCCTTCTTCCCTTTGGCTCCGCCCTTCTTCTCCTTTACTGCTTTGTCATTGGCTGGCTTCTGTGCAAACACAAACAGGATCACTTAGACAACAATCAGTAGAATAATTCTGTACTAAACCAACATATTGCTTAAAATACATTGGGTAGAACCTGATATTACCAGTTCTTACACTAAGCTCTTTCTCTCAATATACAAACAAACTATACCAGCTGTTCAACATACTTTCATACGAGCAGGAAAAGAACGTATGCACAATGCAAAGCACATGCAAAAAAACAAAACGTGCGCGAGATGTTGTATAGAAAGAGGGAGAGAGTTGTTACCTTGGCAGCTGTCTTTTTGGATTTTGGGTCAGACTTAGCAGTACCCGGTTTCTGAAGGTTGAAAAAAAGACAACAGGATGAAGAAAGTAAAAAAAAAGGCTTAATAACAGATGATAAAAAGGGCACAATCGATGGTAAACTGCATTGGTGCCCAAAGTAAACATACAGAAAGCATGAACATTTTCCTTGCTTATGGCAAATGATGTCAAGATTTTTCTGCCACCCACTTGCATTCTTTCAAACAAAAAACAGATAGAGGTTTGTTGTATTGAAATATTTAACTGTATTATTAAATGATTCATATGGATACAGATAATCCTATAGCACACCTAGAAGGCATATGATAGCCATTGGCCATTTTAAATGACAGATTAGCTCGTAAAAGTGGTTTACTGCACTCAATAACCTTTTTAGAAAACATGCAAATGACACTTGGACATATGGAAAGAGTGTAGACACACTTACTGAGGAAAGACGCTCTGACCTCCGAGTGGGCTGAAAGGAAAAGCAACATTATGAGGCGGCAGAAAGTCAAACTTGAAAAGATTAATTTCATATTAGCAATTTTTTATGAAACACACAGATTTTTACAAGATTCAATTACACCGTTGGTGGTTAAAAAATGAAAAAAAGTAGTTGAATAAATGGTTTACCTCATGCTTTGTAACTTTGGTGGCTTCTTTAGCCTCTGCTCCCTCAGGTGACTAAGGAAACACAGAAAACATACGAAATTTGTACATATGTATATATATGTGTTATACAAATACATGTATTGTTGAATGTTTAACACATATGGATGAACTCATATCTAAAGCTTTTGTTTACAGACGGAAAGACAAACTCCCTAAACATCAACAGATGGCTTTAACCACATTTACATGTTTCATAGGCCACTGGTGTGTGCATTTGTCTTATTTGTAATGTTTTGAACAGATACGCAATTCATTGTAGTAAAATGTAGTCAATCAAGTTTTTTAGCTAATTTTAATAACGAAAGCATAATAAATGTTTGTAACCCATGTTTCATATGCAACTGTAAACATCATGATTTTCCAAAACAAAGATAAAAAGCAAAAGCAGAATTTTATTGAAAAATTATATAAAATTGTAATTCCAAATTTTAAAAACTACAATTATCCATCTATAAATATATGATCAAATATTTTCTTCGGTTTATGAGAAAAATAAGTTGATCAGTAACTACACAGCAAAGTTACATCCTAAAGTAGTATAGCCATGTTTTATAGATTATTGAAAATAATTTCACACATTTTACCTATGCAAGTTAACTATTAAGTTAAGTTACCAAATATATATATAACTACAAACAAAATATATATTAAAAAAATGGCCAATACTTCCTGAAGGAAACACACTGATTCTTTGTTGAAAAAAGGGGGGAAATACATTTCCAGGCCTTATTTTGTACCCTGGTCGAGGAAAGTGTTTATATAGTGCCTTACAATTCATTATTATGCAGACACTCCCCTTAGAGAAACTTAGTCTATACTGTGTTTCTCAAAACAACATTAGTCTTATAAAGCAAGATTGTGATCCCAACAACTTCGTGTAATCACAAAAAACAAAGGGCACGAAACCCCTCTTAGCCACTAGACGACGACCCCCATTGATGTTGGACAGAGGTTGGTGGGTTGTGGATGGTTAAGAGCGTCGTCTGCCTACTCCAAATATAAACTTTTACATTTAAGATTAGTTTTGCGTTCTGGAAACTTTCGTTTCGTTTCTAGTTTCGCGGTGTTTGCATCGTCTAAACATCACAACGGGCTCTTGGCGAGAAAGAGTTGAGTGTGACTGACAAACCGGTCGGTTACATACGGGTCTGCCGCTCCGCAATGGGGGTGGAGGAAGAGTCTGTCGGTTAAAACATGGCTCTACGAAAATAATGGGGACCTCTATCGATCGACGAAAGTGAGCTAACAGAAAGCAGACAACTTAAAATGGACGTTTCCGAGCATCGGGCATTCGCATTCGGCGAGAGAGGAGCGCTCTGATTTGGTTTAGACTGAGGGCGGCTGAAGCATCACCGCAAAGTGACATTCAACACAAGTGCGCACGAAGTGGCGACTTCACTGCGAAAAGGCACATCGGGTGATTAAAGCGCCAACTATCATGGAGGAAATCGGCAAGTGCGACGTTGATCGAATGTAAAGATGATCGATTTAACGTTTGCGTTTGCAGGATTTCAAATCGCAAACGGCGGATTAGAAAAAGACGCGGCGCGAACGCGCGCTTTTAAAAACTTGATCCGCGGCTTACCTGCTCGACGCTGCACGCGTTTCCCTCGCTGAAACGCGAGCCGCTATTTACAAAAACGAATGGAGAATCGAGGATTGTGGGAATAAAATATAATACAAAGCGACTTACCTTCCTCTTGGGCATTTTTGCAAGGATTCCTTCGACTTTCCTTTATTTAAGTGTAAAAGCAGGTACGGACCTGTAAGGTGGGGGAGTGAGTTTAACTACCACGGAACACAGGATCAATATCTAAAACACCTCTTGTAATAACATGTTAATAATATGCAGACCTCATACTCTACCCTCGTCTCTTGCCATTGGTCAATTTCGTGCACGCTTACCCGCCGTTCACCGAAGCCATTGGTTTAGGGATCAAATATGTTAATACGACGCGCGCAGACATTGGTGTGGCTTTTGGAAAGCTTTTCAGCACGTCGCCCTCGTTGGTTACGCGCTTTCTGTATGCAAATTTGCCCGCTTTGTATTGGATGGGTTTAAAGGTCCGCGTGAGGGGGGCTGGGGGGATAGAGTGACGACAAACCAATAGACGCTTGACACCACACGCTCGGCTGTATGGGAAACGTATGCCATTGCTTAGCAAAACCGTTTAGCCTCATGTAATGCTTTCAGTATCGTATGAACCTAAAATTATGCAATCATTTTATGATTTAAACAGTCTCATAAAATGCACAGATAACAAATGACGCCTTTATCAAAATAAAAAAATACACATGCAAGTTGTTTTAAGGACCAAACTGAATTTTGCATGGGAAATTAGCATATCGATATTTTTGTCATTCGCTTTTTACTAAAGGGAAACCAAATAGATTACTAAAATACAATATATTTTTTAAATATTAACCAGAATAGATAAACATTTTATTTAAAAAATGTTCACATGCATCACTTGATTGTGTATTACAATAAGAAAACCCTTAATGGTCCTAAAAAGGAGAACATATCCTACAGAAAATATTCTTGGGGCACAACAGACATGCTTTGACTGGTTTCTTTACAGTATATAAAGACGCACACTAACCAACTACTAATTCAACAATGATGTAACTGATTTACATGTGACAGTCATGTGATTTCATGGAAAAATGCACAGAACCAAAAGCTCACAATAGCATCTCTCCACAATGACCTCATAATGGACACATCTATTCCACAACCTCACAATGAATGACATTCTATAGTAACTTTACAATGGCCATCAATCTACAATGCTTCACAACACACATGTATCTCTGGAACCTTGTTGCCACTCAAGAGCAGACAATCAGAAGTTTCCTGATCCTGAAAGAGGACGCTTGTGTACCAACGGTAAATTTTGGGGGAATGCATATCTATGAGTTTCATTGTGGAGGTCCCTCATGAACTAATGATCTCGCATGTTCCAATGCTCATGTTTCAGACAGCCCTCTCTTAAAAGCTTGTAAAAGAGCACATAAACCATAAAAATTGAATTATAATTATTGGAGTGGATCAATAGCTTTCCTGTAGCTCAGTGGTAAGAGCATTGGTCAACAATGCAAGGTTGTGGGTTCGAACCAAGGGGATTGCAAATACCTATCAAAATGTATAGGATAAAGCAATGTAAGTCGCTTTGGATAAAAGCGTCTGCCAAATGCCTAAATGTAAATGTAAATGGATCACTTAAATCTGAATAATTTACTAAGTCAGATAACACAGACATACTAACCATAAAAATAAAGCCACAAAATTCACTTCAAGTTGTCATTCTACAAAATATAGAATTTGCTATCAGAACAAAACCCTTTAGTGCTATATAAACATTATTTGTTGTTGATTCAAATTAAAGATTATTTCCTAAAAGGTAATTCAACTTAAAAATATTGGTTAACTCAATTAAATCTTTAGTTGAAGAAACTCGTTGAGTTGACTAAAATTTTTATGTCGAATTAACACAACATTTTAAGGCAACCAGGTATCTTATTTTTTTAACCAACATTATTTTTACAGTGAGGACTTTAAAAGAAGGAACGAGGTGGAGAAATGTAAATGCAGATCAACGCTCACTTCAGATATTAAACAGTGAATTTGTGATTTTCTGAAGTGAGAATTCTCAGACAAAACAAAAACCCATCGAGTACTATTTAAATGCTAAGGGAGTGCAAGACCTTGTCCAAAGTCATGAACATATATATTTGTGCTATTTTAAAGTAAAGACGAAATTGAAAACACAGCAGGACTTTACTCCTTAAAGGAACAGTTCACCCAAAAATGAAAATACTATCTTCATTTACGTATGATCAAGTTATTACAATGTTCTTTGTTCTGATAAAGACAGAGAAAGATATTTTGAAAAATGCTTTTAACCAAACAGTTCTTGGCAACCATTGAGTAACATTTCTTTGTTGTGTTGAACACTACGGAAGATTGTAAGCAAACAGTTCTAAGCCTCTTTCGACTACCATTGTCATTTTTCCTACAGATTTTGAACAATTCGAGTGTGAATAAATGATGACCGAATTGTCCCTTTAAAGGTCACCCAACGTTAAAGGTCACAACAAATGAGAAAAAAACAGACACATTGTTTAAATGTTTATAGGTGGTCGAACACTATATTGGAACCCTGAGGAGTTTATAAATACAAAACAAATCATTTCAATTTTAGGGGAATTTGATAAGTCGGAAATCTTTTCACAAAAAGTTCAACTTTGAGAACACCTGACCAAATCTCACAGATAAACCTCTAAGGATGTTTTTACATTCACAAGCCTGTGCTTTACGGAGCATGAAAAAAGCCAAATAAATATCTATCATATGCTATACATCTAACAATTAAAACCTGATACATGTAAAACAACACACACAAAACACTGAGAATTTAAAAGAAAGTCAAAGTACCTCACTGGACCATCTCAATATTTGGCTTGTTCTTTACACAAAAAACACATACTCAGGCTAGATCTTTTACTCTCTCCTTTGTCATGTAAAATAATTCACACTTAATCTACTGTAAGATGCGGAGGAGAGAAACTTTAAAAAGTGCTGTGTGGGAGGACTGGTTCAGTGAAGAATCAGCCTAAACCTGAGTCAGCCAAGCCACAGAGTGTCTCTGTGAGAGGGCAGAGCTTCACCACAGTCATATCAGTACTGAAAATGCAGACCTTTTCCTTGCAAAACACACAAACTGAATGTTGAACAAGATATCTTTGTTCTGAATCTCAAACAAAGCCACCACTAGAGCAAATAAAGCCCCGAAAATGTGTTCACAATGCTAAAGCAACCTTCTGTCTATACTTATAAATGTTTCTGAGAGAGTCCTGATACATTATTACGTAGAAGTAGCTTTCTATGTAGTATGCAAATTTTCAAAACTAATAAACAACAAAAGCAGAGTCCAAGATTTGCAGCGAGTGATTCTGGAAGATCTACCAGCGATTTAGATTTTTTTTGATCGAATTGTGTAGATCAGCGAGGGTCAGACTATTATTCTCAGCTAATCTTAAAATGTATATTTTGTTTCAGTTTACAATAATTTTACCAGCCAGTGACCTTTTTCGTACTCACATTTGCCAAAAGAATGTTACTATTTTAGAACCTTTGAATATTTTACCACAAAAAAATGAAACATTTTTCACCCAGTGCCTTAAAAGCAAATAAATAGACGTGTCATGTAAGCAACTGAAACATCGTTTAATCAGGGCTGACTTCATAAGGGAGTACACGAGCAAGTATCTGAGGTATTTGAAATCTCTTCCTGTTCTCAAGAAACTGATTCCCCCTCGTGCAACTGTTATATAAAGACGCCCTATTTAGAGGGTCACTTCCTCTATGTCATCATCAAATGATGTAACGGCCCTGACTACGGGCCGGCTCTCAGAGACCTGAAAAGTGCTCCTATTGTTGGGGAGAGAACCCATGTTTAGACCCGTTGGTGTGTCTGTGTCCCTCTTGCGTCCACTCACTGCCCCTGAATGGATTTGGGCTGATACCGGGGGGCTCAGGACCTCCATCTTGCTGGATGCTTCTGAAGGAGGTGGAGCTGCATTGGACCCGAAAAGCTGCTGCATGAGATTGGATTTCTTCTCTTTGACTCCACCGCCCAGTTCCAACCCTCCGTCCAACTCTCGAGGTGGCTCTGGATTTGAGTTTTGATTTGTGTTTCGTGAGGTCAAACCTGTCCGTAAGGCGGGTTTCCCAAAAGACGGGGCATAGCTGCCAAAGGCCAGGTCCAGATCTTCGCTAGGTCGCTGTGCTCGGATACCGGCCTCCCTTTTTCTGCTACCAAATGTGTTTAGTGTTTCATCTGGGTCTGTGAGTTTGAAAATACCGTTCTGGTTGCGTTGCTCGGACGATCGAGGCGGAGAGCGGATACTTCCTGTGTCGTCTGAGAAGAAGTCGGAGTCCTGGCCTTGTGTCTGCATGTCAATCTCACGCATTTTAGCTAAGAGCTGCTCTTTGCGTTGACGTTCCTCCTCAACTTGTTCTTGATTGACGGCCTGGATCTCCGGATTTCCAGCTTTAAGTTCTTCTTCTTCCGGTTCACGCTGCCTCCTGCTTTCTTCTTCCTTTCGAGATTTAGACAGACCAATCCTCCAATCCTCTTCATCTCTGTCAAGGCCTGTTTCAAAAGCAATACACTGAAGATGAAGCTATGCATTTTTATTGAACATTTTTAAATATTTTTAACGAAGTTTCTTGAACTTTTATTAAGCTGTGAGAATTTTTATCATTGACAGGTTCTTACCATTTCTGAGGCCCTTTGCGTTCTTGTTGTGTGAGCTGGACTGTTGATCTAGTCTTTGTATTCGCTTCTCGTTGTTCTTCAAAAGTTCTGTTTCTCTTTCCCTGTCGTGAACATATTTTTCTTTCTCCTTCTCTCTCGTCTGTTGCGTTGCAAATTCAATCTCTCTTTCCTTCTCCCGCTCTCTCCAAAATGTTTGGATCTCCCACTCCTTTGCGTCTCTTTGCTTCTGGTCTCTGCCTTGCTGATCCTGCTAATATATTAGAGAAAGAAAGAAAATGACAAAATGGAGAGAAAGAACGAACACAATTTGCTTACTTTTTTATGATCAATAATACTTCATTGTGATTAGTCCACAGAGACATTGAGGACTTTGTATGATGACCACTAAATAGTACATTTTACCCTTGTCCGTGTCAACATACAGCGGCTGCTTAAATAGCACTCATACCACGCCATCATCTCTCCTTTTTAATACCACAAGTAAATTACAGACATGATTAAAATGGACTTAAAAGACTTCAATATAAATTTTACAATGCACATAAATCTGTCTGATGAAAATATTGCATGGGAAAAAGAGAGCATCTAAATACAAGAAGACATGTAGGATTATATGTTATTATGTTAGCTGACTAACCTTTAGAATACACAAGATCCTCAACATCCATTACTGTAAATAAAACATGCTAAAAATACACTAGCTAAATAAGGATGCCCTCGCAATTTGTTCTAGATACCTAATTCTGAATTATGTTCACAAACCCTCATGCGTTACAATCAAACTCATCACCCAGGTGACTAGTGCTCTTCTGCTGATTAAGACATTTGGAGGTTAAGAGGTAAGTGCTTCATGCAGCACTGCTAAATCAATGACGTGTGGAGATGTGAAGGAGATGTGGAGTCTAGTGTCTTGCATAGACCCGAAACGACAGGACTAGGTATAAAACTGGTGAAAGTGTTGCATGCTGGGAAATAAAAAAAAAATAATTAGAGCCCAACATATCTTACCCTGCGATGCTCATTTGGCTTTTGAACCTGGAAATGAATGATTAAAAAGGATTCAGATATGAATGAACACGGAAATTCACGGGTATATGAGTAGATTGAAAGATTGATATGTGATCAAAGAGAATGAGATTAAGAGAGATTGTTTATAAGCTGAATCAATCTTTCAAAAGGTAAGAAGAAGAAACAGCAGTTATGACAGAGAACTATATGATAGAAGATAACTCAGTGAAATATCATAAAGTTTTATTAGCAAGGGCATATTTTATGGATCCTTCTGCTGATATCCTGTTAAATACAGAACTAGGTTTACTCACCTTCGAGTTGTTCCAAATCTGTATAAATGTCTTTGTTCTGATGAACACGGAGAAAGATATTTGCAAGAATGCTTAAAACCAAACTTATTTTGCCCTCCATTGACTAGCATAGTATTAATATTATTTTTGACCTGTTGAACACAAAATAATACATTTTGAAGAATGAAGAACAGCACACAGTTCTGGGGCACTGTTGACTACCGGTCCATTCAATTTGTTCCTACTTTGGTAATTAATGGTGTGCAAAATCTGACTGGTTATAAGCAATCTTGCAAATATCTTTCTCTGTGTTCATCAGTTCATCACAAAGAAATGTTTACAGATTTGGAACAACTCGAAGGTGAGTTAATGATGACAGAATTTTCATTTTTGGGTGAAGTATCCCTTTAAAACAAAAAAACACTGTTTTTTATAGTGAACTACACGTGCCTTTAGAGAGAGGTAATCATCGGTTTGGATGTCATGTGGTAGACCACTGGTAAGAGCTGGAGGAGGCGAGGGAAAATCCAACGAGAGGGTCCTTTCTTCAGTCTGTACAGCTTTAGTGCTTGTTGTGTTGGTCGCTTAAAAAAACACACACACACAAAAACAGGCAAAGCGTGTTCACATGACATACCACATACATCTTAATAATAAACATAATAGAAATAGTCATCATACAATACGGCAACCTTTTAAGATTATTTATATAAACCGGGTTCTTAACAACACTAAGTTTGATTCACTGTAATTATCTATTCATTTGAAAATGTAAAGTTCGAGGTGACCCTTAAGCACATGGGAATATTATCACCATATGAAGATGTTTGTTATGGAGTCATTATCTGTCTACTAGTGGTAATTATGGACTGAATGTTTAAGCTTCTAAGGCCCTGAGAGGAATGTGCATAAGCACAACTGTGTAATGAGACCAGCCTCAGCCTATCAACACGCTGTACCTTTCCGGCTACTGGCATTATCTGCTTCTTTCTTGGAAGACGGTTTCACCATCCTGTTAGCGTAGATGTTCCTTGCGTCCAGCTCCCTTTCTTTCTCCTGACAACAGATACAACAAATTTAACATTGTATAATGGGTTTATGATTCAACACCCAAAAAATGCATCGGAGTAACTTGCGTCAGTGGTACCTTCAGTTTAGTGCACAGTCTCTCCACTTCCTCCTGTAGTGCTTTAACTTGCTGTTGAGCCTCGTGAGTTCTTCTCCTCTCATAAGTTAGGTGCCTTTGAAAGCTTCCGCTGCTCAACTCCATGTTCTTCTCCAAATCCTAACAACATATAATGCACGCATATGTGTGTCATGCACAACACTTATATAAATCAAGAATAAAACATGCATGCCAGTAACGTGATGTTTTTGGTGCGGTACCTTAACTCTGCATTCACTCTCTTGCAATTTGGCTTGAGCATGCACAAATTTCTGTGAGAGCTCTTCCCGTTCTCCGAGATTTTGGTCATCGACGAGATGTTGCAGCTTCTGTACCTGATTACGACAGCGCTGGAGCTGAGCATCCCTCTCTTTGAGGCTGCCCTCAGCTACTCGCTGGTTTGTCTGACTTCGTCGCAGCCTCTCTCTCAGCACGAGAGTTTCGTTGTTGTGGTGAGACAGTAACTGCGAGATCTCGCTCTCTGTGTCGTTGTAGCGATGCAGTGCTTTCTCCTGTCTGAGCTGCAGCTGCCGCAGCAAACGGTTCTCCCGCTGCAGCTCATCCGCATGTAGCCGCAGCTCAGACAATGCATTCTTTAGATCGTTGATCTTAAGCAGACGTGCGGACAGCATTCGCTTGGTTACCGGTTCAACATCTTTGGATGGTGCATCTTTATTTAGACTGTGGGACCGCATGCCTCTTGATTGCTGCTGAGGATTATGGGAATGGGGTGGAGGGCGGCGTGACACACCTTTACTCACAACTAAAGAAAGGACATATATGAAGAACAAAGTACACTTTTTAATGAATACTCATAGGGAAGTTATATTTCCAAACAAATATTTCTGATACTTTGCTTGAATGTTCATTTTAAGGTATCCAAGTCATTTCACTAACAGTGATCAAATATTAAGCAGGGTTCAATTCATTTAGAGCTTTTACTGTAATTATCTCTTGTGCAATCTGCTGGTCAATGGTGGTACTGCAAGACAAAAAGTTATTTAAAAGGATGTTTCGGTCTGATTAAGAGCGATGTCAAAGTCCTGGTCATTTTTCACCTCAAAATCAAACAAAAATTATGAAGAATTTATTTTTTGTGTGGAATTAGATTTCCCAGAAGGAAAAAAATGCATTTTTCTGGAACACAGATTGCATTATGATATTTTAATGAAAACCTTTCAAGAGTAAATTCTACTAGGCTTATCGATTTCAATCCTTATCAATTCCCAGTTTCGATTCCAAAGTTGTGAAAATTTTAGCATGCTTATTGACTGGTTTGTAAAAATATATATGTATTTATGAGCACCATTTTGTGTGTATATTAACCATGTTTTGTCTGATTAATCACCATTCGTACCACCTAAACTGCTAAACTGTAGTACTATAATACTCTTGTGGTTACGGTGCTTTAAAACAAATACCATAGTTAAACAATGGTTACTATGGTAAAAACTAAAGAAAAAAGAACGCAACAAAAGACAATAGAACGCATTAGAACCCCTTGAAATTTCAAATTTTGTGACCACCGGATGCGGCGCGATGCAACAATCCCATCCTGTGGTGTAGACACGGTGTAAGAGCTTTCGCAGAGATATCAAATAATAAAAGCAGCTAAAATTATATACCAAGTATCCGATTCCAAACCTTGGATTTGATTTTCCATTACCAAACCCTAATTGTATATACAATTAAATTTTTTTTTATTAAACAATGTGTTATTAAAATAACCAAGCATGGTATACAAGTATAATCATCATAATATATCAATATATATAATATTTAAAACTATTAGTTGTTTTAAATTTTGGGGTGAAAAATGACCTAACATGTTGTTGACAACATTGATGTTTGTCTAATGGAAAGACTCAATGAGCAAGAATGACTAGGTATGTGTTGGTAAGAACACAATGCCTTCCATCATTTAGATCTTGCGCTTGAATCTCAGCAATCAGAGTCTGAAGAAACATGATCAGAAATTAGGATGCTGATGGCAAGTATCGCCATGATAATTATATAATTGGGAGGAATAGAAAAGTGTCTGATTTCATGTGCTTCAGATGACACACGCAAACGGTTTGACCTTCTGGATTGCTGATGAATTTGTGATGATGAGGACTTACAAGTACAGTGTAATAACATTGGAGCACAGGAGAGGTAAACAAGGCACTTCAACAATATGATGAATTTGTTTGTGATTAATATGTTTCTTACACAGCACACAACTATATCCGCGCATTTCACATAATAATAAGGTGTTACATATGTTATAGTGTGTACCTGCTCGATGTAAGGGGCTGCCGGACACACGTCTAGATCTTCCTCTTCTATGTGGTGATGGAGATAAGGACCGTGGCGAGAGAGACTGGTCAGAGTGCGAGACATAATCATCATCAGAGTAGAAAGAGGCACTGCTGCGCTCTCCATCCGAACATCGATCTCGATCCGGATCTCGCGTTCTGGTCCGTACACGACCCCCTGAAGAGCCCTCTACGTCTTTCAGGTATTTCTCTCGTTTCACAGATTGCGGCGATGATTTGGAGACCTTCCCCTCACTAAGATGGGACAATGGGCTGTGCTTTGATTCCTGATTATCTTCATGTAACTCCATGTCTTCGGTCTACAACGATGGAGATAAAACGTTGGCTTGAGACAAGACAGAATGTGCCCCTGATAAAGGTGGTTCTCCCAAAATTAATAAGCAGCACATACATGCAAACACACAAATAGAGAAAAAGCACTGTCTCTTTGACACGCTATGTGTGCAAATTGAAGCTGGAAGAGCTGTGTGGTTCAGATGTAATTCAGTAGGATGTAATGGAACCGAATTAAAAAATGTGTGGGATGCTGAAGAGCTTTACAATAAACATTCACTCATGCCATATAGGAGGCTGAAAATTTGCATCACTATTATTTTTGTGGCACCACAATAACAGGGTATCACATCATTATTTCTCAGCTAGTATCGAGGTTTGGGATGCAATGTCCAACCAGGCGAACTCAAATATATTCACAGATACTGTCACTGAACACAAAATGAGGAACATCATCATTATTTCAGCATGGATGAGCAATTCTCAAACACAAGCCATTGACATATAGCATCATGCAAAATAAGATAAAGTTTCATGATATAAGTTTATTTTTTTGGCAGAGGAAACTGTTGTTTGCATATATGGTTCAGTTTTGGATTAGACTCCAAGTGTCAATACCAACAAAGTGGGTACTGTACTCCCAGACAAAAAATTGCTACAAAAGACTGTTTTCTTATAACATAATAAGCTAAATTTATTTTCATTTTGTAAGGCCACTTACAAGTCCTCCTTCTTTCAGTCCTTGAATCTGCACAATTGTGATAACCTCTCTGGTTCTACATCACCATGGAGATTCAGTCTCTCCTTTGTAAGCTGCCAATAATATCATTCACTCCCTAGTGGTATGGTAAACGCATTCAATTACCGCCTCACCTTTCTCCTCACTCTTTGGGTAAAACGCCCATTTTGGTATCCACTGAGATGTCTCAGTCAAGTCTTCATTTTCAAGAATTAGAGAAATGATTGTAATACCAATAGCACTGTGAAAGTGAAAGAAGCTGAGTTGCGTAGACATGATGGATACATTGAGTTTCATAAGAATCTAACAGAATTCACACAAATAATAAATCCAAACTAACAGTTTATAAACAATACAAGTAACCTACTGTTAAATAAGTCTTAACTCAAACTGGCAATTGGATAAATGGGGGAATTCAATGTGTATACAACAAAGAGCCATTATTTAAGCATACAAGACGTCTGATGTCGTCTTCATAGATACAGAATAATACGACTCTTAAGATCACAGTTCTAGACTATTACATTTATTCATTTGGAAGATGCTTTTATCCAAAGCGACCTACAAGTAGGAGAGAATAAAAATTGGTCAACACGCTATACCCTTAATTTACAATACAATTATGGACATAATTGGTCATAATTGTATTAGGTAAAGTACAAGAGGGCAAAACAATAGCAAACGATATCACTGTTATAAGACATTTAAATGATATAAACTTCTAACCAATGTGGGAAACTACAGGATTAAACCATCTGCACCTGACAGGACAAGAAACAAATGCGTGCGCATTGGTACCCGTTACAAAGCAACAGTTGCCAGTCAGTTCTGGCTTCCATAATTACAAACCACTGCACACCAGGACCTATTTTATCCTAAAAAATATAAAACATGGAAAATAGAAACTGTTGTTGACAAATCATAACAACGGTCGTCATGGAAGCACAAAGAAATGCAGTCGTCCGGTTGTTCAATATACAAAACTTTGACACGTCTTCATTTATAACAAAACAAATTCACGCTTTCAAGGCATCTTGATAAATCAGTTCTTTCACACATCTCATGCTTTGCCAATATTTGCAAATACACTGCGCATGTCACAGTAAACAAACATCTTCGAAAGAAACAAATCCACAAGCTGCGGTTTCTTCTTCACTCACTTAACAGTGACCCGGTTGCTGCTGTTACTTTGTGTGCTATCGAGTAATATCCACAAACAAAATCGGCTCAACGACACGACTCGATTGAGATTATCTGAAGAAGTACTTACTCGGTTTTGGTTCTTCTAACCCTCCGTCTCCATATCTTCTCTTGTCTATTTCTTGAGGATGTAGACGATGGTGTTCTTCGATTAACGGCTCGCAAACTCGCTTGCTAGCTAACGAAACATGACTAACTGGGATTACGTCGTGCAACTAGTAAAAACGCTGAATGTACAGAAGGAGAAACGCTTCTACATTAGATGGAAGGAAATATAAAGATAGTTTAGTTGTGCATCTTATAATATAGCGAAATCTGACGTCGATTAAGGGGGAGATGGTGGCTTTTCTGAGGAATATGTGCTACTGGAGGAGTTGGAGAAATATCCGAATCCTCGCCTCGCCTTCTGCTCGCGGTGTCATAGTGACGCTTCGCCATGGCAACGTGCGCCGCCCCTGTCTTTAGCACTTGTTGAGCTATAATGATGTATGAGTAATTGTATTACATTGCTATAGTTTATTACGTTGAAGAATGTGTATTTTACTCGAGTAAAATCACATGAAGGTACTGTGAATACGCAAGTGAAACCAGCTCCTCACGACTTAAAGGAATATAGTTACCACAAAAATAAAAATTGTCATCATCTATTCTTCTTCAGAACATGTGTTTGCCTCATTGAAACACAAATGAAGACATTAAGAGAAACGTATTAATAATTGTATTCAAAAATGAAAATCAGTGGGTCCAATGTTGGTTACGTAAAACTGATCAAGGAGAGAAAATGTTGTAATGACAATAAAAACATTATGTTCTGTTCTATTTCAACATTTATAAGCATTTTTTATAAATGTATTGTACATAAATCACTTTGTAAACTGTATCCCAACACAACGAATCACATTAAAAATCAGTGTGACAATAAGTACATTTTTGGACCTAAACAGTATATAATTTCGGGCATAGCCTACTGGGCTAATCTGGTAGGTTTAGGCCTATGTTCTTAAGCCTCATATAACATAACACGTTGAGAAACAATTTGATTGAAAATAATCTAACAAAATGCCATCATACCGCTTTATCTAAAAAAGATTCTGTATGGACGCTTTTCCAGACAAGGAAGTTAAATTCTTGAGAGTGACCCCGGGAATAAAATCAACTAATTTTGTACGACAAGAACATTTCCGTCTGTCAATTTAAAAATCAAATATTTCTTCTCAAGTCGTAACAGTGCTTCCCTTTATATTTTGTATCAAACCACACAAAGCACAATATTGACAATTTAAACCGTTACATAACTGTAGATGATAAAACTACATTTCCCATGATTCAAGTCTTTGAGCTGGAGCTAAAAGATAAGCGCTGTGAGTTTCTCGCGCTCCCGATTGGGGAGAGAAGTGCACTGATGGAGCGAGCGCGGCTTCATTATTACAGCATAAGAGGTGCGCGCACTCACTTTAATTTCAAAGGGTGACGTAGACGTCACCTCAGGTCCAGAAGTCTATAGAAAGGGAGAGCGCAACGTTTGCCATCCTTTAATCCTTCTCGAAAGGCAAGTGAGGATTATAATGGTTATCAGGGTGTATGTCGCGTCCTCGTCCGGCTCTGTCGCGGTGAGTAAAGGGATTTATGTTTTAACAACACGCATTTTTGTTCGTTGTTAAACTGAAGTGTGCTGGGAATCGCACATTGACCGTTAATGTCTATATAACCACACGCAATTCAATCATTATAGCTGTATCTATAACTATTCTGTAAAGGAAATGTTCATATATTTGAGCTTGTCTCTTGTGGGTAGATAAATACTAACTTTGCTTAGGCTGTATGCATTTTGCCAATAACAATACTTTTGTTATTATTTTCAAGCAATACCCGTGTATAAAGGCTATTATCACGAAATTATGATATTATTAACCATCTAAAATGCTGTAGTTTAATAACCAAAGTCGCTTAAATAAAAGTTCAGTTCGTCTTAATACTCACCATTATTTTTTTATCTAATAAAATTTATATGAGGATTATCTGATAAAGTGGTTTGTGTTTTATTTGAGATAATCCAAAACTGATGCCTATTGAACAAAGTGCATGTTTAAAACCAACCCAACGCCAACACCAGTTATTGGTTATGCAGTCTCCCAGGAAAGCCAAAGAAATGTCAAGATCTATTCAGATCAAAGATGTTTCAGGATTATATTTCAGCCTTAGGTGGTCAGGTGACATAGATTTTTAGATCTTCAAATGAGGGGATCAGAAGATCGAGCGAGCAAAAGGAGTGGCGGTTGTGTTTATTATCTCTAGTGTTTAATGTCATTCCGCCTGTGCTTTTGGTAGATGAAATGTGTGTGTGTTTGGACAGTGACTCACTGTGTGTTTTACAGTTCTGATATAGAGATAGAGTGTGTGTGTATTACTTTTGCTTCTGTACCCTAATAGAAAAAGAATGATGTAATGGTTGAAATGAGTTATGCACTGATTTCCGCTATCTCCTTATTTTTACAAAACCCAGACGTGTTTACCCAAAAAGGATATTTTTGAAACTCCATCATCTGAACACACACACTGCTGTGTTATAACAAGTCCTCCAGGTTATACCTTCTGTGTGGATGAAAAAACACTTCTGTAATAATAAAACAGGCATAGTTAGGACAGATCCGTGTGTGTTTGTGGACGGTCAACATACGTGTTTGTTAAACGTAAATTAAGTTTGTAACGATGCGCATGTTTGTGTTTGTCGAGCGAGTTCTGTATTTAAAGAGAGATCTTTAATCTATGCTGTGCAGTGTTCAGATGACAAAGCAGATTTTAGGATCTAATGAATGTAAGTGAGAGTGACCCACAATCCATCAAGTCGTCAGTACTAACAGTCACACAACTGCGCTCTGATTCACATTAACGTACAAAAGCTTTGGTCAGAGTGGGATTATAAAGGTTTTATCCCAACTAACCTTTTCCACTCATTAGGCTAATTCACCTCCCGCTGTTTTATGCTTATACATGCGTGGAGTGGACAAAAAGAGGACACAGTGAGTGCTTTCCTGTCAGTTAAGGTCAGGAATGAGATGGTAATACATCTATTACACTGCCAAGAACCTTGGATTGGTAAGAAGGCATTGTGATCATTCATACAAATGCAGATGGCACCTCATAGGTTCATTTATTTGTTTAGTCAATAATAAAAAAAAATTATATTTATTTAATAATGTTTTCTTATTAAAAAAAGGTTAAATCAAAAAGCATTAACTTTGAAAATTAATATTTGTTTAATATTTATTTGTTTAATTAAAACAATAACTACAATAAATATAGCTGCAAGCAGCAATTACGGGTCAGGCTCAACAATGGCCGATTTGGAAATATTTTAAACATTTTGGACATGTCAAGTTTAAAATAATGCTGAAATGCACTTAGAACATGGCTTGACCCCTAATAATGTAATATTCATATTTTTTAGTCTAAGCATATTCATTTTCATCAGTTTGACCCATGCATTTAGGTCAGACTGGTGGAGCGAACATGATAGATGGGCATTATAGCCTTTCACAGAGTAATGTGTCGGTCAGGGCAAAAATCTTGATAGTAAAGCAGCATACCATAAATTGTGATCGCATTTTTAATCATGTTCAAATTCCACTGCCTAACAAGTTTAACCAGACATTCAGAGGTAGACTTCCCATAATGCATCGTATAGACAGAGAATGACAAAGTCCTCAGTCTTCTGTTTTGAGGAAGAGACAATAGCTGCATTGTAAAGCTGTCCAGGGATCTATACAATGCCAAAACAGCTATTGTCCCGCTCTGTGTTTATCTGAACCGGAGTTTTATAGAGCTTTTAAGGCACGGCCTGCGCTTAATGTTTAATAGAGAACTGCTTTTACACATAGATTCTGTCTTTTAATCACACACACATGAGATTTACGCATTACTGCTTTGCTTAATCCGTGCACACAGGTGTGTGTGTGTTTATATTCACCACAGTGACAGAATTTAGCCGAACAGCTCTGCGGGCAGCACCCAGCAACATAACCAGCAAAATCAGCAAAGTGTGTGTGTGTGTGTGTGTGAGAGAGAGAGAGAGAGAGAGAGAGGTAATCTAAGATATGATTTTCTTGTAGTCCATCTTGTTTCCACAATGTGGATAAATGTCCTTATACAGTCACTCAATTTTTTGAGTTAATACAAACGTTAATACAAACATAGCGCTTCATTATGTGTATACACTTCTGAAGACAAAGTTATGAATATTATATTGCATTTCTGTGAATACATTCTCAAAGAATTACACATCGGATCTTTAAGTATCAGTCATGGAGTCTAAGGATAATGTGTGGACATATAGTGGTCTACCTTTAGCTAATGGATTACATAATGCTTATCCATTATTTGAAGTGATTGTATACATGTAGTCTTGGCTTCAAGGTGGACACATTTTGTTTTGGTTGATTATCCTAAAACATTTTATTCTGTTTCTTCTGGCTAATGGGAAGCCAGAACATAACTGCCGCGCTTGCCATCTGTGTGCTTTCAGTATGGACATGGACACATATGAAAACATACTGTACTTATAAATATTGAACCATTCCCAAATTCAGATCTGTGAGTAACCTTAGCTACTGGAAATCATGTAAGTATTAAAGAACTTCATCTGTGATTTCTCAGGTAAAGAAGCATCAGCAGGCCGTCGTGGGCTTCCTAGAGTCCAACCGGATCAACTTTGAAGAGGTCGATATCACCATGCTTGAGGATCAGAGGCTGTGGATGTACCAGAACATTCCTGAAAAGAAACAGCCTGAAAAGGGCAATCCCCTGCCACCCCAGATCTTCAATGGAGACGACTACTGTGGTGTAAGTTTGCATTGAGTATGTTAAATCAGCAACTTATCAAAAAAATTCTGTCACCATTTACTCCCCCTTAAGTTCTTTCAAACCTGTACAAATGTCTTAGTTCTGATGAACACAAAGGAAGATATTTGGAAAAATATTAGCAATTATTAGCTCTGGGACATCATTGACTACCCATAATTTTCATGAATACAGATAATGTGAAGAATTTAGGAAAGCAAACCGTTCTGGGATATTGTCGACTACCAGCTTTGGGCCAACCTACATATTTCAACCAATTCCTTTCAAGCGTGATACATCTAATGTGTATTCATTATTCTAAATGTCATGTTAATATTTTTCATGTAAGTTGTTGTGTACAGTTATGTCAGTGTGACCCTATCACACACACACACACACACACACACACACACACGCACACACACACACACACACAGTGAGTCAGTTACACACACCATGCGTTATGATGTTAATTGGGATGGAAGAAGCACTCGCTGTGATTTGTTTGTGTGAGGTTGTGAATGACTCATGGCAGTAATGGTGGGATTTACCGAGTGCCCTGATCTAATCTCACAGTAATCCTAGAAACTCTCAAACCCCGCCCCAGAATCTCTCTTAGCCAATCAGAACTGCAAATCCTCATCCTCTAGAACATGTCAGAATGATTAACTATCCGACACTAATGGAGAGCAAGGCACATTTGACACATCTAAGAGGAAATGTGCCTTTTAGATCAGTTTAATGTGACATGTTGTAATAAATGAGAACAAAATTTACAGATATTTTTCCAGGCTCTGATTCCATTTTGTTATTTTGCAGGACTATGAAGATTTCTTCCAGTCTAAAGAGACCAATACAGTGTCCTCATTTCTTCGACTGAGCTCTCAGCCCTCGGTGAAGGTACAGTTACAAGCACACGAGGCACAATTCCTTTCCAACTAAAAGGTTTATAAATGAGATGTTAGAAATATTGCTTTTAACACTTAAACCATATGCATGCGTGTTTTAGATTATGGAAAACTGATATTGTTGTGAAATGAGGATTAGAATGTAATGCAATGTCATTTAATTCTCTATAGGACTATGAATCCTAGATTGACGTTTCTCGTACTGAACTACTTTGGTATTACCTCATCTTCTGTGATGTAATGCTCTTCCTCTGGTTCGGAAACCCTTACTGCCGGGAATGCTTTTGCCAAACACACTCAGCCCTCTGGTCCAGCTTTTCCTAGGAAACTTCTACCCTTATAAACATACATGTGCAGGTTACAGATGTTACCTAAGGACCCAGTGAATTATTTATACATGTTTTTTGTTGTTGTTTTACTGGTCGCACATATGTCGCATGAAAAGCCTGATGTACAATTCATAACACAATGAAGGAAGTGAACTCAGTGTATTTGTATGCATGAGCGTCTAGAGTTATTTTCCAAAACTACTTAAAGCATGTGTTGAATTTGTTCATTTGCTGAAAGATTGATAAATATAAGTTGTGTGTTTTGGTGAATTGTAAACTGTTTGTGTGATGTTCAATCATAAGGAGATCAAACAGACAGCAGAAAGGAAATTTGGAGAAGCATTCCTCAAACTTTGTTGTTATTTGAAAAGAAATGAGTTCAGATCAGAAGCCAAAACTCTCCCTTGAAACAGGAAATAGAATCCGAACTTAAGTTAAGATCTGCTGAGTGTTTTCTCTGTTTATATTGACTTTTCAGGGCTTTGGTTCATGATTTCAAGCCTGTTACTCTTCATGATTTGGGCTTTAATTCCCTCAACAGTCACCAGCCTTTTTTCTGTCGATCATAAGTACAAAGAACTGTTATCTTTTTTCTTTCTAAATCTTTTTCTCTTTGATTCTCTGTTAACATCTTTCATTTCTTCTCAGGGTATGTTAATATTTGGCATGTAGCACATTGCACACGGTGATGCCTCAACTCAGGGCCGGCTCCAGATATTAGATGAAAGGTGGGCCAAGGGATTTTCCAGGCGAGCTAAGAGCGTTTGCCCAAAAAAAGGGACAAAAGAGTCTGGAGCTGACTTGAATATCGCAATAATTTTGTGATGAATGTGGTGTCGGGGCAGGGTAGAGGAGGAGTCGCTGAGAGAGAGGCGCCAACTGCAATTGAAACGTTTTTTCACAGCAAAGCCGGTTCACGGATCTTCTCTCTCAACGGCTCTGGTGGAGGCAGGGTGGGCAAAAGCTCTGATAGGGTGGGCAATGCCCCCCGTGGAGCCGGGCCTGCCTCACGTCAAGCAAACCGCTTTCTGTAGCTCATATTCACAAGCAGCACTTATATCCTGCATCACTGTGGAAAATAATTGGTTTACACTGAAAGTTTTTTATGCTTTATGTTTACACACAATCATCTTTCTATTTTATGGTGTTTTTTCTACAAGTAATTATGATAATGACTTGCTTAATCCATCCATTCATTAAATGATTCCACATAAATGAGCACTGAATTTACTCTCTCTCATGCACACTTCACATAAGCTATTTTGTTTTATGCTACACGTACTGTTAAATTGAATCATTCCTTTTTAATACAATAATCTAACTTGCATAAGTGTAAATATGAAGTTATTGTTTACTTTCACAATGTAAATGCACAAATAAAAATAAAATAAATCTAATTTGTGATAATGTACATTCATTTGCTTCTTGCTTATGATGTTTCTAGTCAGTCTGTTCCAAGCATTCATATTTTAGAAGTGGATGAAATCACTCAATAGTTGCATTGTTTGTAAGCTTGACATCGGGGGAAAATGTTGGTCTATAAATAGATTCAGATGCTTGCTGCACATGGTTTTAATACAAATAAAGAGGGTGGATGCAGTTTAAAAAATAACAGGAATAAATGCATTTATTTAAACATTTATTTGTAGAACAGATTTGTATACATGACTAACTTGTGAAGGTGTGTAAAATAGACACTACTGCACCCTAGCGGCCTGATAAAGACTAGGCTGGAATATTTTTAACCATTTAACATGTCATCCAATCAGCAAAGAAATGTCCTCATGCCTGAACATGTGTTATTTCTTGCATTCATTGTTTCATAATTTTTCAAGTCTATTTAATATAAAATCTTAATTTCTTTAACAGTGCAAAATATATATTTTCTTGGCATGTAAAAACGCTCCCAAAAGACAAGCAGTTGCAGTCCACATTCAGAGTTTGAAAAAGGCTTCTGGCTTCCCGTCCTCAATTGCATCAAAAAACTTTTGATAGTCCTATAAAAATAAACCAAGATTAAAACAAAACATACTATTGAAAATAAACAGTGCTTTTGTAGTAGTTTCCTTCTTTGAAAATTTAGATATTTGAAAATAAAGAACACGAAATATGTTTAAGTCATCACTAATAAAGAATATGTAAACAAGAGTTTCTGAAATCTAATCTGTAATTGCTTGATCACTTGGAAGAGAGGCCTGTGCAGTTCTGAGCATCAGACAAGAACCTCAAGATTTTCTCACTAAGTGGCCAATGAGATATGAGCACAGGTCTGTGCGTGTGTGTACGTGTGAGGGCCAAATGTCTTCAAAATATAAAAAAAATCAAACACTGATTAAAACATAAATGTGGTTCTCACTATTTAAAACACAGGATAAAATTGGTCAAATCAAGCGTTAAATCTTAAAATGCCAGGAGTTAGGGTTAACTATTTTGTCAATGAAATGCACTCAATATTTCAGTATATGTAAAGTATATGTACAATGCAAATCTGTTTAATTGTGTGAAAACTGACAGTAGAAAGTGTATAGCTAATAATTAACCAGTATTACAAGCTCTGAAAGGTGCTGCAATCATAGGGAAAGTTTTAAAGGGTGTGTTTGAAAAAATAACATAACAAGACCAACTGGTCTCCTGTGCTTTATGTATGTTTACATTTCAAGTGTTGTTTGTACAACATGATTAATAGCATTACCATACACTACAAATATCACACCCTTTTCTAATGAAACCACATTACCTTTTTAAGATTATTCAGCCCCTAATACTAAAGTGGCCCAACACAATTTTAGCAAAAATCAACACAGTGCACTGACTTTTAAATTATAGCCTTGAACCATGTGAATTTCCCATAATAGGGAATTGTAACAGGCTCATTATTATGAAAGGTCTACTTGGTTAACTTGGTAACATTATTTGATTTGATATTTTAAATCTTTGTTTTTATGTGCATCCCTCCCTGCTCTCATGTCTACAGCTGGCAGAATAGACAGAATTCAGAGAGTGTATGTATGACACTCACCCCACAGTATTTTCCCCCATTAAACACCTGAGGTGGCATTGCTGAAGGGTTTCCCACTTTCTTTCTCATCTCCTCTTTCTTTTCTGGGCTCTGTGAGATGTCCTCAGTAAAGTAGTTAATTTTCTTTGCGTCCAGGAACTGGAAAATCTCGGACTGTTGTTGCTTCACCTTGAGGAAGAGATGAATAAATGAACCTTAAAAATGTGCGTTAATGTGGTTTATTCAGAATGCTTTCTCTGTTTTTTCTCTTTCTTAAATACACTAACAAAAATCTAAAGCATCATCTTTGAATGCCCTCAATTCTGAGTGTTCTTCTGTGCCTATGTTTTCTATTCTAAAGACACACCTTTAGACACTTGCTTTACAGAGAAGACATTTTATTTATTTTAGGCTCACCACTTTCTAACGAGTACAACAATAAAGCAACAATGGTAACAAAACCCAAACAAAAAGCAGACACAAAGCATTGCATTCACACCGTTGCAAGTTAAGTAAATGCATAGAAACAATGTACAGTCACACACCTCTCTAGAGCCACTAACACTGGTGAAGTAAACTGTGACAGACATCTTCTGAAATCCTGGTTTGACGTGATAAGTGATGAAAAAAATAAATGTATGCAGGCTTTATGTAGTCCGTCTGAGTGTTTTATACAACAGCACACTCTGTCAACTCAAAGACCAGGTAAGCAAGTTTTGACAAAGTTTAGCAAGAGCTCCACCTTCTCATCAGTCTAACATGAGCACACACACAACATAACATTGCACAAGCATCCGTGTGGCATGCCTAAGCTTGCCTAGGGGACATTTGATTTTGTTTTAAGCTCAGTCTAGGGGCGTCGCAACATACATACCTGTACTGACAATTATTTTGGTACTTTTAAACGTTACCATACATACAGGTAATCAAGCGCCAGTATCTGGTATACATTCCACCATGGTAGGTGTCTTCCTATACTTATTTTAAGATTTCAAAATAAGAGATGAAGAGATGGATTAATAAAAATAATTAAAATTTCACATTTAAATAAATATCTTTACATAAATAAGTTCTTTAAATACTATAATCAAGTAGTGGAAATCTGATAATTGTGGGCCTAATTCAGTCATAGTGCAGACAAATTTATGTGAAAGTGCACAAGAAACTGTTTATGATTTATTTTGTAAAAATTACAATGATAACAATAACTGAATTAAGCATGTACGTATAGAGTACAATATTGGACATATAAATTTGGTCTAAAGGCAAAATTCTTTTACAAAAATATGTGGCCCTAAAAATATTAAGACACGTCACATAAAATGTTATTGCATTAGATTTCGTTTCATGTCATTCCATAATTTTATATATATACTCTATAAATCTATATATAAAAATCTAAGACAAAAAGATATTGGAATTTCGGTTCAAATTTAAAGAAAGAAGTTTCTTGTATATTTTGCAACTAATCATCTTTCCAAATACGTATTAAATGTTCTGTACAGGAATACACAAATGATGCCCAAACTATATACGCTTTAGACAGCGCCATCTATCGCCTGATTACATTTGTGTGCCCTTTGCTAGATATAAGAACTGTTAAAACGTTGGTCTCTAAACATATAAATTGTCAAAAAGCAAGTAAGAAACGAATAGAAGCATGTGTAATTAATGAAACGTAAAATATAAAAATGACGCGCCTTTCATACAGGCAGCGAGATAAACGCCTATGGGTCCTTTTCCGCTTAAAACAATGTTGTCGACGATATGACGTTCTCTTTACCCACAGTCTGAGGGAAGGTAGGCGATTTTTTTTACTATCACAGACAGAATCTGTCTTAAACATCAGCCATCCTTATATCAAAATGTTAAGAAGTACATCCGAAGACATGGATATTAATATATCGTTCATCTTTTACCTTCATTTTAGAAATTTGAAGCTCTCATCCATCCCTAATCTACAATGGCCGAGGAAGGGTAAGCATGTTTGTAGTTTTTGACGGTTCAGCAACACTCAAATAATTACACTTACTATGACTTTTAAACTTAAGAGTTTAAATTAAGTATTCAGAACTTCTTCATGAACCGTATTTTTTGTAATGCGGTTGTGCTTGTTTTAAATGCATGATGTTAAATAAATGTTAGTATTAGCTCCGCTCTCATTTTACCTCGGCAATGATGATTTTTCTTTCTTTTGTCGGATACCCCTTCACTCTTTTCATGGGTGAGACACACCATCTGAAAGCCGGAGGTTAAAGACACGTGCACTTGTTGTTTCCCTCTTTACACCCCGCTAACATGTTTATCCCAACCCACAGCATAGCTGCCGGAGGTGTGATGGATGTCAACACCGCCCTGCCCGAGGTGCTAAAGACCGCACTCATCCACGACGGTCTCGCCCGCGGTATCCGTGAGGCCGCTAAGGCACTGGACAAGTAAGAATCGTTTTGTGTGCATCCATCATACAGTGTTGTGTATCAATGATGATAATTTGGCTCCCTCTACTGATGTCTATGAGGATAACTGCCATCGTCACCTAAATTTTGTCTGAGATGCTTTTGAAATGGTCAGTTGTGGCTATTCAGAAGTTTGGAGGCTCAACACAAACTTTTGTCTTTATAGGCGTCAGGCTCATCTTTGCGTCCTGGCTGCGAACTGTGACGAGCCCATGTATGTCAAGCTGGTTGAGGCGCTCTGTGCTGAGCATCAGATCAATCTCATCAAGGTATGCGTGTCAGTATAATCTGGACCAGTACAAAACTGGATTAACTGTATTGTTTTGTCACCTTGTCATCTCCAAATGATCTTAATCGTATAATCCAGTTTTCTTTATTACCTTGTAAACCCACATGCAGTGTTTTCTCATAAAGACTGCCGGGAAAGCCTTAATTTGGCTTTACAAGAGACTTTCAGTAAAATGCCATTATCTTTGTCTACCCACTGCAGGTTGATGACAACAAGAAGCTTGGCGAGTGGGTTGGTCTGTGTAAGATCGACAGGGAGGGCAAACCCCGTAAGGTTGTGGGCTGCAGCTGTGTGGTCATCAAGGTGGGTGTCCGTCTGTTAAATCTGTATCCACAACCTGTTTTTAAACACTAACTTAGACACAAAATTCTGTGCTGAGGAGCAGCAAATGCCTTTTAAAAGAAACCGTCGGTATAGAGAGATGTATGGCTTAATATATTAACAATGGCACTGACTTTATAAATGTGATATAAAAAACAGCTGTCACAGTCTTCATAAACTTTTAAATAATATTTTTACTCTGTCTGCCTTTTTGCGTCAAAAGCCTTGACATCAAATGGTTGCAACCTAAACCCGTTCTTTTAATGCTATTGCGAAGCACACACGTTTTCCATATATAACAGTAAAATATGAGACGTCCAACAGAAGGTCGGATATATAAATACACATGGACAGTAGGTGGGGTACGTCCTCTTGAAACAAGCCAGCCAGCCATAAAAGAACGCGTCCATTATCACTAAAGGGCTCCGCATAGTCCGGGAGAATTGTGCTTTCGGTCCATGTTTTGGGGTAAAACGAAGCTGGAAAACGTTGAGACTGTATAGTGGTTTTGAATAATCCAACACCCTTTTGTTTCTGGAGGCGGGATTTACGTGCCATAAGATACATTTAATGATACGTTAGGAGGGGCGCTACATAACACACCCACCTATTACTTAATGTCCATGGTCCAATGGTGGCTCGAAGGTGTTTACAGGCCAACACAAACTTTCCCGGAGTGTTCTGTTTGGTTTGCTGTGGCAAACTTGTGAAACGAATTGTCGTTACGACCAGATTTTGTTCGAAATCAGGTCAAAGATGGTCGTTTTTTTCCGATTTTGAATGTAGTATGCTGAGCTCTTAAGCGTCTGTTCAAGGTAAATGTGCATGAAGTCATAGCTTTAAAAAAACAAGACATTTAAGTGCATCTACCATAATCGTTAACTTAATGTACATTGAGAATAAACTGGTAAACGGAATAATATGCTTGCAGTTTGGTTTTTTATTCTGTATTGGAGCACACGTGAATATTAGCCCTGTTGTCAGCACCGAGAGGAGACGATAACATTGATATTTCAACATAAAAGGCATTTTATAATGGCTAAAACATTATGTATGTAATACATTTGAAGTGATTTTGGGTTATTAATATGCATGTTTGTATTGTTTCTGACCAACTATATTAAAATGTATGAAAATAACCTAGTAGTGTCTTTTTCTTATTTTAGCATTTAATGATATATATGTATATTTTATTTATTTGATCCTACAGCACAAGGTATTAAGCCACACATCTCTCTATGCATGGTTCCCTTTAAGTTTAGGCAGGGGATGTTCAAGTAATCTGTTCTTTAAAATCAAGTTTGTCTGGCAAGACTGGAGTTCTGTGCATGTGTGTTTTATGCCTTGGCTGGAATGAAAGCCTGAACATGAGGCACATGACCCTATTATGACTCCTAAGCGAAGCAAAATGTGATTGCGGTATTGTTTAAATGTCGTATGGGGGTCTATCTGTGAAAGTAACTTCCATGTTTTCTTGTATTTTTAGGACTACGGCAAGGAGTCCCAGGCTAAGGACGTCATTGAGGAGTACTTCAAATCCAAGAAGTAAAGCAACAAATAAAACCTTTGAAAATGAAATTTTGTCTTGTTCCTTACTTGCTGGGGATTATTTTTTTGGAACTGCTTATCTTCAGCGTTTCTTCAGTTTAGTGAGATGAGTTTATGCTTGTATTGTTTTTCATCAATAATGACTGTAAATCCTGCTCGTCTCATGAGTGTCTCTTGGATTTCAAATGAAAAATCCTGGATTGTGCCTTTTTTTTCGAGGCCCGAGTCAAATCCCTCTTTACATCAGGGCTGTGCGATATACTGGTGTATTTTTTGTTACGATATGGCTTTTTAATATACCTCATTAACGGTGTATGTCGCTTAAACACTGTTCTACTGTGACCGGCCATTCACTCAGAATGAGTCTTCCTTTGCTGCGGCACAACATTATCATAATTTTTCTAAATAATCTGTAACGTTCATACTACTTTCCCGTCGCAATGGTGCAAACTGCTGCGGTGGTATAACAATAGCAAGTTACGTTATATTAAATATACTCTCGGACAAACATTTTCAAAAACGATAGTGTTCCCCTCATATCTGCTCAATATAAGCATATATCATGTGTTTTTAGTTGGAACTGTTTCTCTATATGCTTTGAGAAATAAGGGTCAGTAAGGAGGATGGGCCGCATGATCCGATCTCTTTCGTCTTGCGTATTTAATTTAAGCCTTTGGTTTATGATTAAAAAATATGATTTCAGGGAATCATGAATCCTTTGTAAAACACAACTGCCATCACATGCATGTTATAATGGTACAATTGTTACCATCTTGTAATGAACCATACATCCTGAGGTGATGCTACGAACTCTTGAAGTTGGGAGCACCAGTGCTTCTAAGGACATAAGTTAATTTTGAGCCCTGGTCTCTATTTATTTGCTTAAATATTACGTATACAAGTTTAATTTGCCTGCTATTCACTTGTTAAGGAATTCTAAACTATGCAGTTATGATGGGGGATACTGTTCCAATGACAGTACAAAAGGGCATTTTAAGTCGCTCAACAGCTCTATTTCTTCTCTCAATCAGTAGAAAATGTGGTTTAAAATACCGCCGTGTACCGGGAAACCCTTTATAAATCTGGAAAACACTGTTAAATAAATTTTCCGTCATACCGCCAAGCCCTACTTTACATTAGTATTTGGAACATTTAAAAAAACGAGAATCGACAAAATCAAGTTTACATTTTTATCTACATTCTCAAAATAAAAACTGACACACAACTTTATAAGGCACAACAAATTATACAGACTTTTCGCCCCAAAAAAAATACAAAAAAGACAATCAAAACAATACCATGTGAAAACACACAGCATTCTTAAGTGTTTAAGCTAGTTGTAAAATAATTTACATGAGTTATGAATCTAATCTAAATGATCCTTGTATTGAATACAGAACTTCACTTGTGGAGATGAAGACGATGAAGTCTATAGTATAGACAAATAAAATGTTCCTGCAGAAGAGAGAGTGTATATGCTGTTTGCAGTCAAAGTATTCTGTTCAAATGAACAAAATGCATACTCCACTCCCCTCATTCAGACATGAAATGCAGTGTGTGACGTAAGACCTTAGGTAGCTCTTTACAAGCCTGGTTTGACCATTACAATCCCATTTTCCCAGTCTGTCCTAGTCTTCTTAAGACAGTGCAGAATTATCTCAAAAGCCAGAGTTCTCTCAAAAATAAAAAGACGACAACAACAACGACAGCTTAAAAAGAGACTGCAGTGTACTCTTATTCTTAAATAGTTGTACAAAAAAGGGCCTATGTTACAGGTGTTGAGTGTTACAGGTACTCAAACTCCAGTGCTTGGTGGAGGGCAAGCAGGTCAGAGTGGCTTGATATTCTCCAGAAGGGCATGTTGTGCTGCGGGGAGAAACAGATTGTGAGCATGTAAACGTGTATGTTCAGTAAACAGAGATTTGGAAACAGAATATCTTCCACTATCCATGCAGACATGTTAAAGCACTCTAAAAGCAAAGCCTTCGTTCAGACAAAGATTCACATGTTGGCTAAACTGAGTTAATATTTCTTAAAATTGTTCTCTGCATTCCCGCTAATGTAATGAAGGAATACAAACCACAAAGATTTATAAAAAGTCTCTGATACTAATTGCATTGAATTGGCGTACTTGCTCGAGAGGGTTTATAAAGAGTTTATATTATAACTATACAGGAAAAATGATTTTGACTCTATATGTAAAGTTTATCGCATCCTTAATGCTAACAAAAAGTATTGACACACAAATAAACCCTTTACAAATCCATAGATTCAGCACTTTGTATAGTCTTGCGAAATAGAATCAATTCTGTTTTGCAAAATATACATTTGATTTGCACACACTGCACAAACTCTGATCAGAAATGCATCATAGTTGTTTTCTAGAACAAAAGTATTCAGCTGGGTCTTAAGGCACTGCGGATGTTTGACATGAGGATACGATCTGAGTCGGGGGAATCTTGATCCCTTGAAATGAAGACTAGGATCTTTATCAGGACTATCAGCCCATCGTTTCCTAAAAATCACAACAGTGCTGGAGTCTACAGCTCTGGAAGTTCTATGTCATCTGCTCACAGGAAGTGATGCAATGCTTGGCCGGATTAGACCTTTTAGAAGACCCTCGGCTGAATAGCTCTGTTCTGAAACTCTGGGGATCTGAGAAAGCGGCTGATCTCAGACTATCAGAGGAAAGGCGGCTGCTACTGACATCCATATTTAATCTACAGACAAAAAGTGTATGAAGCACACAAGCTGCCGATCAGATGGATCTACTCGAAGCTCTAAAGCACACACAGGCAGGAATTCCAATCTGAGAGGTCACACACTGCTTCCGGGGTCACCCGGGGGTCGTTACCTTGGCAGCGGCCTGCTCCTCTTCCACACCATCCCCAATAACAACATACACTACCTTCCTGCCAAACCTCTGCATTATGCGTTCAAAGCAACTCTCTTTGCCTGCAACATAAACAAGGTGACAGGTCAGAGGTTTGGGGTCAAAGGTGAGGTTTTACCTGGCTGGCTGCATGCTCCTCATCTCGCCCATCGCCAATCACAACATACGTAACGTTAGTGCCAAACCTGGATACTATACGTTCAAAACAGCTCTCTTTACCTGTGGAAACAAGGCACAGACTTCAAACTCAACACGCACGATGAGAATGTATTAGTCCTAAACACGGGATTTAAAAAGGTTACGTGAGGGTCAATGGAAGAAATTAAAACATCAGAAGGAAAAAAGTGAAAAGGAGGTTGAAAATGCAGTAGTGAGAAGGCAGCACGTGGAGGAAAAGCGAGGAGGAATGTTTCCATTTTGAGACAAAAACCAAATGAATTTAAACTGACAGTCGCTCTGGCACACACAGACAAACCTTGACCTCTCAAACATTTTGTTCTCGCTGTTACAATGAAGACTTCAACAAGCATGACATTTGTGGAAGTGCTTTGGCTCAACGAGACGACTTAGCGTTATGGACTAGTCACACAATATGAGCGATTAGATTAGAATGAGACGTTCTCATTCGACAAAACGTTTTACAGATGCATTTGCAGACAAACTAACATAATAACCTCATCAATCATGGGCATTGAGCACAAAAAATCAAAAGCTTAATAATTTGTTCGTTGCGTGACAGTAGCGTAAAATTGCTACAAATCACGAATGAAGTCCAGCTGTTTGTGATAAAGATGCTTGTGTTGATCAACATACAGCTTTGATCAGCCAATAGGAATCAAGGCCGCATGATCATAAAGCCAAATTAGGAGAGAAGAGGAATGCCGTGAACAAAGTCTTTCATTTATGATTTAATGCAACGACGTGAGCCAAAGCTTGTACACACACGAAGGGACCCTCAAATGCAAAAAAAACAAACCAAACAAAACACTCACCTATTTTGGTTGCGCTGTAAATGTTTTCAACAGGAAAGACAGAGCCCAGGCTATACAACAGCACTTTAGCAAACGCGGGTATTAACTGTGTCGTTGTCACCAAGACGTTAACGCAGTTACTCCTGCATGAGAGACAAAATTGATGTCACAACAAATATTGTGATTTTGACACGCATGTCCATGTGAAGAGACATACCTGGAGCTGATGATTGACAGAGACTTGAGCGCAGTGGTTAGCCAGGAGTCTGTGAGAGCCTCCACCTCCGCTCGTAGCTGAAGCCACGCCTCCCTCTTAGCCGGCCCCAGCAACCCTGAGAAAGACACAATAAAGAAATATTATTTATTTCTTTATTGAACTCGTTTATATTTACGTTTATATTTATTTATAAACGTAAAATGTGAATACGGTATTCACAAACATTGTTGGGTAAGTAGCTCTGAAAAAGTAATTAATTACTAGTTACTAATGACATATTCATGTAATTAGATTACTATAGAAATACCTCTCTCCAAAAAGTCTTTAATTACTTATTACTTAATACTTTCTATATACCATATCTATCTTGATTAGTTAAGTGATTCAAGGATAGACATGAAACGGCTCTTAATTCATTCAAATAAATAATATAAACTATATAAAGTTCTCTCATTAACTGACCAAAGTATTATAAATGTGAGAAGTATAAATTAAAGCATGGATATTAAAGTTAGACTTTGAATTTTGAAGTCAATTCCACTATTGCACACATTTTTATTACCCAAAAAAAGTAACTATAATAAAAAACTGGAGTAATCCCTTACTTTACTTTTTCAAGAAAAATGTAATTAAATGAAAGTAACTAATAAGTTACACCCAATTCACGAAACGAGTCGATATCTTACCGCCAACATTGTTTTTGTATGTGCAGTACATCTCCTTCACTCTTCTGTATCGAAATGCTAACTTCCTCATCCAGTCGACTCCGCCCCTAACTCCTGTTGCTAGGCACAGACTTGCACTTGTTGCAGCTGCATGGAAGCCATCAGTGGCAAAACTGTAAGTACTGTTGATAATAACAATAACACGTCTCATTTTACGTACAATATGAATTGAGTCATGTTTCGTAGCATTCGCAACACTTGTGCATTCGATACACAGTTTGTTACACAGGTGATACTCACCTAAGATCCTGGCCATTATCATCAGATGAGGCGTCATCGATGTGCACCTGGTCACATTCCTACAGGAACACACGATAGAGTTACCATGTGTAACCAGCAGGGGGCCACATAATCACATAAACATTACAAATAAATCTATGCCCTGCACCTAACCCTCATGGAAATCTTTTTTCATTTTTACATGTTAAAATAAGAATCATTTAGTTTGTTTTATAATGAATAATGTAGGTGGATCAGACTTTTATCACCAACTACAAAGCAAAAAGGAGCGTGCTTACCTCTAAATCGTTAAAAAACAAATGAGTGTCAGCGAGATTAAATATCATCTCCTCCATTCTCAAACCGAGGGTCACAGCCATAGGAGGGTCCTACAGGATCAGAAATATTTTTAGTAAGTAATTAGTCTTTGTCTTCATAGCCAGAAACAGCAGCACAGCACAGGGAGATTTCAGTGGACAAAAAATGAATAGTATGAATATTTTAGGATTTGTTTAGACTTCTGTTATATTAGAGCCACTTTGCTGAAAACATTATGTTATATAGACAGTTTCAGCATCGACAACATAAACAAGCGCCACGCACCCCAAACTCTAATGCCGGTAGGCCACAAAGAATCAATAACTGTTATGTAGTTAATTTAATACAATTAATATACAATAAAATATGGATATAATTAAAATATAAAATAAATTGTGATATTATAACCAAACACAGACCGGAAATTAACTCCGGGCCAGGTTCTTGCGTCCCATTAAACCGTTTATAATTAAACAAATATTCTGTGCAGTGTAAATGCAGCTATTAATGCGTACAAATTTACAAAAATTCACGAGCGCAATATTAAAAAGTCAACTAGATGTAAGAAAGACGAGCTATTTAGCATGCAAATAAACATTTACATCACCGTCAACATTTTTCCAACTTTAATCGTACATTTCTTTAAAAATATAATGTTTTCATTACTCCAACTTTAAACGCACACTAAGAACAAAATTTTACAAGTGTTTGGAATATCATTGAGGAATATCAATATTGTGCAGCCTAATCTAGTTTAAATATAGACATTAATTTAGAAGTTTTTCAAGTTCCTTTATATTTTGCATAATGTCTTTAAAAAAAAATAAAGTTCACCATTATGATGACAGACCCTACATTTGTCTCGAAACATCAGCCACCCTTACCCTTAAACACACACACACACACACACACACACACACGGAAGGGGGGGTGCACCCAGCTGTAAAAATCATCATGTGTGATGGAGTTTGTTGGCTCTGATGTGATTGGCTGGGACAGTGAACAGGAATAGAAAAGCACGCACAAACACACACACTAAAAGGCAAAACTCTGACAGAGATTGGAAATGATGATTCAACTGTTTGAAAATGTTTGGAGGTAACATAAGCACACGTTAAAAAAATGATAATTGAGGTGATTCTTTCAAATTAAAATAAACAATCCAGGTCCTGTTGCCGTTGAACTGCCATGCCCTCTGAATTTTGTTGAACAGCAATTTCACAGTCTTAGCGCTGATGTCTCAATAAGTCAAAGTGTGTGTGTGTTTGTGTGTGTAAGCGTGTGACGGCATGTACTATCGCTCTGATGGGAGTGCTTAGGAACGGATGGTTTTGATCGTCATAGAGACGGCAGAAATAGCTCCAGAGCCGTGAATAGACGCAGCTGTCTCCATGTCTCTCAGCGACCGAACGACAAGAAATGAGGGAAGGTGTCAGAAGGAGTGTGACGCTTCAACATCTCCCGAGTCTGAGTCCGGCCGTCACGGTGCTGAATGTAATTTCTCTGTTCGCTGCCTGATGCTTATAATAGATGCTCAATTAAACACAAGATCTAGTTTTCCTGTTTGTTTCGTGCCGCATAATCCGTCTCTAAAATCTAAAAGACACAAGGAAAGAAGTGTGTCCATGCTTTTCTAAAAGAATAAAATCGACTTGAAACGCTTTATATGCGCGTGAGTCTATTTGTTTGTACAGTGTGCTTGTGTTTTCTCACCTTGCCGTATTTCTGTGCATAAGAGCCTGTGAGGAGCGAGTGAAACACGATGATGGTCTCGTCCAGATCCCAAACAAACACCCTCTGTAGAAACATGCAGACACATGTCTCAGTAAACAAACGGCGATGACACAAAGGATTATGTTTACATGAGCATCTGTAATTGCTCTGCTTTTAGCATCTGTCTGTGGCTGCGTCCCAAATCGCCTATTTCCATACTGTATAGCGTACGATAATGAGTCATGGATAGTATGTCCGAAACCTCAGTATGCAAAAAAAAATTGCCGAGAATTACTCTTCTACTTCTGCCGAGATTCGTGAGTGTATATGGGATGGAAACTTGTCTATCCCATGATGCCATGGGAGCTGAGCGACGGTCGAGTAAATCAAATAAATATAGTGGAAAACTTTAAGGCAAACGTCCATTTTTTAGTTAAGTGGCAATCATTTCTCGTGACTTATTTATGTTTTTATCAACGTGTAGGTTGTTGTTAATCATCATAGGTCAAAGAGCATTCGGGTCACATGACCTTTAAACATGAATGACGCAGTATGTCCGAAACGTATTCATACTACTTCCACTCGTACTATATAGAACGTACTGTTTTAACGGCCGACACTTACTTATCCAAAAATTCAGTACGTAGTGTTACAATATGCGATTTCGGACGCAACCTTCCTGTAAGTGTGTGTGTGTAAATAAAAATACCTCAAGATCACTGTCAGGTGGTGGCGAGGGGTTGTTCTTTCTGCCCCGCCCCCTGGCTTTAGCCGCACCCCCTCGACACGCCCTGTCTTCCATCTCTTTAACAGGCGTAGACGGGCTCTGTCCCGCCTCGAACTCACCTGCACATGGGAAATACGGGAAACACTCGTGAGCTGAACTAAGAGAAGCCTGAAAACAGATGCTTGGTCCTACTGGAGAAGTCAAGCATGAAGTTTGCATGCTTTCCGTTTAAGTGAAACTATCAACAATCGAGTTCAGGAAGCGTTTGCGTCCAAATCCACGTCTAAAAGAAAAGATCCCGAATGCTGGATCTCGGGATGCATTACAGAATAGAGTTTGTGAGTCAAACTGTGAAAAAACTGGATGTAATGAGCTCTGCTGAACGGCAGCCAAGCTGAATCACTGAAGAAAACAGTTCTAGGACCCCATAGAAATCTGCACAATCCCCCAAGCACCCTTAATCACCGGCCTATCTAACACAATCAACAACTACACAAAACCTGCGTGCCAAAAGCCCTGTTACAACAGTTAGAGCGTTCTTACATCCGTTCTCGCTCTCACATGTGTGATTAGCTGCTCTGTTGGAATGATTAACTTTAAACTGCGATGCCAATTTTCACATTTTTGACTGAAAGCAGGACATGTTGTATTCTGAGCTGTTTTTAAGTAAATGTGTGGTTCCTCAGCCAAAACCATTGGTGCTTCGATGTTCTGGGTGGTTGCCAAGCCATTGCTGAGAATTTTTGGAACATTGATATGTGGTTGTTGGGCGTACTTTGGTCTGTTGGCGGCTTGATACTTTACGTCTTTGGATCCTCCATCGATACAATGTTTCGCCCATTTATCGTCTCGATTGGTGCTCACCTGGATTCAGGTCTTGCCCTGTCATAATGGGGGTGGATTCTTGCAGCTGATAGGTGGAGACTGAACTTGTGCCATCCAATGAGCTGTTAGATGTCATGTAGGAACCGTAGGAGGATGTGGAGTAATACTGAGCATATTGATTCTGCCCGAATGCTGTGTAGGAGGGATATTCCTGCTGGAAAACAAAGGAATGACAGTGTTGTTGACAGACGCGTTTACAAATGATGACAAATGCTCTGTATTGGCATCACACTAAACATAACTCGATCCATGTCCTGGGATTATTATTTATTTTCTTGTACTTTCATAGCTTAATGGAGGTCTTTATAAAGTTTGGGAAGTATCAACTTTGTCTCAGATGTTTCTTCTAAAAAAGGAAACACGAAAACAATGACAACTGTTTAGAGACCGATTCTCACAAATAACTTGTTAGATGACTATTTTTAGCATATTTGCTGTTTTAGGTACTTATAAAGGAGATATTCAACATGACCATAATCTACTTCCCTAATCCTAGCAAATTGATAAACCTAACAACTACATTACTAACTATTAACAAGCAAAAAATGAATAGTTTACTGAGGCAAAAGTCATAGTTAATGGTTTATTAATACCGAGAATTGGCCCTTAAAATAAAGTGTGACCTAATAGTGCAAAGCTATAAAATGATAAATAATGAATACCTTTATGATAAATTACTTAATAAATGAAGAGTTCATTTGCCAAAAATATATCTCAGTTTTTTCCCAAATCGTGTTTTTTTTGTTGTGTATTCCAATTAATATCAATCAAACTGCAGTCGAGTTGTTTTGATTAGGTAGCAATAACAAAAAATAAAAATAAAACGCAATAAAAATATGATAACACAATAGAAAGAATTTGTTTGATAGTTTGATAACACATATATCAATAGTTCATATTGAGAAAATGTCAAATCTGAGAACACTAAGAGATTATTGAGATGTCTCTGGAGACACATGATACTTGCGGGGAAGAAACTGTGCATACAGTAAACAAGTTAAAATGATAAAAATGAATTTCTATTCCAAAACCCGATCCAAAACCCAACCGTTATTTAAGTCCTGTCGGGCAACAGACCTCTATTTTCATCTTCTCTGAATGCACATGCAACAAAATATTTGAAGAGTACACGTTTTATGACATTCTGAACATGTAGCAGAATATTTGAAGAGTACAGGTTTTATGACATTCTCAAATGAAAGAAGAAAGAGAGATTTAGTTGATCTGGGGAGTAATAAAAAGAGAAAAAGGATCGGGTCGAACAGATTTCTGGCCCATCCACACAGAGCTGTGTTTGATGGGAGAGCTTTTATCGCTCCCCGGCTCCTCTTGTGTCTTTTTGAGAGTTTGACATGTACAGACCGAGGAGGTTCTCATACGGGAGACGACTCTAAAACTGTCACTGACTCGGTCTCTCAAAAACACCAACGCCGCAGTAAAAAGACTCTCAGAGAAACTCCACTACTGCTTTCGCATTTCATTTCACTTTATTTCAGATCACTCCTTCACTGCGACCAATGCCAGAACTGCACTTTGTTTACACTGCTAAATTCATCAGTGTCGTTCGGTCCTTTTCTTTGGCAGAGCTTTCCATCATAAAAATCAAGAGCAAGTCCTAAAACATAAATTCTCTCAGATGAAAGATGGCGAATTGCTCTTTTAGGCCTGGGCTGATTTAAACAAAGCGCTGGTCCTCTGTTGAACTCCGACGTTATTGGTTTGGGTGTGTGTGCGTTTGTATATATACCTGTTGTGTGGTGAAGTTGCCTGGGTTGGAGTTGTTGGATGTGTAGAGACCAGGAGAAGTTGTGAAACCAGACCCTGCTGAAAGAAAGAAATTGAAAATGATTTCACTTTGATTCAACTTTAAAGGACGCAATCTTTGGCTTTTTTAGAGGCTTTGATAATGTTTTTGGGGTGTTTCACAATGAATGTTCATGTTTCTAATTTCTAATTTTTTTAAATAATTTTTAATTATTTTATATTTCACTTATTTCAAGTGCGACTGGATTTCTTCCCGTCTATATAAAGTCCTTCCTTCCGAAACGCTCTGATTGGTAAAGCTGACCAGGCCTGTCATGATTGGTTCCCCACTTAGAGTGTGTGTGAAGATGTCCCACCCATACCATATCAGCGAGCATCTTTCAGGCTGTTGTGATTGGTCGGTGCCCCTCTCAGTGCACGTGTATTCATAAACTTTTAGAAATAAACAGTAACAATGGCGTCAACTTCACTAAATCAGTTAAAACATGTGGATCGATCGAAGTGTAACGGAGGTCTGCTAGTGTACATGCAAACGTCAATCTTTGTTACAGATTGCAATTTTTTCCAACTATGGCAATGGAAATGACACGTGTCTTGGCGTGTTCCTTTGGGCGGAGGTTATTAAAAACACCCGGAATGGTGACATCTTATACCCAGGAATAAGAGAGCTGTAGTCCGATCCAGCCGTTCTGTGTAGTCCTTGAAAAGCGAATTCATTTAAAGACAATATCTCGCTTGGCACTGAACTTTGAGCTTTATCATTTTGCAGGTATTATTAAAGCTCAAACAGAAACATTACACACTAACTAAAGGTTGAAAATGGGATCGCGTGCTGTTTAAGATACATCTTACGGGACCGAACAGAAAATGTATAAATGTGTGATTTGCATACTGACCAGGCATCTGATAGGGTGAGTAGGCAGTCTGTCCCGGCTGAGGGGTGGTAAATCCAGGGCTATAGCTGAGCCCAGATTGGAGGGCTGACTGTGTCTCGGTCTTTATGCCTGGCAACATCACCCCCAAATCTGTATTTCAAGATCAAGAAAGAGAGCCTGTCAACTAAACTGGATTTATCCCGTACTAATGGCTCTTTCTCGTGACGTCATCGTACACAACCATCTTACACCCGTAAACGTGAAACTACAGTATAAGCACAAGTTTTTTTATGTAAACGTTTTATACACGCGGTCATTCACCATGTAAACAAACCTATAAGATTTACCATAGGTGGAGAGGCTGTAAGGCGGAGTAGTTTGAGAGTACGGCGCATAAACTGTCGACTGCTGCATGTTACTGAACTGCGATTGACCGGTGTAGGCCGACATGGGAGGAGCCACGGGAGTAGACAGGATGTGGGGGTAAGGCCTGCCAATCACAACACAAAAATCAAAAAAGTCAGCTTTGATAAAGTAGATGTTTCGGTGTGTCTCTATGTATATCGTGATGTGGGTGTTTTTTATAGTGTGTGTGTGTCTTACTTTGAGGGGTAGAGAGGGGGTGAATACTGGTGAGCCGGCCGAGGGCTGAATCCACTGCTGCTTATAACTACACATACGAGACATTAAACAAAGAAAAGATTAGAAATGATATTCTCAGCATAACAATGCGAGTGAAAAGTAACTAAACTGAAACATATATTTAAACTAGAGAATTTCTCGGTTTTGGGGGTGTTTTAGGGTTGTTGGGGGAAACCTGATGATCCGTGTTTTCCCAGAATGATCCAGAAAGACTGTTTCAAATCATTGAAAATCTCACGTTTTCAATGTGCACTTGCACACCGCTGTGATTAAATTGCCATTTCTAACTATAATGACATCCATCTTAAATATAAAGAAATCGTTTTGCGCGCACACAAACCGTATTTATCAGCAGTCAGTGCTGCATGTCAGCTGTCGTTTGCTTCCTCCGAATGTGTACTTTATTACATATCGAAACCATAAAATAAAATGTGCGCTGGACGTTTTCCATCACAACTTCACTTGCCAAGAACATTCATTTCGAACCCAAACACACACACACACATGCGCGTGCTTTGATTGACAGCTCGCAGTCTTTCTTAACAGCTGGAGTCAATTGAACGAAAAGGCCCGAAATAAAATAACAGGAACTATTCTCTCAAAATCAGTCGTTTCCACATCAATCGTTTTCACGGCATAATTTATCTCCATTTTCCCTGATTTGTCCTGTAGGTAAGAAACATCACAAATAGGATTTCCTTTATATCGTAAATCGATACAATGTAGAGTTTTCTCAGACGTTTCTTTTGAGAAACAAGACAAGTCTCCTTAAAAGTCTAAGAAGAGATCTATTCACAATTCTGAGACTGGAGCTATTTACACAAAAAACATCTAAGATACCTCTGTTATTATTAAGCCATTTAGAAAAACATTACTTAAGTGAATCAATCATCTGATCTATAAAACATACAGTATTTCTAATGGATAACATTTCATATCCATCTTTGAGAAAAATAGTCAAAACATTTCATTATTATAAAAACCCAAGCAAAAACACACAAACAACATGCCGTAATCTTTTCTATAGAGACATCACGCTCCACTGTCAACCTCAAGCGAGGGCCTCAACCTTCTCTGCAGGGGAGCGCATGGATAGCAGGTTTCTCAGTCACTGCGTATGTGTGAGCGCATCGCTCTAAATAAAGAGTCTGAGGCTCTGATGACGTCTGCTCAAGGGCAGTACAAAGATTGAGGGCTCAAAGCTTTCAGCAACTTCCCAAGCAGGATTATAGCCGGCATTCTGCATGCAGTGCATATGACTAAATGTGTGCGTGCGTGGATGTCTTACCTGACCCAGTGTAAGAGTCCAGCACAGTGTCTCCCGCTGAGCTCACAGCCTCGCTGCTGTTCAGGGGCTCAGATTTAACTTCAAGAGAGAAATCGAGAGACGAGACATGCTATCAACTTTCATTCTCCAATACAAACCTCCCAAAATCTCAAGAAGTTAAAAGGAAACTATTTGATTTCCAAAGTCCAAAACACGGCACGCAAACACACACACGTGCTCTATTATTAATGCACACTCCATACACACATGCAGTATACCATCGTTCTTCATACTTGGGGCAGTGGGCGGAGTACTGCAGCCCAGCAGCCAATCAGCTGTGTTTAGAATTGTCAAATTCTCTCCTGGGGAGGATGGGGGCGGAGTCAGATGTATAGTGAACTACATTACCCAGTTACATTACCAGAAGATAACTTACTACATACAGTAGCACTAAAATGTATTTGGACACTCAAGCTAAACTAAAACATATTAGTTCAATTGTTTTACATACTAAATATCGAGTAGGTTTGATATTTTTCTTATCAAATGCCATAAAATGATGCAACTTAACTGTCTAAATAAGAGAAATAACAGTAAAAAATACAATAATTCCTGAAAGGTCGTTGACATTTACATTCAATTGCATTCTAATGAAGTTCACAATAATTCCTTTGTAAACAATATGGCCGTCATTCCTTATGCTCCCTTAATGAATTACATATGGGACATAATATCCGTCCATTTAAAAAAAACTCGATGACAACTAAATCAAGAGTCAAGTTTCCCAAATCATATTTTGCTCTCAAGACTTTATAATAGTTCTACGCACGGACAGAAACAGGCTCATACTTCATAAGAATCTGTATGTTTGTTAGGGAAAGAGAGCACAAAAGTCCTCTTAAGTAAGATGAATGAGGCTTCGCCAGCAGTGGGATTCATGTTGGGAGATGTGTGCCTGTGTGGGTGGTTGTGTGGGAGGACTGCATATGTGTGCGCGTGTGTGTAGGGATTCAGTCTAGGCTGTGAGCTGATGAGGTAGACAGAAGAGAATGTTGAATATGTTGATGTTTTGGCAGAAGCACAGTCCCAGTGTGTGTGTGTATCGTGCTGTTAAAATCATTAGCTTTCTTTTCTGTCGCGCTTTATTGTTTTATTCCGACGACAAGATCACACGCAACATCATTGTTGAGGAAGACACATTAAATTATGATTAGCTTGTTTGTTAGTTCTTTAACTGCAGTCAAGCTATTCTTTTGAAAACGTCATCAACTAAGCTACTAACAAAATAAGCTGTTAAAGGGAATATTTTTCAATTAATGAATCTCAAGTGTGACAACAGCAAATAAATGTTTCTTTGTAAAAATCATTTTTACACGCTAAAAATTATTATCCTTTTTTCTTAATTGACTATTTATAGCTATGTGTTTAGCCAAAATTATCATTTTCGTTTCATTCTGTGAACTACAAACAACATTTCTCCCAAATATCAAAAATTTTTTTTTTCTATTTTCATTTATTTGCAGAAATGAAAACCAGAGAAACAGATAAAAACATGAAACCATGCTCTGGATTTTTTCAGTCCTCAAATACCGCAAAGAAAAAGTTAATATCCTCTTTTAAGCAATACAACTAGTAATATTTCTACATGGATTTATGAAAATTTCTAAAGTCTAAACTGCAACAATACGTCTACAAATGTTGATTAAATGAAAATTTGGAATGGCCTCTTCATTTTTTTAGACACACAGCAACAAAAACAAATTTCTCATCAAAGACTCGAGATTCGACTTTTCCCTCACACAGTCAGTGCCATACATCAAACCAAGTGTTAAGGGTCCATTAAGCCTTGCGTATGTTTGCTCCATGTTTTCTTTTCGAACGTTTGTTCAGCGTTTTCCTCTAACAGAGAGTCAACGAGTAAGTGTGTGTTGACATCAGAGAGAAAATGAGAGTTTAAATGCAGGAAATAGTTTTCTGTGCACCGCCGGGCTCCCGCTGAAACACGCACAGGAAAGTGCAGCGAAACGTTTCCATACAAAGATCACGCCTGTATGCAGTGTATAAAGGGCAGAGAAGACAGCGTGTGTTTGACCTTTGAGGTTACCGCGGGCTTAGAACATCTCGCCGGTAATCCACCGAGCCCGCTCTGGACTGAACCGAAACCGCCAGAACAAGAAACACTTTATCCCTGCGATCCAGACATCACACACCAGAACTCTGTCCTGCTTTCAATTACCGTTAGAAACTATGCAGTGTTGGACGCGGGCTGTCCTGCACTAAGGCTGATTTCCTGTTCTGAAAGAGCCTATTTATCAGCTAATATGTCGCTGCTTCACTCGTGTACTTTTGTGTGTTTTTTGTTCTTTCGTTCCGTCCGTCTGTCGGTCTGTCTTACCTCCTGTTCCATTGGATGTGATGTGGTTGCTGAGGATGCTCTTATCCAGTTTGGAGTTGCAGTCGGTGCCACTGTTCAACGAGTGCTGTGGATCTGTTAGATCCTGCATCTCCAAGGCCCTGCGACAGACATATTCAACTTTTTATTAAAGACAAAGGTTCTTTTCTGCTCCTCCATAAAGTACACTCACTTCCATAAGTCCATTTAAAATTCCAGTTCTCCGTCGTGGACAGTGAGCCAAAACGGTTTGCCTTCGCTTCTCTTCAATGATTATTTTAACACATGAACTCATGAATGCATTGCTTTAGATAAAGTGTGTGTGGACACTAAACAGGTCATTAAAAAAGCATCATCCACATTTTATAAATGCAGATGCAGATTTACGATCGTACAAGAACCACACACCTACACGTGCATAAACACTAGAGTAATATAATGATTAAAGATAATAGACAAATGCTTCTATGGCATAAACATCTGTATTTCAAAGTAGACGGTGCTCAGACACACATCAAGACAGCAAAAGACAGTTTGTTTTATTGAGGTACTGTGAAGCTGTCTGCTTTACACCCACTCACACACAATGACTTTAACATGCTTCTCTCTTTTTATCTCTCGCTCTGTCTTGTTGTGACCAAAATCACTCGGCTCCCACGGTTCGCTGGCATACACGTTCATAAATAACACGTTAAATGGATTTGACTGGATATTCGTTCTGCATAGAAACACTAGGTGAGGTGCGTTCACATTACCTGTGGTCTACTGGGTCGGGAGCGTGCGAATCGCTGGTAGATTTCTTCAGCTGTGGAAGGACAAGAGATAGGGGTTGGTTTCTGATCCGGCGTATAAAGAAAACATTCAGTTCTCAATCTGCAGTGGTTTTTCAATGAAATCTGTTTAATGAACTGGAATAATGCTTGTGGCTAATGTGACCATATACAGCTGTGCCTTGTCCAAACTGGTTGCACTATATTTCATGTACTATCAGTTTATTCTCTATTTTTAATTTTAATTAACTTTAAATCCATTATTTTTCTAATCGTTTTAAATGACGTTGTTTATCGTTGTCATTATTTTAGATGATTGTTCTAATAATTTTTATGTAAAGCACTTTGATATAACATTGTGTGTGAAGTGTGCTATATAAATAAACTTGCCTTGCCATATAAGCAAAATAGGCATTTTATTAAAAGTTTCACTGATTTCATTAAGTGCACCGAGAAGAATAAAAACAAGAACGTTACAGAAATAATGGAAAATTATTCAATGTTAGATTATTTAACAAGCTGCAACAGAAATTGGACTGGTGCAATGTACATTCACCCTACACGAATGAAGGAAAACACAGTCCGTTAGTTATTTAATTGTGCATTAATGAATGTTATTTTGAAAATAAATAGGTTTCACAAGCCCATTTACTTTTTAACCCCTTCCAACCACTTGTGCTGACAAGCTAGTCTGTCACATCCCTGATATACATTTACCAGAAGACTTTGCTTCATGGATTAATATCTTGGTGTCTAAGTGCTCAAGATCTCACAAGTTATGAAACTGGCAGTAAATGTAGTTTTGTGCGGTGTTAGAAGGAGGGGATTTAAGGAACATATCTGAGAATAATGACAGTCACATCTGCCATTAAACCCAAGTCAGTCTATTAGAAATGTTGTAGAACCTTCACAGACAAGCGTCTCTAATTCTCTTTCTCTCTCTCTGCATTCTTTCCAATCCTGGAAGTATGTTTCAATACGGTTTCCTTGTCATGCTCAATTTGTCTCAATCCTGTGGTAATAAAACCACAGCTGAGGTGTCTCTCTTTGAATTTGTTCTTGTGGTTTTAAAATCTTTCTCTCTTTTACTTACCATTTTCTCACTCAATCTATCTGTCTATTTGTTTGTTTCAATGTTTTCTCCATCTCTCGCTCTATCTCTCTCAATTTTAAAAGTCTATAAACTTCTCACAATCAATTGACACAGTTCACCCCTCCCATCTGACACAGTTCTCAGTCATCTGCGGTCCTAATTGAAAACACGCGTGCGGACCTGTGAGAGCACATGCACGTATGTGTGTCAGATGTAGCGTGTGGTTTTGAGCTGTCACTGAATACAATTCTTGAAAAACACACATATGCGCAGTGCACTTACGTCTGGACAGAAATCATCTCACATTTTCTGTCCTTAAAAGGTATAGTTCACCCAAAAATGTAAACTCTCAGAACATTTTCTCACTCACTTGTTCCAAACCTTACACATTTCTTTGTTCGTTTAAACACAAAGGAAGATATTTGGAAGAATGTCAGTGAGCAAACAGGTCTCGTCCCCATTGACTCCCATAGTATTTATTTTGTCTACTACGGCAGTAAATGGGGGATGAGATCTGTTTGCTTACTGACATTCTTCCCGATATCTTCCTTTGTGTTCTACTGAATAATGACATTTTATTTGAAACCACATGAGGGTGAATAAATGAGAGAATTGTCCTTTTTGGGTGAACTATCCCTTTAAGACATGAGACTTTTGTTTATATCTTATTAATAGTTTTTGGCCTTTTGTATTTGCTGAGACGAGACACACCCGATAAGGGTCTCCTCAAATTAGCCAGACACATTTAGGGTGATGAAGGTCAGATATACCTACTGTAAATCTTAATTTGATTGTAACCAGAGCTATTGAGAGAGAGTTGCGCCAACGGAAGTTCAAAATTTCTGTGTGTCACGTGATTCATGCCTTCAGATAGTTCCAGGAAGTTATGTTTTGTCTTTAAAAGCTTTATTTCTTTCATTTCTTTATTTATTAAATGACTTACGTCTTCAAATGGGTTAAAAGTTTACCCGCACCTCATTGTATTACTGGTGACTTCCAGGAACTATTGAGAGCCCCCATGAACTGCCATTGCTGTGAAAAAACTGTTCCATTGGATTCAACAGGGTTGACGTGACTCTCTCTCTTAATGGCTCTGATTGTAACTACATCCCCGTCCAGCAGAATCTGTGCTCTTAGAGCGGTTAATATACCGTTCGAGTGTAACTCGGCATGTTCCAACTCCAGATGAGGCCTGCTGGTGAAAAGATGGGATTTAAGGGATGGTTCAATAAAAATACCGCCTTCATTTACTCGCACTCATGTTGTTCCAAAGAGAAAGTAAGTCTTCACTTTATATTCATTTACAAAGTGAAATTAGTCATTCTTTGGCCCGTGGTTTTGAAAAACAACGAAGTAAACTGTGAAATGATTCACATTTAACCAAAGTCCTTATTTCAGCCTATTTGCAAGCTCGTGACAAACACATCCAAAGACTTTTGGGCCCAGAAACAGCTAACGCACACAAAAGCACAAACAGAGAGCGAAAACAGTCCCCTTTTTCTCTTTCTTTTTCCGCGCTTTCAGTATTATGGTTATCAGCGCTGTAACTTTATACTCTTCCTTTCATGTAAAATACATTGTTACCTGTGCCCCCCCCCACCCCTCAACACACACACATTTCAGCATATGCCCCTGGGAGGTGTAAGATTATCTGATGTGTCCCCTCCCTAAAACACTCTTCTCTAAAGGCAGGGGAACGCGAAAAAGAGAGGAAGCGAGAGAAAGAAATAGGAAATAGAAAAGTGCGAGCGGGCAAAGGATTGTGGGTATGCGCACACACACAACATGTCTAACGCTGGTGTTTTCAGTGTCTTCCGATCAGGTGACATTGGCTCACGTTGTTCTGTTTTTCTGGGAAGATGACAACTCCCTGAGGACGTCAACAAGAAAATGAGGAATTGAATCTAAAATTAGAAAAAGCGTACACACATAGAAACCTTGACTGCACATTCAGCGTCTTTCAGGTTATCAATTGTAAACCGATCTGATCGTGCAGTTTTCACAAGATCAGGCTTGTGGGTTACATTTATATTTAAAACAATAATATATAATGTATATAATAATTTCAACGTCACACATTTTCAACCGAAGTCATTTGTTCAAAGCACTTTCAACAATTATTGTAGTATAATTCACACCAAAACTTCCATCTACAATATACCTCTAAGCATCAATCTGTCTTGTCAAAAGTAAAAAAATGAGTAAGCATGTGAGAAAAATTTTAAGGGAAAATTTAAATCTACTCCAAAATGTCCTGGTGTTTTTTAGATCACTCTATATGGTATTACAGTATATTCATCAAAATTAGATAAATTGAGTATTCCAACATTCAATAAATTTGGTATTCCCAAAGACCTATGACTTCTGGAATAAATATGTTTTTGATCAATCGAGTACACTAAATTAAGCATCATTCAGCTCGTGTGTTGGACTGCTTTGTTTCCATGTCAACCCGGTGTATGAAGTTAGAATGTTATATTCAGCCAAGGGAAAGGGGTCAGATGGAAACTGAACACCAGGCCAAGCCCTATAGCCAGACACACCTTCACAGCTTTGAATGAGTGAGCGTGCGTGTGCTCTTGTGCGTGCTTTCTTGTGCGACACCGTCTTTTCTTGCATTGGCTCATTGATTCGCCTATCTTTGTACAGCAACCAGTGTTTACACCAACAATTCTCTGTACATGGGCACTGGAGTGTGTGTGTGTGTTCACCTTATGAAATGAGCTGAAACTTTATATAAAAAAGCACTCTAGCATTAAAGTGTTCCCTTCCCCTCTGATTGCGGCCGAAAAAAATGCTGCTTAATTATTCATGAGTTCTTGTGCTTGTGTCAGCCTTTCGTTAATTATTAAAATTAATCTCATTAACGAAAGGCCGGGTTTCAGCAGCATTTAATTAAATGATGAATTGCTTCCCAGATGTCGCTGTGCTTGTTAAATAATGTGCTCAGCCTGGACCAAACCTGTCAACCACGTCTCGACCCAAAAGGCTGGACATACCGTACTACATGACTTATTCCCGGATTTGCAATATAAGACGAAGATGTAAAATGAGTTGAGTTAAGTGTACATGAAGGCTTGATGGAAAAGGCTGCTTTTATTGATGTGTTCATCTTCTCCAAAAGTAAAACCAATGATGTAAAATGAACAACTCCCATTAGATTTGACTTGATTTGCAGAACAAGAGACAAGCAACAGGTGTAACGCTAAAGTAAAAATGAGGAGGATGAGAATTCAGAGATATTTGTTTAGTTTAGAGATTACTGCTTTCATCTGTATGTTTCAAATGTAAGATCAGAAAGATGTTTTTTCTCCAATAAATAATATAAGGGCAACAATGCTTAACATAAATGAAATGACCACATAAACATACACAGTTAAAGAGACAGTTAACCTAAAATTTATAATCGCCTTCCAGTCATTTCAAACCTGAATGGCTTTCTTCCGCAGAACACAATAGAAGATATTTTGAAGAATGTTGTTAACTGGCCATTTTCTTGGTTGCCACTGCTGTTCGGTTACCAACATTCTTCAAAATATCTTCTTTTGTGGTAAGCAAACAACAGACATACAGGTTCGAAATTTCAAGAGGGTGAGTAAAAGATGATAGAATTTTTGGGTGAACTATCACTTTAAGACGGCAAAATACTACAAACCTACATTTCAAATGTTACTTAGTACAAGCTGGCCAATTTAGGCAGATGCCAACACAACCAAGGTGGCATGACATGACATGCCTTCATTTACAAAAACTGTTAATGAAACTGAGAAAAGTAATTTTGTTCACATATGTGTAACAAAGAATTTTCTCTTGATACCCACATACAGACATTTCTGTAGAAAATGAGTAAAGATTACCACGTCACTCCATTAGCTTGAATGCTCTTCACATCTACTTTATTCATTTATATGTGGATGTTGATATAATCAAACCAGAACGGCATAAACCTATGAATCTAGTGCCCTTCATTCTTCTCACATCTCCTTGTCTCTTACTCTCTTTCTTCCTCTTGGTCGGTGTGTGTATCTGTGTGTTAGGGAGTGAGAGAGTGTGTGTAACCTGAGTCCTCTCTCTCTGTCTGTGGTCTCTGCTCTGGGGCTTTGGGGCACAGACTGCACCAGAGGAAAAAGCTGCTGCTACACAACCCCCCCACCCCCTTTTCATTTTACTCCTCTGCTATTTTTCCTCCACAACCAAAAGCATTGATCCCCCGAGTCACAAAATACCCCCTCCACCCACACCTCAATCTCCATCTTCCTCCATTTACCCCAGATCTGTGTCTTTCTTCTGGATTATGGATGGCTGTCTTTTCCAAAGCGTGCGGATAAAAACACTCGTAAATGTACACATGCCCATATGAAAAGAAAACCGGAGCGACCCCAATATGTCAGCGTGGCAACACAAAAGCAGGTCTGTTATAATCATTAATCGAATCTTCAAATGAAATCTAAACATAATAGATGAAGTTTTATGTCGGTTTTCCAGGGACTTGGAAAGAAAAAGAAAGTTTTAAACAAATAGAAATGGATTGTCTGCTAGCAGACACTATTGGACGACAGGCTAAAGGCGTTCCAACATTGTGTAGCGTGTAAGTTTATGCATGCGCTTGTGTGTGTGTGTGAGACACATACTGGCCATATGGCTACTGTGCTCAACACTTTAGCTCACATCTGTTGTGTATTAAAGACCAAACACTGCCCAGTACACACCTGGGTGGCCCATACATATTTTTATACCCACTAACAATTTAAATTACAAGATCAAACTTTTCAATCATGGCACAGGATAGAGTTTAGTGGCCTGCACACGTCCACATGTACACCAATAAACACCCCAAAGACGCTTCTTTATATTACTATGCACGTCTACACATCTAAACTGACAGAATCCAGAACTCATTGGTATCAATCATTTCTTGGAGTAATGCTAAATTCTGGAGAAACAAAAACAAGATAGATACAGAACACATTTAGAACTGAATTGTGTTGATGTTCACTTACAATCTGGTCATTCAGCTCCTGTGAATTCTCCATCGGTTGAACTTCCAGTTTTCCCAAGAACAGTCCAGACACCTGCAAATCGAAGATGCTTTAAAATCACAAAATATAAACAAACAGTCATCTCCCTTTGTCTCTCCTCCTTTGTCTCCGTCTCCCTTTGTATGTGTGTGTAGGAGGGGAAGAAAGAAATCTGCTAACTTCACTGTATCACGGTTAAATAGGCTGAAGTAAATATCGTTTACAGAAGTAAACATTAAACAATGGGCACAGAGAACTGCAACACACACACGTAAATGCACATAAACGCACAAAAGACAAACTCACAGTGGTGCATGACAGCAGTCACATCTGACCACAATTTGGGCCGGGGACCAAAATTAACATTCACAGAGTGCCAAATGCATGTGAAAATTGTGAGTGAAAACAGAGCGTCTTGTTACAACAAATCTACCATCGGAAATGTACCTTTAATGCGTTCTTTTCTCCAGGACGTCATGTGGCGACACATGCGTAACACACTTTGCATGCATCAAACCACCAAACGATTATAATCTGCAGATTTCATTTTAGTCACAGTTATGCAAGGTCAGTGAAAAATGTTTCTGGCAGGTAAATGTTGCCAGTCCATCTACAATTTGCAAGTTAATTTTGGACGCGGTGACTCTGAAGCCCCCCCCCCACACACAAAGTGGAGAACCCCCGACTATCCATCCAAACGTTTCTCTCTTCCCATCCTTCTCCCATCATTTAAAAGCTTAAAACTTCTGTAAATTGCTTTGAAATCTCCAGAGACATCTGTAATGAAAAGCAGTCTTATTCAGAAACTCTTTGGAAGGCTTTGGATGAGTAGAATAGCTTTATTCTCTGTCCTGCAGCAGGTACCAGACCTGTGGTTTATAAATGTTTCTGTAATGTGTTTTCTAACAGTAAATGCGTGAATCCGAGTGTGGGGAGATGAAGTTTCTATAAAAGTGTCTGCTACACAGTCGATGTAAAAATGTTCCCAAGGTAACCTCAAAGAAGTGCCTCTTCAAAAAGGACAACCATGACGACATAAGGTTACAGTGACAAAAGTCATCTGTAGGGCCAGATAGGGTACAAATAGCTCAAATGAATAAAACAATTAACTAAAATCTCTTCATTGAAACCTAAAAATGGTAAAATGTTTATTTTAGAGGCGTGGTGTATCAATTACTATAACATTACATTTCTGGACAATAGATGTGAATGGGAAGTCTCTGCATAGTCTCTGCTTATCGTTTCCTCACTCACCCGGTGAGGTGGGGAGGTGAGCCCCCCGCCTGACCGATTCAAAGCCTCCATCGCTTTGACCCGCCAGCTTGGCAAGCGGGTCTGTGTAAAGCGCCTTCATGGCTGCAGGACCGGATGGCTGCTTGCCGGAGCTGGATTACTTACCCTGTTGCAAGTCATGTCTATGTGTACTGTTTGCTTGTTTTTCTCCCCACCTTCCTCATGTTATGCTGAATTTCCTTACATGTGTAATGACAATAAAATTGAATCTCAATAGATATGTATGCTTGCCTGTGTGTTTGTGTGTGTGTGTGTGTGTGTGTGTGTACAGATTTTACTTTACTTGTTACTACAGACAATTTTTTTTAAATATTGTGAGACATTTTCAGGCTTATAAACGATTGCATATAAATCTGCCAAATACAGTTTAAGCCTAAAATCTAATAATGCTGTAGGTTTGTATGAGGTTTAAAATTAGGGGACAGAACATCACCCTGATATGAAAACAATGACTCTATGAGACATAAGAAAGAGAGCGAGAGGGAGGGGGAGGAGGTTGAAGGACACAGTTTGAAGAGCAGATCATTTGAATTTTTCATTTGCTTGGTGAAGCTGTGTTCTGAAATTCTAGCCTTTAATGCTCAGGCAGGAGAATGAGCCGAGCAACATTGATTTTTACTGTTATCACTCAGTGCCCTCTGTGCCTACTGTCCTGCAACACTCACACACACACACACACACACACACACACACACAGACACAGGTCTGTCTCGAAGCGCACATACACCTCAAAGACTTCTTATGTTTATATGCAACCTAAGTATATTTTCTATTCCTTATACCTAACCCTCACACAAACTTGTTCACATTATTGAAGTGTGAATTGGCCAACTTATGAGCCAAGTGAGGAGCACATAAAGTGTCCTAACAAGACACCGTGTACTATATTAGCGGGAAATGTGTTTGTTCCTTAGCTGAAAGTTAACCGCGACCCAACCACAACTATTTAACACATCATCGCATTTGTGGCACAACCATAGTCGCAATCATAGCATAACATTTGTAATAAGACTATGCTAGTATAAATATATTTAGGCTATCTAAAATGGTTTACTTGGTAACTAGACTTGTATTATAACAAAATGGAACTACTACTGACATACCATTACATTAGGCCTACTTTCAACCACATCATGAATTTGTCGTGATGTTGTTACTATTGAGACATCTTAACTGTTTCGTCTTCTCACCAACAATTATGCAAGATTTAATAGTCCGTTCTCTCTGAAACAGATATTGTTTTTTTCTAAAGAAAACATGTCATATAAATGGAAATATTCTGTCTGCAAATGTTGGCTATCACTTAGATCGTGTTCTCTCAAAATAACAAAGACTGGCTGCTGCTATTGTCTTGAATGAAAGCAAATGCTTAGAAACAAATGTGAAGTTTAATACAATGTAAGTCGCTTTGGATAAAAGCATCTCCAAATGCGTAAATGTTAACGTAAATGAGCGCACGCGAGGCATTCTGCGCGCGATCCGACACAGCCCGGGTGCGCGCGTGCAACGCACAGGAAAGCCAAATACGCCAAAGTCTTCGTTTTTCTCCATTTAAATCATCAGCATTCCCGCCACTATCAAAACATCTATTATTAAATAAACAAATCAGACAACTGGTTTTAATCGGAGGAAGAGTTTGGGATATATATCTTATTTAATGCGTTCAGTGTGGAGATTTCATTATTGCATTCCTATTAAGTCGAATGACATTTCCTAATTTGTTTCCCTTCGCCCACGTGTGATCAAAATCCAGTTATCCTTCCTCTGTAAATGTTTGACAAAAACAGATAATTAATGTGGGCAGATGCTTTTAATGCCACTTATGCAGTGTTTGGTCAGTATGAAACCACGACAGGTGATGCAAGTGACCCTTTACATCATAACAGAATGAATTAACATTGTGACTTAAATATTTGTCTGAATTATTAGTAAATGATGTTGTGTTTCCTTTTTATTTAATAGGCTAATAACCGCATCAACGGGTTAAAGCAAATACAACTAATCATTATTTTGTCATAAGTCTTATGTATTTTAAGACACTTTTGCTACAATTCAATAAAATAATCCTTATAAAAAATAAAAAGCAATGTTAAACTGTCATTTACTGTAGGCCTAACAGTAATTAATTGTGATTCTCCAAAAAGTTAGTCAATCTTAATTACGCTTAAGATAGTTCAAGGGCCGGTCTCCACTTTTATTTTATGTAATTGTTGGCTAATGCAGTCCATTTTATTACCAGCCAGCAGAGAGACCTGTGTGAATTATTTCGTGTTAAGTGTGTAATCTAATCCGGTCTCTTTCTCCGGTATCGGGTTTAGGCCCGAGCTGGTATCGACAGACGACAGCGCGAGAAAGCGGCCAATGGCCAACGGGCAATGAAGCGGCATTCAGTGTCGGCATGATATTCCCGTTTCCTCCGTATCAAATACAAACACAAACTCCACGTGCATGGGAAAACGGACGTGGCACGCGCGATCCAAACGGACATGGGAATCACCCAAACTCAGAGCCCTCTCCTCTGGAGCACAGAAATAGACACTCAACATAATTAAAAACGTATTTAGTAGGCCTACATAAATAAATCACTTTTATTATTTGAAAACTGTTTAAAGATATATCACCACACCACGTCAAATATAAAGCAGAATAAAAGGAAAAAAGAACAAAATAGAGGCAAAAAAACATTTAGAATTCGATTTGGTAAAACGTACGATTTTAAACAGAACCGACAATATAATACACAGAGAAATGACATCAATTTAATGTGCGCTATTAAAAACGACATAATAATTATAACGCAACAGGTATCCATTAAAGAAGCAAAGTGGACTTAACATTGAAATTAGAAATAGCTGAATGATACGACTAAATTGATTCGTAAACTATTGCACGACTCGCATTATCTTAAGGCGTTTAAATGACGTTAATGTCTCAGCGTGAGCAGGTGTCGCACAGCTTTTACACATCGTCCGTTACCAAATCAATATTCAATAAAACAAATCTTTTAAATATTTGTCGAGCGATAAAAGTGACTGACAGTCCATAAAAACGGTTACTTTACTTACTTTTAGGAGTTATGCAGTCCTAAGATTTCCAAACTCTTTAGTAGGTCCGTGCGCGTCGCTGCATTCGCTGTGTTGACATGCTCATCCAAAAATATTCAAGTGCTCGAGATGCGTGTAGCGCGAGGAACGGCTCGCGCCAGACAGTGCACGCGCTGTCAGTGAGGCTGACGGTGAAGTCCTACCTAAGTTCATGAGAGCTTCACTGTTCGCACCGGAGCGGAACGCTCCAACAGACCGACGCTATAACCCAAACCCCGTGGAGCGCGTCCTTGCCTCGGCCGTCCAGATACCGCGATTTCTTTTTTTCGGTTAATTTACGCCCCTGAAGTTAACTTGAGTACACGCGCACTCCGTGGTCTACTTCATTATTAAAGTTCTCCACAGCGACGGAGCGAGAGCGCTCGAGGATGCGCATGCGCGCAGCTGCCATGCGGGGTGCTGCTGTTGGCTCGTGCCCAAGTTAGTAATGGGGCACAGCACAAGGGCTGGGGATGCCAGGATGAGACTCGTATTAATAGTTTGGTCCAAGTGATCAGCTCTGTATTATTGACAACCACTAAAATACTAATTCGAACGATGCAAAAAGGGAAAAAAAGACTGAGAGAATGATATATGTCTTTATAAACCAGACCCCACACCAAGAAGATAAATGATGCTCTAGAACACCATGTTATGCTTTTTTGACTGACACACTTACAAAACGAAAACAAGAAATGCATGCTGTTGCGTGGAATGTACTAGCAGGGGGTTGCTGTTGTTCTGCAGTCTTAACTCCACATGCTCCATGAGAATTTGGCTCCATAAACAACACTTCTCCAACACTTTCGGGAGGCTCACACACCTCTCTTTGACTTATTTCAAAGAGCAAACCATTGGAAGACCATTCGAACCAACTGTTGAAAGCTACTTATTAAAGAAGGTGGCACAAAGGTCTTTAGGAGCAAGTGCACGTTGGCTGTTCTTTTTGGGCTGGGGGGCTAACGTGCAGCTCAGAGGGGTCTTATTTATAGACCTGCGCAGAACTTTTGGCTGCACACTGCACTGTGCTGACGCGGTATAACCAGAAGATGCCTGTCAAACAAAGAATAAAAATACACCAAGAGGGGCGCAAACGGGGTTGCATCTGGCACCCTGGCGTGAAGACCCACAGTTTATGCCCCCTCCCCCAAAGAGTATGAATAAACCTGTCTTGCTCAGACATTGTGCAACAAGCACTTGTATTACAAGCGGTGTGTAAAATCTTCATCTAAAGCATCAGATATGGATGTTATTATTGTACAATGACTCTCTGTACTACTGTTTGGCCCCGTGTGTCTGTATAATGATTTAAAAGTGTGATGTGTTTTAAATGTAATCTGTCTGGACAAATTATAACATGCATAGTTTCTCCCCAACTGTGATTCACGCATCACCGGGTGACTGTAATGAAAACACATCATTTAATAGATTTCATTAATAGTTCAAGAGCTGTAACTGTACTCCTGATAAGTATTGAGACGGGAGGCAAGGGAGGACTGTGGTCACTCAGCCCCAGAGACAGGCTCCTTAAGCAGGCTAATGAAGTCGGCCCGGGCCGTGAGGGCTCTGATGGTTCCAGCAGCTGCGTGCTCGGGGAACAAAGGAAATATTTAACACCTCATAAATTCTGCTAAAACCTGAAGAGAGGACCTCAGAAAAAATACGCTCACAATCCGAATAGTGAATTATGAGAGACAGGCAATCAACAAAGGCACGGACTGACAAGGAGAGTGACAGAATCGCTTTTGACATGTGCGTTAGTTTACAATTTTCACTCGTGAAACATTAGTACAGCATTCAACGTGTATTTAAATCTGGAAATCGTTTATTTTTGTTTTATAACGTTCTCTCATCAGATTGTGTACGCTTCTGTTTGACTCAGAAAATGTATTTCAATGAGATTTAAAGTGGCATCTCATAGGAAAATTTTAATTCGGTCATCATTTACTCACCCTCTTGTCATTTTAAGCCTGTGTGACTTTCTTGCTTTCTCACAACACAAAAGAAGATATTCTAAAGAATGTTGTTAAACGGCAACCATTTGGTTTTGTGTCCATACAACAGAAGTGAACGGGTCCCGGCGCTGTTCGATTACCGACTTTCTTGAAAACATCTTCTTTCGTGTTCTGCAAAAGATAGAAAGTCATACAGGTCTAAAAACCGACTTACATTGCATTGTATTATACATTTCTTTCTGACTATTTGCCATCCCTTGGGATCGAACCCATGACCTAGGCATTACTAGTGCCATTCTCCAACCACTGTGCCACAGGAAACCCCAAATTTATGACCAAATTTTCATTTCTGAGTGACAGTTTGTGCCAGTTTCTGTTCTTTTCTAGGGAGACTGGATATTCTCTGTCAAATCATGAATATATGGAAGTAGCAGAGTAGAGTTTTATTTGCCAGCCTTTACATCCAACTGAAGCAATTCATCCTTCATTGAAGTGTTACCATAGCAAACAAATAGTGATCAACGAACACACTTTGTATGGGAAAACGATATTAATAAATCTACTTGCTTTGTTGAGTGCAAAGGTCCAATCACGTTCTGACTTTTACTATCCTCAGATATGCAAGTTTCTGTGAATGAACCCTGTGACAATTTAATTCCGCTCAGTGGCCATACATCTATACGTTCAGTCAGGCGCTCCCTAATCTACAGAACCACATATGACTAGATGATCATAAGAGAATAGAGGAAAAAGAGAGACATACGGAGAGCCACATAAAGAGAGACAAGGGAGAAGAGTGACAGAGAGGAATTGTGTCTGTGCGTCTGTGTGTGCGTGTTCTGTCCAGCACCATTGTTATTTCATTAGGGTGTAGGATTACCTCCATTAACTCAGCATGTCGGCTGGACCTAAAGAACCTCTCTCCCTCTCATGGACACATGGACTTTCCATTAAAGTATCACAAGGCAAGCCTAGTGATAAATGAATAAAGCGCTTGACATCCACCTTAAAGATGTAGCCGTCGCTCCTATATCGCCGCACACGAAGGCAACAGCGACGCACTATATTTAATTGTACTTATTTGCCATATTCGCTACAAACGTGTAGTTGTGTGCTGTTTGGTAGCGTATAATAGATTTGTTCTGTGCATTTTTTTGCACAAAGTCCAAATAAGAGCTGAATTTGGGTGTATGTTTGTGGAAATAAATGTTTTATGTGCGTTCAATGGCATAGCTGGTAATAATTAATAGGCTGTCTAATAACAGGAAAACGTAATATACCTCTACGGCCAGAGCATTACTTCACACCAGGGGATGCTGAACAGGGCCCTGACTCATTATGTGCCTCATGCACCCTCTCAACAGTTTCAAGACCATGTAGCACACTGGCAAATGTAATATATGCATTTCTGGTAAGACAATTGCGTATGAAGAGTTTGTTTCCAAAATGAGATAACTCCATTTAAAAAGTGTTTTATTGCGTGAATTACCTGTATGTTTTGAGTTAGTATGGCTTAAATCAAAACAAACCAACTGCAGTTTGATTGATAATAATTGTAATGTTTTATTTAGGAAATAAACTAGGTCAACCTCAACGCTTTAACACATGCAATTATTTTATTTTCAGATTAAGGCGTCAAAATATTTAACGCAAATAATGCAGCATCCCAAGTTTATATTGTCATTCTTTTGATCACTGAAGCCTGTAAAGTGTTTGAGAACTTAATTCAATTTATGTATATTTTCTACCTGTTAGACATGATAGCTCTCAATTATACTGCTTCAAAGTTAGGCTATAATTAATGTTAAAATAAAGAAAAAATCATACATTTAATGGAGACATCAGTTGCAGTACTAAAAGCAGAATGTTGGCTTTCATTCATAAAATGATGTTGTAAAAGAAATGTTATTTCTACATTAATTTGGAGACTAAATGTGAAATAATTAGATGTAAAAGTTTATTTAAAAACATTAATGTTGTATGCGAATAATTGTGATTAATCACAGAATAAATGTATGATTAATCAGATTTTTGTTGACATTTTTGCTTTATTTGTACAGTTACATTTACATTCTACATTTAGGCATTTGGCAGACTTACATTGCTTTATCCTATACATTTTACATAGGTATTTGCAATCCCCTGGGATCGAACCCACAACCTTGCGTTGTAGACGCAATTCTCTCACCACTGAGCTACAGGAAAGCTCAGTTAATTGAGAGAGAGGACAGGAAGCGAAGTGGGAGAGAGAAGGGGGTGAAAGGACCACAAGACGGGAATCGAACCCCAGTCGCAAACGCCCCACATGTCAGATCACTGACATCGGCACTGACCAGGTTATTATTTTCATCGATTGATAGCACTAATATAAATTCTGCAAATATGAATACATTTTTAAATGTTTTAGTATGTTTTTGTGTGAAGAAAAAAACGTACCTCTCTATCTCTTTTCAGAGACATTATATGTCTGTTAGAACGACTGCTGAATGCATTCCACTATATTACAGTCTGGTGTATTGAACAAAACCACGTCTTTGACTGCCAATAGAACTTCACGAGTGGGACTATTGAGCTATCCTCTGATGACCTCAAGACATCGTTCGTATACACGTCCTGCGAGTACGTACAAATTAGTGGGTTACCACAATTGCAAGTTTATGAGCAGTCATTGTGATAAGGTAAAAAAGTGAATTTGATTATTTGTTACCCGATGAATCATCATCCGACTAAGTAAAACCAAAACAGTCATCTTACCCACAAGCCCCGAAATGACGTGGACACAGTGGAATGCGCTTAACTCCCAGCATGCTTTGAGACCACGGTCCTGGCTTCGACGTCCTGGTAACAATGGCTATCTCCAAGGATAACACACGACTTGCCAATCTTGAAACTTCGCCCCTGATAGAATTCACACACAATGTGCTTCTGTCCAAAACCTGCAAGTAAAAACGTGCACCGTGTTTTTATTACTAATGAGTTCATGCGGGTAAATATACACAAGGGTTAAATTAGTGAGGATATGATCAGAAAGTAACTGCATGAAAGAGTGTGAAAACAGAGTTTCTTTTTTCCATTAGGGGAACATTCCTTCGACATGCCTTAATAATCCAACTAATTAGCCTTTCGCGCTTTAATTATAAACTTCCATCAGGAATATCCACAGAAATGTTTTCATTTGGATTCTAGGTGTGGTATATCTCCGCAGCTAATGACCTCATGTTTGAAAGGTCCCCAATTACTCTCAACTTTAGAGTTCAGTACTGGCAGTGACGGTGAACAGGTCTGAATCAGCTCCGAAAGAACACATCTCACGCGTCGTAATTACCCATGACCTGCACCTGCAAATATGACCGTTAAAATTTCTGAAATGACACTGTGAAATTAAATGGACAAATATGGGCCCTGTGTGAGCCTTATGGAACCGAATGAAGACAAGTCCTGACCCTTCAGTTCATCAGGATGATGAATCAAACTAGTACAGCAAAACAAAATCAGTTTCTAGGTTTCTATATTCTATATTCTTCTCTAGTTTCACGTCCGAGCATTCTTTTGACATCACCTGTCAAATATGTCTAAAATTATAATAACTCGGTGGAATCCACCTCATGATTCCCACATCCAAACGTGTCTGGAGATCAAATATGACATACTGAAAGAACCGCATTTAAGTTTTAAACAGCCTCTTCATAATTCTCACGCCTCTTCTATATGGAACAATTGTTGGATCTTTCATCCAAAGTCCTCTTAATTCATTTTGCACAGATGGTTCTCCCATATCCTGTCCACTTTATACCACCATAAAAATGGGATGATTATTTAATAAGTTTTCATAAAAAGGAATTCCCTAAAGAGAGCCAGAATGATCTTTATCGATGATTTTATGCAAAGCGACTTACTTTGTCCTTTACATTTGTTTCCAAGTATGTACAATCCCCTGGGATCCAACCCACGAACTTGCCGTTGTTAACACCATGCTCTTATGGTCTTTGAAGATGGATCTGTTATACAGTACGTTTTGTTAAACAAAGATCTGTAATTCTCTTTGACTGCCCCAGTGTTTAACTGGTCACTGTCTACCAACCAACCCCGCTGGTCTTTGACACCTGAATTTATTTCCTGTGTTTCATGTGTGTGGGTGCATTTATGCTAGAAAAACAAAGATCAAGGGAAAAAAGAAAAAGGATATCAACCCCTCAATTTACGATGCTTTAAACAAAAGGGATCGTTTTAAATAATAAAAACACATACTTCCCATTCTCTGAACTGTACACATATATGTAAACATGTACACGAACAGAAAAACCAACATCGCTCTATTGGCGCCAACACTGACACACAGACCAAAGAGGGAGTCACTCTGTCATACAGAGGAGAAGACTGCTGGACAAACACTTTTGTTGTACATCTCCTGCTTTGATCAATGACCAAAACAACAAACTGGTGATGTCTGATTCAACAACAAATCATTCTTTTGGAAGGTTTAATTGATTTGCTACTAGCAAGTAACCGGAGTGCAAAAAACAACAATGTTGGAAAAACATTTTAGGCCCTAACTAAAAAAACACAAATGCACAAACACATACGGCTTTCCAAAGAAAAAGAACCCATTTATTTTTGATGGTCTTCTCAAAAATACACCAGAAACTAGCATAGTGCACGATTCAACTCTTTAGCATTTATTTAAATGCAATATAAAAAGGTTTTTAGTAAAGAACTGCATTGATTATATTTGAACTAATTGTGAGTTTGAAGACCATTCCTGCAGTCAAGTGACCTAATAATGACAGAGATGACTGTTTTAACCCCGGTGAGGCAGCCAGCGCATTGGGTCATATTTCAAGTAATGCCCTCACTTCTTTAACAAGGCTGTGACAGAAAACGTGTGTGTGAGTGTGACCTAAAACTGGCTGACAAGGACCAATCCATATCCTTGATTCAGGGGGTCATAGCTAATGCTATCATGAGAGTGCTAATGATTTTTTCATTAGCTAATAGAAGCTCAAGTTTCCTCTATGCTTGCGAGACTGTGTGAGAGAATTAAAGTCTGATAGAGAAAACTGAAATACTGTAAGTTTTATGAGGTATATGTCATGTAAAAATCTATAATACATGCTTTATGTAATAAATCCAGTTCTATAAATATGTTTAGTTTAGAACACCCAGAGCTCAGCACATATTATATAATTCACCATAAGCTAAAACGGGTTCTTAAACAGAAAGAAAGGCTATCTCTAACCGCCCAACAATGTTTTCTTACTGACCATTTCATCAGAAACAATGTTTTTCTATTTTGCGCCTAGCCCGAAGTTATCTTCCGGTCTGTTTTTGTTGATCGGTCTAGCTAGTGGCTAATAATATAACTATTTATATTTCAGTTAATTTATGTTCACATTAATTTATATTAATATTGTACTATATAATAACTTAAATTTCATTATTGCCAATGTTATTAAATACAAAATTTGATGAATGGGTGCTGTAACTTTGTCGCATTTAAGTTTAGCCATGTAACTGTTCTTATACTGGTAACCGAAAAATAACACTGTCTAGACACACTTTTAACTTGCTAGTAAATGTGATTTACTCATTATTTCTTTTGTTTATCAGAAATAATCTGCAGAGAATAATTATTTGGGGAAGTGAACCGGAAATTAAATTTGGGCCACAAAAGCACACATGCGCAGTAACGTTTGTTTATGTTGTTACTTTGTAACCGTCTATATGTAGGTAGCTATGATTCATAATTTCTTATGTGCAGGGAAAAGTTTAAAATCTGCCTAAAGTAATCTTACACCTTCCATTCAAAATGTCCTAAAACACGCCCAAAAAAACAAGGGATCCCAGGCACAAACAATGCACATGAATACACACACCCTCTCTTATTCAAACAGTAGTTCAAAATGATTAACTGGCTTTACCTCTTTTTGCCCTATTGGAATTACCTCTCTCTTTCTCCCTCTGTTAATGCATTCTTTTATGTCATCTCGAGTTTCCTGGATTCTGCCATCGCCGTGGTAACCCCTCCCTCCTCTGGTCCCTCAGGTCCTGCCGGATGGGATGCTTTTGTCTAGCTGCCACATTTTTGGGGTAAAATGATCCTGTCCCCTTCACACACACACACGCACACACAAAGTATTTGTACAAACTTGGCATCGTTTCAAAATTCTGGATTTAGAGAGATTACATAGAATGAGAAACTCACAATTACTCCTCAATGCTTCAGTCCACTGACCATATTCATACACTTGTACGTTAAATCATTACTCAAATTGATAAAAACGCTCTCGCACCATCTGCGATGCAGGTCATCCCAGTCCTGAATACCTCAACAGCTGCTAGGCACGCTCACAGGTAGGGACAGCAGGTGTGTAAGACAGTTTCAGAATTGTGTCTCATTCTCCTCCACTTCCTGTCTGTCTCTCTTTTCTTCCATTTGTATCATGTCTGTACTAGGGCATCCAAAATGGCACATTATAAATATTGTTTTCAGGTTTTATTTCTAATTCTGTAACCGTGTTTATGTCTGCGTTTAAGAACACAAGTCACAGAGGTGTGTGTTTTTGTTGAGCGTCAGAGTAGTGGTTCTCAAACTGGGTCCCCCAAGATGGATCCAGGGGGGCCGCAGATTTTTGAAATATAGAAATTTATCACAAATTTTATGCAATCGAAACAACAGAAAAATAAGCCCACCAACCAAAATAATAGATGTTCCAGCGTTGTATAACTGAATATGTTTTTGATGTTATTAAATTTGTAAGATTTAGAGCATAAATCTTTATTCGGGAGGCAGCAAAGCAATGCAACCTACACAAAGGGGGCCTTACAACGAAAAAGTTTGAGAACCACTGCCCTAAAGGGTCATACTGTAACTCTCCAGTATGTTGCCGCTGAACGTACGTCCCTGATCGTCTCTAGTTTCTCTTAGTAAATGATCTGATTAAAAAAACTGCTTTCAGCCTGGTCCGTCCAAAAACAGACAGCTTCAGAAAAAAAGGAGCAGAAACAAAGAAAAAGAGTGAGTGAAACGAACACTTGGAAGCAGGACAAAATAAGCCATACCAACGCCTGAAGCTAGAAACCACCAGACAATAGAAAAACATGGCTGTGAATAACACACCCAAACAGACTTCGAAAGGACAGTAAACCGGTAGTAAAACTTAAAAACTATTGCTGTAATATACTGTACAAGAGTTGCACATAACCGTTGTATAAGAGCATAATAATACATAGTTTGATCACTTCGAAATCTGATTAGTTCTGGATGTTCAGTCCTGTTTGATTAGAGTTTGGTTATATTTATAGTAGCTGTGTGCTAACCCAGGGGGGATCCGAAATGGCACTTAATAAATTACCGTTTCTGGCCAATAACTCTCGGTATTGATTTGTAAAGTGAAACCTGCTTAAGCTGTGACCTTTAGTGTCTCCCGAGGCATCATGGGAAATTTCGTTTAATTGATAGATAGGCAGATGTGTGGATGACATCACCTCGCTATTAATCAAGACAGCACATATTTATATCTCAGAGAAGTACTGATTCGTGTCCACTGTTTAAGATGATTAAAATCACAATTGACGCAATTAAAAACTAAGGTTTTCACCATAACAGCTCAGATATCAAGATTTGTTGGTTTAAATACCCACTTCATATCAAGTATTTTAAAGCCATTTTTCATTATTTTCCATAGTCTGGTAGCTGACGCTTCTCAGAATTGTCACATCAATGACGGTTCATATTCCTCATAAGGGTACATTCAAATATATTAACTATTTATTAATAACTTAAATATATTACTATTTTATTAAGAGCAATTCCTTCCATTTGTTATGTATTATTGCGTTTTACATTTATACATTTGGCAGATACATAAAAGCGACTTACATTGCATTATACATGTAGGCCTTTGTGCGATTCCTGGCATCGACCCATGACCTTGGCGTAGCTAACGCCACGCTCTAACCACCGAGCTACAGGACCGCTATTATGGCATTTGCTTTGTGCATTTTGAATCACAAAAATCCAACAAAAAGCTCATCTTAAATATAAAACGTGTGTAAAGGGATTTCCCAGTGGTTAAAGAAACTTGAAAATTTGTGAAAATTATACACGACCATATGGCCTCAAAATGGCTGCCTATCTGCCGGTTGTGAACTGTCGTGCCGGCTTTTAACACGGCCAATTTACCTTAGATTTCACTACGTATCTCCAATGTCAGCGAACAGACAAAGGGCACAAGGTAGTCTTGCTTTAATACTATATAAATGAGACGAAAAGTCTCCATAATCCCGAATTAATGAAACCATCGCGCCCTCGTCCTTTCAGCACGACGCTTGATGGATTTTGGCGGTAAGCGCGTGGGATGGTGTGTATGAACTGCGCAGTGCCAGGCAGACCGCCGGGCACGAGGCTCGCTCCTGCGCCCGACCGTTGGCCGCGCCTGCGACGGCCGGCTGCAGCTCGACGCGTGTAACTCGAGCCCGTAGCCGCCCGTCCGTCAGAAATAAAAAATCATTTGTCCGCAGCGGGCGCGCGGCTTGATTAAATATTAATAGCGAGAGGGAGACTGTTATCCGGTGTCGCGTGAAAAGTGATCCTCGGCCGCTCCGGAAGGGCATCGTGGCCTCGCGGGTGGACGAACGGAGACGCGCCGAAAGAACAAAGTATGAAGCACTCAATTACTTCATACTTGGCGTGAGTTATGCGCAGGTCAGTATGTGTCACTTATTGCAGAGCACGAAAATAGGTCTTAAAAAACACTTGCATCAATAGCACAATTCATACACAGTGCACGTGCTTCATCGCTTTAACCCTGATAATTAGTAGGTTCTCGGGTAATCTCGGGTTATATCACGCTTATCCAGGTCCAGTGGAAAAACGTTCCCATCACTGGAGGGATCAGCAAGTGCAGCTGAGTTTATTTTTCTAACTGCTTGATTGCTCAGCAAAACGGATAGAGAGAGAGAGAGGATTTCTCATTTTCCCTCGTTCTCTCTCCCCTCTCACCTCACTTCCCCTCTCCCTTTCCTTGGATTTGTCTCTATGTTGTCCTCCCTCCCTCTCTCTCTCTCTCTCTCTCTGTCGCTCATTCTCCCTCCCTCACTCGCTCCTGTCACTGTTTCCTCAATTTGACCTTCACCATCTGTTTTGAATGAGAGCACTGTTCACTTTTGTTTAAAGGAACGCTCAAATCAGACGTTCTCCCTGTCTCAGCCCAAACACAGTCTTATTACAGCATTCATTTCTGGAGAGTGGGGACCTCAGCCGCTCTCAATTATCTTCAGAATTCCCCTCTCACACACACACTCAGACGTTTGCAACGCTTATGCCCAAGTACTTCCCAACACATGTATGCTTGACGCATGATGCTCACGTACAAACACAGCACACATGGTCGGGGACACCCTGGAATATCACGAGACGGTGAATGATTCCAGTCTTTAGTTTGGGAATTCCAGCTTTAATTAAATCCGCGTGCGGCGGTCAGGGAGGTGGACGCTTAGGCAGAAAGAAACATACACACTCAGATTCAGACGCGCTTCCGTGAGATGAAGAACGTGTGTAACAGCTTGATGTGGATATGATAGCCAAGGGTGGTCAAAGAAAAACGTTTTTCTGCTGGTTTAATGAGCATTAATAAGTTAAAAACAGAGGTGTGTTTTATGAACACCTGCTTATTCTCCAACGCAGGATTCACAGTGAATTGCTCTCTTAGACCACCTCTCGATCACTAATCAACCCCACGTGGGCAAACATTTCACACCCTGTAGACACGCACACGGTCGTGTTCGTCTAACATTTACCTTGTGTGATCTTCTCTGAGCCGTTTACTCACTTCGCTTTCATCGTGGCATAGTTTACACCCCTGCTCGCACATTTTCACTTCAATTCAAAACAGGTTTCTGATGAAACACTTGCGAGATCAAGGACACTCTTTGTGTGTGTAATGTGCAATGGACTACTGGGTCGGATTCAAGGCACGTTGGTCAATTTTACTCAAGTGGAAGTAGTTATCCCTGATTTACCAGACACATACCTGAACACATACTGCACACACTTTATTTCCCTGTTATTGTTTGTTGTGTGGTTAAGCACCTTTAGCTTTGCGTGGTTTGGTTTTATAAAAGCACAAATGTGTAGCAGTTATATAGATGAACAAACTTACACACTTAGCCAGAGAAAAGCCTTAAACTGGCAGTACTTTACAGAAAAGGGGGTCATGAGACATCAGACTTGTCTGCCTATAGATTTACTGCCACCTTCTGGTCATTTTAATGCAGCACAGTTGTATTTATAAACAGAGCTGCGCTTTATTCTCACGTCCAAACCATACACACATAGGAGAAACATTCTTCCCCCAGTTTACAAACTTCCACAAATACTTTAACCAGTTTCAACGAAAGGACAAGCTGACACAACACACGCAAACTGACACTATATGAATGGATCCTGTCAACCTCACTAAGAACTTCCATCAATACTTTGCTCTTTTTTTGTATGTCTATATAGATACTCTATACTTTTATTTTATTTTTATCTTAATCTTTAATTTGTGCAGAATGTTTACATATTATTTTCCTGTGCTTTGCATTGTAAAATTTGTTTTATCGTGCCAATTAAGCTTTCTTGAATCTTGAACACAATTTTACATTTCTAGTGTTTTATTTGAATTTGGCAAGCATAAAGATCACACATTAACATACATTTCATTTGAACTCTATTTGACCAAATCAAGTTGGGTCAACCCAATAACATTTCATTGTATAAGTCAGCAAGTTTTATCGAAACTGTATTTATTAAAATTGAGTTGGACCAACTCAATTCAATTTTTTTGAACGAGTCTGTTTTTTATGAGTTTGACCAACACGTATTTATTGGATGGAAATCTTCCCCTCAATTAAATTGAGTTCAACCAATGCATAGTTTTTTTTTAGTGCATTTTGAGGCATAAAGAGATCGTTTGTCTCACTGCTTCCCCTGTAGGACGGTTCGGGTATTTCAGAGACTTTAAATTAAAAAACAAACTTTTGGGTCCAAGAGTCCCAAATAAAATATGCCCACTCTAAAAAAGCTTGTTCTGACTCGTGGTTGGGTAAAATATGGACGTTTAGGTTCATTTATATCTACAATTGGAGTTGTTATGTTGCGCAACCATGGGTTTAAACAACCTGTCATTTTTTACACTGTTTTCATTAAACAAAGAAATGCTTTTATTTATCTTAAAGATCTTAAATATATGTTAATAAATTACATTTATATAAATTGTTATACTTGTGACCCTGGACGACAAAACCAACAACAGATTTTACATAATCTGGAAGCTGAAGAAACAAGCTTTCTATTGATATATGGTTTGTTAGGACGGGACACTATCTGGCAGAACAACAACTGTTTACAAAGCTGGAATCTGACTGTGCCAAAAAAGCAAAATATTGAGAAAATCGCCTTTGAAGTTGTTATTCTGAGGCATTGCAGCAGGCCATCCACTCACAAAAAGAAAGTTTTTATATATTTACAGTAGAAAATTTATAAAATATCTTCATAGAATATGATCTTTTCTTAGTATCCTATTGATTTTGGGCAAAAAGATCCACTCACAATGTATTTTTTGCTAAAAATGCTCCCCTTCTACTTAAGACTGGTTTTGTTGTCCAGGGTCACATATATACATTTATATGACAGCACAACTCTTGTAAAAACGAAACATACAAATATAAATAATAAAAAATGACGTATATAATGAAATTGCCTAATATTTAATAATGTAACAAATATATGACAACTCAAAATGTTATGGCTCAGTGGGCGAGCTTTAGCTAATAGTTTATGTTTGACCCTCTACTCAAACATCACTCTTATTTAGGATAACTAATTTTCGTATAAAAAAGGACTTACAAGCATGACTTTCTTACTTTGTGGTGCAATTTGTTCTCTTCTAAACTAGTGCGCACTGTCATTAAATGCATATTTCTTCTCGTTCCTCCTCCCTATGTCGACCAGTCGCTGTTCAGTGTCCAGGTGCTGAAATCCATTGTGTCGTGATTGATGTCGTTTCAATCTCACTTTGTTCATCAGTTCACAAAGGATCATTTGAAAAGCCTTGTTCATCTCGTTTATCTGTTCGTTTATGTCAAGTATAATTCATAACGAGGATGTTATGCCACTGGCAAAACCATTAGGAGAAAAGAGGAGGGTTTATGAGAGAAGGATGACAGAACATGTCGCACTCAGATGCTCTCCAGACACAAGTAATTTAACATTAGCTCCGTCTTTAACCAACTTCTTACATGCAGCGTAAACATGTACTGACACACACGCAAACTCTTATCTGTCAGTTTTTAGAGCATGCGCGTCTAGACCACATGCCAATGTTCCCTCTCAAGAGACTTTTACGACTATAAAAAAAGAGGTTTGGGCAGCCGTCCAACAAAACAATTAGCCATATTCTCGCCGCGCATGGGAATCTAGGGTCCACTTTATCTTTCTAATGACCGACCCTCCCCTGCCTCCTCTCTCTCTTCCCGCTGCCGGGCAGAACGCGGCTGACCCGGACAACGTTCAGTGTTCTCCGCGGTGGTCTTATGGTGATGGAGAGACTTGCCTTATCCACGTTGATATATGTACGACGAACGCGCGCTTCGCAGAGGAAATAAAGGAAACTCCTTTTAAATAATACGAAAAAAACCTTTTGATTTTCACATGATGAAAGAAAAAGAAAACTAAGAATGAAGGAGAAAAAGGAGGTGTGGCGAGTTTTCCTTGGCGTCCCGTGAGAAAAGGATGCCCTATACAATTTATTAGCATGAGACATAAATATTTGTATATCTTCTGTACTGCCTCCAAGTTTTCAAAGAAAATGTCACAGGTTTAGCCATTTAGTACAAAGTTTGAAAAGCAACAAGAAAAATCAAAGCATTATGTTATGGTCGTTTTTAGGCCGAATTTGGTCATTTATGTACAAAATGTAGGCCTAAGATAAATATATGCTAGAACAACACTGAACATTTTTGAAATTCTCAGTTGTGACGTAAAACTCCCAATAAATAATTGCTGCAACTCAAGTTCATTTTGGATTCAATTTGCAACGTAATAAAATCCCGATCACAACATCTAACGTTATGCTAATTGGTGTCAAAATCGATTTAGTCAAAATTATCACAAAAAATAGCAATAGCAAATATTTAAATTCTTTCTCACCATAGGCTACTTGTTGTCGCCTATATTAAAAAAACATCACTCACTTTTATACTTATCAGCAGATTTCACAATGATGTGTATGTGTGTGTGTGAGCCTCCTTCGCTCCCTCAGTCTCCCTTCAGCCTCTCCTTACAATAACAGCGAGTGATGGATGATGGCGGCGGTCTTGTTATTGTCTTGCGCCATCAAACCGTTCTGTCTCACCGCGCGCCTTTCTGTAGTGCTGTGAGTGACCGGTGATGACTAGTATACCGTGGAATACAGTTACCGCGGGGGCGGTGTTTTTCTAAGCGGTAAGGCCCCGGCGTGGATGTGACATCGGGAATCCCATTATCGGTAACTCTGGGTAACTCGCGCTCGAGCCCCTCAGAGGAGTGACGCATAAATATCTGTCCGTGCGCTATAAACATAACGGTCACAACCCCGCGAGAAATTAAACAACGACTCCACCGCGAGATTAAGAGCCGCGCGATTTACAGACCTAAACACAGACCACGTCATGCTACATTTATCTGTTCTGACTTCTTTAATTCCCCTTAGTCTGAAAAAAAAGATATTTCCCTTTTTTATTTTGGAGAGTCAAAAAACGTTATGATCAGTAAAAGCGTTTTCTCTTATTTTCAACACAGCAAAGGCCATGCTTATCTGATGACAGATATATCACGATAACAAGAAGGTTTACGTTTCTTCCGATTAAGGGAATTAATCATGTTATCTGTTGAAGGCAGGTCGACATGTCCCCTCGTCGAAGATTTTGAGAGAAAAAGGTGGAGCGAAAGGATAACAAGGTTCACAGGTCAAATCAAAGTGAGTAAACATGAACTATCCGTCCTTGTTAAATCAAAACTCAATACATTCATAGGCCTATATAATATAATAAAATGCCACCTCAAGCACTATATAAAACATCAGCCATTTTTATTTACAATCGTCTTTTTGCCATCAACTGCCGACAGCAAAGGCGTGATGATCTTGACTCTCGGCGTAAGCAAAGCTATTTTATTTGGATAAATCTTTTTGTTTTTTTTATTTTTCTAAAAAAACGTGATGACAGCATTTATACAAAAACAACTGAATAAAACCACACTGTATTGCCTTGAACCAGCAAGGCATTGGTGTGAATATTTAAATAGATAGCAATTTCTTTTTACAGGAATGCGAGTGAGGATTTGGTCCCCAGTTATTCCCACTCGTGTGTTTAGATAGGAGATGAAGTGGCTATTAAGTTTTGATAAAAATACGTAAAATAGGTCCATGTTTGAAGTCCGATTTGTTCCTCAGGAAGCTGTAGTCCCACATAAACGTGTAGAAGTCAGCATTTCTTTAAGCTCGTTTTCTGGTTTCCCCGCCACCATAAATGGCCAAGTCTGTGGAAAAAAAAGAAAATGGGTTTAAATTAACAACAATCTGCAGTACAATTAGAAAACACACACAATTACAGAGAAAATACTGTTTGGGGGTGTAAGATTTAATATTTTAAGATCTACATATAGGCTAGGTAACAGGCTAAAGCGATAGGCCTTCTCTTTTTTGCTAAGTAAAAAATAATCAAGGAGAGAAACTTTTATGAAACTACATAAAAACAGTGAAAATGAACGATCATTATTTCTATAAGCACTGCCAAATTGTTTGGGAAAGTCATGTTTTCGTTGGTACAGATGGATGCAAAATAATATCCATGCGCGCATGTCACAAAAAAATCGAATATTAATAGCAGTCATAATGTTGTGCGAATTTTTTTAATGAATTATTAAAACATATTTCTTACCAAGTTGACAGGATGGATGTAGCCATTCTCGTATTTGTCATTGGCAAGTATCTGTCGTAGGTGAGCGATGTAACTGGAGGCCAGCCGCAGCGTGTCCAGCTTGGAGAGTTTGGTGTCCGGTGGAACCCACGGTAAAGTTGTCTTCAACCGGGAGAAAGCTTTGCTCAACACTCGCATCCTCGCCCTCTCTCGCGCGTTCGCCGCGTTCCTCTGTCCCGGCTTGCCTTCTTGGCCCACACCGTTAGTTGCCGATTTACGCATGGCTGCCGATTTGCGCCGCTTTCCCGTGGTTGCGGTAAATTCTGTAACCGAAGCCCCTTCGCAGTTGGAGCTGTCCCCTGCGCTCTCGTTTGATGTCCCCGGGTCTTTACCGGAACCGAATTTCAAAAGACCATCCAGCAGCTCAGACTCGTGAAATTCATCCACATCGCTGATTGAACCGGTGGACATGTTAAAGTGGATGAGGTGAGCTATGTAGAAAAATCTGAAAAGATGTGAGATGCGAGTAGAAACGTGTCCTGTGTCATGCGCGTAATGAAGTTGACCGTAACTTGTAACTCGCACGCTGAAGGGTCCATTTATCTCTCGCGCTTAGGGGCGTGCCCCCGCACGCGGCAACAACATGCTCCTTTGGATATTAAGACGAAACCTGTCCAAATATGTTTCCAAAATGCGATAATGACCAACGCTGTACAAATAGTGCAATCACATTATGTTCCTTTTTCTCACGCATGAAGCAAAAAAAAATTATCTAGATAAAATGTAGGCAATATTCAATGCAAAACTTGTATTTATTTGTGGTTATTATTATTATCCCTTTTTTGCACTGATTTTAAGGCAAAAGGTAATTTAAGCATAATAACAAGCCACTATTTATTCGTTTTGCATAATTGATCTTGAACAATTATTCAGAGCCATATATCATTATATAAATGTACAAATAATTCTCTGCTAATATCACTAAATGAGCAAAACTTAAAAGTGCATGTTAAAGATTTTTAAATGAAAGATTTTTCTTTAAAAGCTTATGAGTTGTTCAATACAAACAACAACAATAGAAGTTTTAATAATAGACTTATTATAATAATAATAATTTGTTTATTTCTTAATATGTATTGCTGTTATGTATAACAAACTGTTGTTACTCATTCTACATTTTTGTAACATTTTTATATTTTCGTGTTATATATCAGCTGGAAATGGCAACATAATAATAAATTGCTAGTTTATAATCCAAATGTAGACCTATATATACATATATGTATATATATTTAAGGCAAATGTAAATATTTGTGTGTTCCACGCTATGAATCAAGAAGCACCTGCACGTTCCCTTTGAAGTGACAGGTGCACACAACGGGATTTTAATGATGGATCTCTGACCGGAAATGACAGTTTTGCGCGCGCTTGTACAGTAGGATTTTTAAGATGGTACAGCGATGACCCCACACGCAATCGCGTATGGTAGAGGCCGTGAAGCTTTCAGCACCGATGCCCTCTAATAGGATCCCACGAGAACCTTCTCAAATGGCCCACTGGCGCCTTCGGAGGGGCACGTGAAATGGATACTCCGCGTCCCCAAACCCATGTTTTGCTATTTTAATGGCACCCCACACCGGTCTCTAATACAACCTCCTAATTCAAGCCAAAACATTCCGTTGTGCCGAGGTACTAAGTGGCGACGTTAAACGCGACTCAGGAGTGGTTTTAAATCAGGCGATGATTGCTACGACACACACGGGGGTATCTGGTCTCTCCTCAGTATTTTAGTGTCCTATGATGCTCTTAGTGTTGACGCACAGATTAAACCTGCACGCTTGACAAATTGCAGCAAAATCGAGAGATTTCCAAAAAGGTAAAGATGATTTTCTTGAGATGCCCTCACGCAGAACGTTCCTGTCTCTATCTATTCTGGTGTTTTCTATACATAAGAATAAGGGATTTTGACCTTGCCATAGGGCTTTAACAACAAATAGGCAATTAATAGGATCTTATTTCTTTTATGAGCAAATCAGACTTGGTTAAGATGCAAGTTTTAATTCTTTAACAAGCAGAATAAATTGGAAAACGGATAACAAAATCTCAGACTGTGTAAATGTGTCTGCACCTCCCTCCCTTGTGGGTGGGCTGGTCAAAAGAAAATAAAAGAGAGGATATAAGATTAATTGTCCTCCTGTCCTAGTGCAGCATTACATGAAGTGCTTAAAATAGCCTCAGTGTTTCTGAAGCCTGCAATCACACTCAGTTTCAGCTCATCTTTCCTGACACTAAAACGAAGAAAGATAAACAGACAGGTTAATGCAAAACAGCCCCTATATACTGGATGTATAAGATGAGCTAGTGTGGACGTACAGTGGTCACATTTTATATATCATATTTTTAGTCGAATTTGGAGCATTAATCCTTATGATCAAAGGTATCCTACATCGTAAAAACAAAAAAGTCGATTAATGAGGAGTTATTAAATACTAATTTAATAAATTAAGGAACTTTCACATGGGCAGTTAAACACATTAAACATTATTTTGCTCAATTGCTGATGTCATAACGTATGATGTCAGCTTTGAAATGACATAAGTAATGTGATATGTGCAAAAACACAACCTTCTTTCAGGGTTAAAGTAAATTCTATCAGTATTATAATTGCAGACTTAACCACAAAAATAAGTTAAAACATAACATAATAATAAAATTAAAAAAATTGAGAAAATTAAAAATGACTTTAAAACATAAATAATATAACACAGCGATATATCATTATTCCGGCCCTTAAAAAAGTAATGGTACATTTGTAATATTATAAATTGTAAATTTAAATATAATATACATTTCAGAAGTCTTTTGTAATACTGACTGCATATCAGATTCGACAGACAGCAACAGGTGAACAGCAGCCAGAATAATGAAGCCCGATCCTACGAATCCAATGGAATGAGGTTTTCTCAGCAGTGTTAGAGAGGATATCACTAATTAGCTCTAAAGGGTCAAAGGTGGCTAGAAACTGGACACTCAAATGTCCGCATCCGACTTAGAGCTTAAAAACACACACACAAACCATACACTGAGATACACACACACACACAACCAAGAGACGTGGTCACTCAACTCGCAAGATGACAGATCCCAACAACTGCACACACACTTAATCTTACATGTGCTTCGAAGACACATTCTGCAACGTGGCATCTTACAAACGCTCGTTTCTGCACAGAATTAAACTGCACGAGAGGAAAACTTTCAAGTGACATCCATGGTGAAAAAAGATGAATTAGAATAACAAAACAAGAGAAAAAAGTTGATTTACTGGCGATACAAATGACTCGGTTGGGTCAAACATTGTTGAGTCAGTTAATAAAAACATAACACCTCATGAAAGACTTTATATCTGACAAACTGTTTAATATAGACGGATGGTGTGGTTTAAACGCCGCTTAAGAACTCTGTTTTTAAAAGTGGAAGTCTGACATCTGATAAATTGGACAAATATCAGACAAATCTGTAGGTTTGAGAACATTTAGCTTCTTCGTTTATATAATTATAAGATGGCCAATCACAACGGTTGGATGCTATAGTTTCTTTTGTCTGTTCATCTGACCTGTAGGATACGAGATGCAAGCAAGAAGATGGAGAAGTGCATGAAGTGCAGTCTGGGAGGGACGGTGACCTGGAATGGATCAGCTGTCGAATATTATCTAGATGTCTTGCAGCTGGGTGTGTGCGTTGTATTTTTGTATTTGTGTGGCTTGTGTTGGTGTGTGTTGGGGGGTTGTGTAGCTAGGAGTGGCTGTACTCCCCTGCATCGGAGCTTCTAACGGCCAAGGTCAATGTCCATAGTCGGAACGCAAGAGTGTTTTGGCTTGTCGCAAAGTTTGAGGGAGCGCACAACTGCACCGGACGTGAATACTTGTAAGAGAAAAATCCTTTCAGAAGCTACAACTCAAGAATACTCATTTTAATGAAAAGCACTTTGGAGGGAACAGAAGAGTGTCAAGCACTCGGATGGCCAACAACAGTCAGTGACCATTTTGTACATAAAGAAAAAAAAAGAAATCCAAAGACAGTAAAATGTATATGCAGCTACCATATAACTTCTTAAATAAAACATTTCTTTTGCATTTTTTTCCACTACAAAGAAACAATTTTTAAAAAGAAATTTTCTTCGGATGTTAAATCCAAAGACAAAAATAGCTGTTCTATGGCATCGTAAAGCATCTTCATTTTGTAGAAACCTAAAGAAAGAAGCAAAACTGAAAGTTTCCAGTTGGAAAAATGTCTGCACTTCAACGTGAAATAAAAAAAATGAAATCAAACACAATGGAATGTTCCCAAACAGCATTTCCTCTCAGACCTGTTCTTTGGCAATGCTGACAACACTTTCATCATTTATCCCCTTAATCAGGAGGTCAAATCCATCTCCAGATCTAATAATTCTTAATGGAAAGTTCTTTCAAAGATATGTTTATGTAAAAGACAGACACACTTTGGGTTCATCCTAAAGTTGCATGTGGGGACGCTCGGACAGATGTGGGGTCGGCCCAAAGCTGTGTTTATGGGACGTTTTGTGAGATTGAGCCGAGTGTCTGATAAATCGATTTTGTGAGGCTGAGGTTATTTACATTCTATCTCTCACACGGCCAGAGATAAACGACTCTCTCTTTTACGTGGGCTTCATCACACTCAACCTATTGCTCCTCTTCCCATCACTTAAAAGTCTATGCATACACACACATGCTCATGCTCACCAGGTGCGTGAAACTTCATACTGCGAGTATGATTGTGTGTGTGCATTCTTGGGGATATATTTTCCCAAGAAAAAGGGACTTTTTTAATCCATTAATAAAGTAAACGATCTCTTAAATTCTAAAAATGTAAACCTTCTATTAGTTTTAAAAACAATAGAAGTTTATGGTATGTCGCTATTTAGCTAACAAGCAAACGTGTGTGCACTATGATAAAGACAGAGGCAGATAAAAAGCTAGAAGGAAGGAGGCAATCTCTATGCATGCGAGTACTAGAGTGAGTCACAAGGGACAAACTCTCTATTTCTTAATAAGCAGAGCCAGAATGAACTAGAAAGTTAAAAGATTCCATGTCCACAGAGAGCGTGTTATCATCAGGACGAGAATGTAGCTAACAACCCCCAAATTCCCCAGCATAACTTCAGTATCAAACCTCCTGTGTCCCACACGCCTTTCACACTAATCTCTTCAGTTTAAAGGTCCAGTGCATGAAATTTAGCGGCATCTAGCGGTCAACTAACAGCTCACTCTTCCCCTCCCTTTCGAAGGACTGTGGTGGCTGACACAGGACTAAGATGTCATCACATTTTCGCGTCTTCGAGCCAGTTTGTCCATTTAGGCCTACTGTAGAAACAACAAGACAATTCCATGTAAGGGGACCTGCGGTTCGTGTAAATAGAAATAGCTCAATCTAAGGTTATAAAAACATAACACTTCAATATGTAAATTCTTTATACACCCCTGAAGACAAAGTTATGTATATTATATTGCATTTCTGTATATAGATCCTCCAAAAGTATTACACACTGGACCTTTAACACCTGCTCGCTTGACACTCACATACCAGATGACTATCTTTAATAGTCTTTTCTAGAAATGTGACCCTGTATGACAAAACCAATCTTAAGAGTCAATTTTTCGAAATTGAGATTTTTACATCATCTGAAAGCTTAAGGAACAAGCTTTCTATTGATATGTGGTTTGTTAAGAGATGACACTATCTGGTGGAAATACAACAACTGTTTACAAAGCTGGAATCTGAGGGTGCAAAAAACAAAATATCGAGAAAATTGCCTTTAAAGTTGTTCATCAGGGGCACCGTAGCAGGCCATCCACTCACAAAAATAAAGTTTTTATACATTTACGGTAGGATTTTTTTTAAATTTCTTCATGGAACATGATCTTTACTTGACATACTAATGATTTTCGGCATAAAAGAAAAATGTGACCCTGGATCACAAAACCAGTCTTAAGTAGCACGGGAACATTTTTAGTAAAAGACAAAAATACATTGAATGGGTCAAAATTATTGATTTTTCTTTTATGCCAAAAATCATTGGGATATTAAGTAAAGATCATGTTCCATGAAGATATTTTGCACATTTCCAACCTTAAATATATCAAAACATTATTTTTGTAAGTGGATGGTCTGCCACAGTGCCCCTCATGAACAACTTTAAAGGCGATTTTCTCAATACTTTGATTTTCTTGGACTCTCAGATTTCTGAGTTTTAAACGGTTGTATCTCCGCCAGATGTTCGTGTGCTACATAAGACTGGTTTTATTGTCCAGAGTCACATATGTGCATCTAAAGTGTTTTTTTCCAAAGACCTTCAAAGACATATTTTTCCCAGGAACCAATGTTGCTTTTCAGGTTGTGGGAAATATTCAGAAAGAGGAGCAGAGGCCAGTAAATGAACACCTGGCAATCACGGAGAACCCCATAGAAACCACCTAGCATGCTGGTAACCATTGTGAAATAAAAATGTATTTTAATTCTAAATAAAAAAACTACAATACACACACACACACAGTAAAAAGGCACTTCTCGAAAATGTAAAAATCTAGTTCTGAGTGCTACTGTACGAAACATTTCCAAAAGCCAGCTGTCAGTCTAGACTAATCCCATAAACTAACACTTACAAGCTTTCTTCCGCTCTCTTTTTTCTCTAATACATACGCTTGATATTTCCCAACACCAGTGGCTGTGTTTTTGCCAGTCGTCCCATTAGCAGGATAATGAGAGAACTGGACAAAACTGTGCTGCTCCTTTCGAAACTCTGCAAACGTGACTCATATCTTAAACACTACACAGACAACACACTCGTACACCAGCATCATACTTCCATCAGTCTGTTTGACAAATCTGACACCACTTGTTTATGTCTCCAAACAAAATTTAATAGCATGCACGAAAGAGAATGGGTCGCCAATGAACGATTTGGATGGCTGAAGCAATTCCTCTCTCCTCTCTTTGTTCCAACAACTTTTAAAAAGGATTTAATTGCAGTTCGACTACTTCATATTAAGAGTAGCTTGCTTGACAAGCAAAAAGCCAACACACTCCCACATGTACGCTGTGCACCTTCTTATCACCAGAAATGAGTCTGAATGCCAAACTTTATGGTAATGAGTGGTGTGTGTTTGTTTTGCATGTGCGCAATGAACAATCAGAGGCTGATTCTGACCCACTCCCAGGAAGCTTAGATATCAGACAGGCTGAGATGGAGCTCTCTGGGGCTTCTGCAGCGCTGAGCTCACGGCTCGGAGCTGATAACTGGCCACAGAGAGCGCCGGTTGTCGGCCCAGCCGGGGAGAAGCCCTATCACAGAAGCGATAGCAAAGACATGATGAGGTCCTCTAATGCAATATGTCTCCAACTCCTACATTATGATACTGCACACGACTGCCTCCCATTCCTTACAAACAAACACACGTGACTTTATTTATTTTTTACTGATCTCCATATAGGAGGCCATTCCCGTCAAATTCCTTCTAATTTCTTCCGTTCAATTTGCAAACTTAAAAATGATGGTTTCATTTAAAAATGGGTACACAAAAAACTTAAAAGTTCAAAATAGATACACATATTACTGAAATAGAATTTAAAATGAAGCCTTAGGCCGTAAAAAAAAGTTTTTATTAATATGGTCCAAAACAGTACATTATGTAATACGACGATCGCTTTAAAGGTGCAAGAAGCCAATTCATCTATAACCTTGAAAATGTTACAGGTAAACAGATGTAAACAAAGCTTTAAAATAAATGCTTAATATAGGCCTATAATGAACCCTATTGTCATATGAAAAACGTTCAAAATTTCTATGATACCTAATCATTATGCGACATTATCTTGTCAAGATCAAGACTATCACATGTGCATCCTGAAGCCAATATAGCAGATTTGGTTGAAAACACATCACCTCGTAAATAGGACAAAGTGGTGTGAATTTGTGGAATAATCTACAATTCTTCTAAATCTGAAGCTATATCGAATGAGGGTAAAAGCAAACACTGACCCCCCAAAACTGCCACTTCAAAATCCTTCACCACTCTGTCAGGTTTCGGTTGGTCTAATGTGGTCTCATGTCTTCCCAAAGGATGTTAGTACAGGAAGGAAAACGAGGAAGCAGAAGTGGTCCCAGGGGTGTGCACGTACCTTAAATGAGGGAATCAAAGTGCGCAATAGATCAAGGAGATGTTTCTGTAAGCGCCACAGTCGATCAATCAATAACATGTCGTTATGCTTCACTACAAACTAGACCGTGTCGGTTTACATTTACGTTTGCATACTGTTCGTTAAGCTAAAATGACAAAAGCGTTGTATGACGGAATAAATGCACCCTTTCATTTTCTTTAAACGTGAGCTGCGTAAGTTGTCTGTAAGTGTCTTGGGCTCGAGTAACTCACAGAGATGGAGATGCGAGATGTCATCCAAAGTTATGATATTTGAGGGTGTTTGTCGTTCAACAGAGTTGCTCATATCAGTCGTGATGCTGGATTCTACTTTCAGCTATTAACAAAACAAAAACAGTCACTGTCAGTGAAATTTGCGCTTCTGTTTGCCTCGTTCGTGTCAAGTGTGAGAAACTTTGCGTCATCGCCATATTTGACATTACGTCACTATTGATAGGCCTACAGTTCGCCTATATCACGAGCAGCAGAGGGGTTGACTCGAGTTGACTTTGACTATTTATTTGTGAAAAAAGACCGAAATAAAAGACTCTCCTGTTATTTAAGAGAGCGACAACGAGTGCGCGCGCGAAATGCTATCCAAATGGCTTCCGATTTCTTTTATGCGTCGCATTGATGCATTTTTTATCCCGTGATGACATGGGAGCTGAGAAATCCCGAAAAATGTGTGCCTCTTTAAAATATTTGTTAACTATGTAGGCCTACCAATATATATATATTAAGAGCTCTTTTCCAAAACGCATTAAGTGCCAAATTAAAAAAAAAATGAGTTTGTCATGCCATTTTGCTGTGTACTAAACCTATTCACTGCTCCATCAATGTTTCATGCCAAATCGCTATACTTCCTTGTTTAAAATGTACTGCAAGATGCAGTTTCTTTCCAAAACCCTATAAATCCCGAACCTGTTTTAGCCTAAATGCGATATGTCCTCTCGACCAATCAGAATTCGCTCGTTAGTGATGTTTGTATGTGTTATTTCTAAATTATTTGTTGCATGTGGTGGAAAATATTGAAACATGAAATTGAAAATATTTATTTTATTTTACTATTTAGTTTGTTACTATTTATTTTATTTGGCTGTTATTTATTTCATGCATTTGCATTTATTTGATATTAATTTATAGTATGAGTCCCTGATGTCATATGTTTAATGTTCTCTTGTTTGTTTGTTTTTAAAAAGAAATATACCCCAAAAAAATTGAAAAAAGGATGAATTTGAGGCGTTTTGAAAAAAATAAAAATACAATTTGAATTCACAATCCACAATATTGTTGTTTCATTTAACAATCATTGTTTAACATGTTCAGACTCAGCCAACAGACCATTTTAACAGGATAAATTGAATATTAATATAATATGAAAATTGAAATGTTTGGGTCTAGTTAAAAAAAAAATATTTTCATGAAAACTATTAAAATGGATTTATAGCGTTTTGGAAAAGAGCTCTTCATATATTTCTCGTGGATAAAATGTACTGCGTTAAAACAGATGAGTAAAATTTTTTTAATGCAATGCAAATACGGCAATATGGTATAAAATGTAATCGTATCATTTATTTACAGTAAGCAGACATACTACTTGTACATGTTTTGAAAGTCTTATTTAACATTTGTAAAAAAGTTGTGGGTATAACTAACTGTAACACTTATTGTTTAACATAGACTACCCTAAGCCAAAACATAACCCTTCCCCTAAAAAAACAATGATAAGAATAAAAACAAACAAGCATTGTTTACTTTGTTTATAATTAACCCCGCCCCCAACACACACACATAAGTGTGTAGAGGATTAGGGGTCATTAAATCAATCTCCCATCCTCCTCCTCCTGTGTGTACTCTAACCTCCATCTATTCATTGGCTATATCTTTTTCATCTTGACCATATTTGTGAATATGCTGTTTGATTGCTGATATTTGCTTTTGTATCTCTGTTTATTGCCTGTTTAGCTCTGTGTTAAGTGTCTGTCTGCTTCTCAAGAGACCAGCTGCAGCGATTCTACAGCACTTCCCACGTTCACACACATTCTAATAATTTTGTTTTACTCTTGAGCTGAGGCTGCAGTCATTACTGGCTATTTAAGCTCTGTTATACAGAGATGAGGTGAGCGATGACTGATGATTGAGACGTTTTCTTTAGCGTCAACACTCAGGGATAGTCACGGCGGAGTGATTTATGTATGATAAGTCCAAGCTCGATTTCTCGTTCACATAAGCTGCATACACACATATAAGCACCTGTGTGTCCTCTGGTTCTTTTTGTGGTCCTTTTATCTTTTTCTCGTTCTGTAAACATGACACGGAATTCAGCTGATGAATAAAGTTTGCAAAGACATATATTGCTGCTGTTCTCTCTTAAAAACATCGTTCACACAAAAACAAAAGTCTGCAAATTGCATATGCCTCATATCAAATCACCAATGACGTTGAACAACGAGGCACTTTCCAACCGGGTTAAATTGCCTTTGGGAAGGGGACGCCCCACAAAACAACGCTCCGAATAAAAAGAAGATGACATTGTTTTAATTGCGCTTTTTGCCAGGTGAATTTTAAACAAACACAATTGGAGATAAAGTTATGTTGTTCCATCCAGAGTTTACACATCAAGAGCTTTACTCTTTAAAGGGAGTAGGGCATAGGGATGATCACTTTGGAACGGAAAGCGACACATGTCTGAATTGGGCACATGATTTTAAAATGCATTGAACAAATTACATCATATACCCTAGTTTCTCAGTATATTAAGTTTGTCTTCTGTGTAACCTCAGTTTCCGTGAAGCACATCTGCCAAATATTTTGATAACTGTCAGTGAAAAACTTGTGCAGTAAATCTGCATTATGGCCAGATTTCAAACATAGTTTATCAGATTCGTCCACACATTCCCTCACACTGCAGCCGGTCAGAGTTTTTCCAAACAAGCAGAAAAATGCTTAACATCTCCAAAACGTGTCAAGTCTTCCTGTCAAGTTGGTGGACGGAGTTCAGGCCAAGTGTCTGTGGAGGAAAGAAAACAAGCTTAGTGTTTGAACTGCTCTTCTTAGGAAACCTCCTCGGGTCAAAGGTCAGACTGTCTCTCAAACCGTGTCTATTTGTATCTCTTTGTACAAGTTTTTGCATCTTATGCTGTGACCCGTATCTTCCGGTTGTATCTCTGAATTGTGAAATATTAGTCCATTTAATCCCAGTAAATTGCCTTCTTGATTTGTATATATAATGGGTTTGGCAGTGAAGAGAGGTGTTTAAAAGGAATCAAGAAGCAAAATTTGGAGTATATTTGGTGTGTGTGCAGAGCTTTCAATCCATCATGTTAATGACAGTGTGATGGTCCCTATATCTCTTTTCCTCATAATTGAAGATAATAAACATATATGCTCTTCCCTTATGTCGTTTTTTTCCACAGCGTCTCATTCATTCATTCTCTCTCTCTTTCACACACACACACATGCGTCTGAGAGGGGTTAATGCATATGTCCACTCTCTCATCCATACACAGCTGTGCAGATAACTTTTAACCCCCCAACACCACTGAAACACAGATGAGTGATCGCCAATAAAAGGTGCAATTCTTCTGCTTTAAGAAAAGGTAAAAAAATGTTTGGAGAACATAAATGAAAGAAAAATGGTTATGGTATTGCTTAAATTAAGAGAAAATATGTAAACCCTTTGTAATAATATTTCCCCGGACCTTGTTTGATAAATATCTTGATCTAAGCAGAGAACGTGTATTATTCATTTAGCCTATTTAAGTTACCTTAAAAAAAACTCTGGTGGGGAAGTTGACGTGTAACAGAAGAAAATGGGGATGTGACGACGCATTAAATTGTTCCTCTTGTAAAAGCTAGAGCTGTTTCTCATCTCACAATGACCTTTACATAGCAAGAAAAACCTTTGTAACCTTTGCTTCCAACAGCACATAACCCCATGACCCTACACACACCCTCACATATTTACAGTATATAGTTTTTAATAGTTGCTATAATAACTTCCTTGAGTAACATTGTGTGACCGAAAACATTGTGTTTCTGTACAAACACAAAAGCAGTTCTTTTCAAGTTTGTGAGGGGAGGGTCGGAATGGAGGAGTTGAGTGCTCACTAAACTGTGTTGGTGTGAAAATGTTAACCTCAAAAAGATAACAGTGCAACACACTAAAACACTACACACATTCATAGCGTATGCACTTTAAAACAGTAGACAGTGACATATGTGTCTGAGGTCAAACAGTCATTCACCTTCTTATCTGTTCTGTCTCACCTCCTCAGTCATCTACTGGTGCTAATCAGTCCAGAGATATTTTGGTACTTCCAGTACAAAGAATAGGACAACTTGTACAATTTCTACCACCAATGACATTTCCTGTGTGTCAGGATCACTCTCTGACAATGTTATTGTATACAAATCATCCAGATTCAGAATCAGATGGCGCAATCACGCATAATGTGCACAATAGCAATAGCATTTTTTATTTAACTGTGACTAAAACATTTTGACACAATGCAGAAAAATAAGCATTTTAATATGTTGTGCAAGATGCGCTGCATGTACCAAATATCTTTTTTTTTTCTTTAACAGAATTTTTAGAACCCCAAAACATAAAAACACTTCATCTTGAGCGACAGCAGAGGTCAGGAAGAGCTGTGACATCACTCACAGTGTCTGGGGCCCGACTGACGTCATGGCAACTTAGTCGGCCTCTTCCACCTTTTTTATCAGTTTATTTATCTCAAGGATTGGATGAGAGAATGAGAGAGAAGGGAAAAAAAGGTGTTTGTGATGAGAGAAACTCGTTTTTATAAACACATCTTCACTGCCTTTCTTTGTCAGTCCAAACACAGCCAACGAGCAACACCCTAGCACTTCAACTCCATGACAACAACTGACCTATTCCCCTCCATCCCACCTGTGCCAGCTCCTCTGGCAAGAGTGCACTTCCTGTTATCGAAAACAGCTTTATGGAAACAGCAAAAATATTCAAACAACATCATATGTGGCTGGTAAAATGTAAAAAATTTGACCTGGCGTTGTGTCTTCCAAAACAACATAAATATATTTTAATGTAAATGTGTTGGGATTAAAGGAAAGGAATGACTAATTCACTCGCATTTAATTGAACTTGTAGATTTAGATAAGCAAAGTATTCAAAAGTATTCAAGTTAGACGAATGTGATGATAGTTGTGTGATTTAGATGGTAAGAACGAATGATGTAAACACATGGAAGTTCCCAGACCTGTGTTTATGAGTTAAGTCGGATCTCACACACACACATGCGCTGTCCCTATGTCAGCTCTCTTTTTTTACGGCTTAGGGCAGAAAGACCAGGCACTCTAGTCTTCATAAATCTACCTACTTTAAATCACGAGTAGAAAATAAACCAGTGGATAGAGCAGGTGTGCATCTCTCTGTGACTATGATTGGGTCTCTTTCTTTTTAATCTGGATTTATCTTTCTTCGCCGTGTGATAAATATACTTAGATCTCAGAAAACTCACTCTCCATGATTTTACCGCATAATTCTTTACAATTGCTTCTTTATTTGAAAACTAGCAGGAAACATCGCATTAATTTTTATGTGTTACAAGATATATCTGCATAAAACTAAGAAATTATTAGGTAAATGAGTTGAAATAAAAACATTGAGATTTTGTTTGAGGTTTGCAAGTTAGGGTTCAAAAATAATATTAAAAATGTCATTATATGAATCAGGTCTGACTTTTATTGGACATTGTAAGCAAATTATTTAAACTTGCATGTTTAATTTGCTGTGCTTTAAGGTATATCCTAGAAAATTTCCTAGAAAAACATTTATATATGTCTCTCTGTAAAATCATCATTAGGATCAAAGCATCATAAAATGCAAAATGCATTCAAACATTTGTTCTATAACACAACATTAGTCTGTTTTCTGTTGCTGTGCTACTCCATATTTTAACTTATTGCTTTAAAGTCGTTATTAAGTCACGCTTTACATTTGTCACTGGGTTTTGCAAATATCTAACCAGTACATAGTGCTTGAAAACACAGTATTTAATTATTTGAAAGTAAAAAAGTCTTTTTTTCCATTTATAGAAAAACAGCAAATTTGAACTTCAAAGGTTTTGGACCAAAAATTTATCGAATCATTTCCCAAGATCTGTTGTACTTGACGTGTTTAACTCCAGCCCCAGATCCACTCCTGGTTTATTCTGGTAGCCCTGAGAAAAGCCTCATACTGGAAGCAGTAACGTTTTCATTACTTCATGTATTTACCTGAAAACACTTGAGATAAGAATGAAAAGCAAGACTCATCTATAAAGAATGTACTATCTAAGATGGCGGCTTTCCAATGTGCATGATTACCTAGAATGCATTATTGCAATCTCAGTGTGTGGTTTCTGTGATGTCCGCCCAACGTAAACATAGAATGGACGGCATGCTCCACCCTCCTTGTTTACAAATCACCCTCAGAAACATTTCCAACAGAACAAGCTCTGTTTAATATGACATTTAAGCATCTCTGTCTCAGAACTATAGACAGAGAGGCATCCAGATGCATTTGATATTACTTTTACAAGGGTTCTAAAGGTTTCCAGAACTCAAATCATGCCGTAAAGTCGTCCAATGCCCTTGATCTAACCCCAAACACTCACATACAAAACCGGTCCTTTCCCACGTCTGCCGTGCATGAACGTCATCTTTACTATCGCAACATGCAAATTTAGCATCATCCTTGTCAATGTGCAATGCCAGTTTTGATGCTATTTTAAAAAGACGCTTCTATCCAAAGCAACTTAAAGAACATTCAAAGGATACAATTTATCATTTAAAACGTTTCCTGTGATTTGAACCCGTGACCCTGGAAATGTGAGCGCTGTGCACTACCAGCTGATCTACAAGAAGACTTAACACAACAAGTACAGCACTTCCTTCATCTGACCTCCCGAGCCGTTCCACTGCAGTAAATGAGAATGATGGTTCTGGAGGTGACCAGAGCAAAAGCCGCAGTTTCTTTTTCTCATCCAAAGACGAGATGATAGGAAAACAGAAGATTGGAGAGGAGCTTGGTGGTCAGGGTTGGGCTCACGGAGAAGCAGGGAGTAATGGAGAATGTGTTTACTCTGCCTGTTCTGTCTGTTTATGTATCTTCTATCTTAATGAACAGCGCATTATTTCTCTCAGGAAGGGAATTTCAGTGATGCTAAGTTCTATTTTATAGTCTATAAACACACTTAAGACTCTGAAGTTCCAGCACAGCAGAGGGCGCGGCGTGAGGGGGACGCCGCTTGTGGTCTGACACCGCGCTAACCTGCTTTAAATCTCAGGCTTTATAGTAAACAGCTCTGGACATCTCTACAGGGCTTTCCACACACAAATTATTTTATTTACTTCGGTATGTTTCTGCCAGAGAGGCCCTTGAGATTTCACAAAGCCTATCTGGTAACCAAGGAGGGACTAAACAACAGCACTGAATCACTCCGAAGCTATTGTGCTGTTTTGCTTGGGAAACGTCCAGTTTGGAAAGAGAGAGAGAGAAGAGTCAAGGGTCCTGGAGTTTAGCATAGTTCATCCCAGCCCGAATTAGCACGATCAAAATGGCTTGGTAAACACATTCGAATGAAAAATTAAGGACGGATCAAAGGAATACAGCCTTTTTTCTGGTGACCTCACTGATACTATCCGCATAAATGTGGACGAGTGTTCAGGACATGAAATGCGGGCGACCAGGTGCCCTGGGTTAATTCAGTAAAACTCTCGTGCGCTCATCTTCAGCCACTGTTAAACGTCCCCTCGGACAGCTGAAAACTCTCAGCAAGATCCTCTTCTCTCAGACATGTTGGAGTGGCTACTTTATGTTTGTTGTCACCTTTCCAGAAACCGCAAAGCCCACGAACAGCGTTCTCTGTCCAGATGTATCCACTTTGGACAAAAGCCGCTGACCCCCAAACCTGGAGCCGAGACAGGACATAATAAACACAGCCGTGAAAAGCTGCGAATAATATCTCAGATAAAAGGTGTCAGACAGATTGAAAAGTGCAATGCTGGACGATACAATCAGACAGATGGACAATGTACAGTTGTTACTGAGAAGCCTACCATGAAGATGCAGATTCCTATGACATCATTGAAACTGTTTAATCAACATCTAATCCTCAGATGAGCAGATGCTTTTGACGATGTTATTATCTAAATCAAAATTCATGGATTTCCCACAGGTTTGAAAAAGATGATGTGCGCACCCCCTAGTGTACAAAAAGCACACTGCTAGTGTTGTCCATGTTGTTCATGGAGGTACGTTGTCCAGTCAAGTGTCATTTTTCTGCATCCATCTACGTTCAAAACAATTAAATGTTTGATATTTTTCCGTTTTTCAGTTACAGCTTACAGCAGGGCATATATACTACGATATAGTATTTTTGAGGGTACGTTATTTAAACAAAAATCGTAAAACACTGCTTTTTAACATCTCTTCACAAGAAAAAATTAAGAAAACAAGGGCTGTGAGTGAAAAATGATGACGTGTAAACTCAATAAAATGAACGAATTACCTCGAGCCGAAGTTCCATCATTATTAGCCGCTATAATCCTCCCATCCTGCGGGTGGCGCTGTGTTCTTTTCAAACGGACTGTTTTCCCGTTTCGCGCAGGAACTGAGAGACCGTTGACAACAATCGCCGGTTGTGTGTTGTATGTGCGTTGACGCTTTTGTTTACTTGTGATGCTCTTCCTGCCGTTAATTTGATTTTACAATCGTTTTTATTCACCTTCCCTGTCCACGTTTTTAAAATAACTATTTTTCGACCGCAACGTTGAAAGCTTTTCATCAGTCAAGTAAGTTAAAGTTGTATTAGCGTAGTGTGTTTGGTTTACATTGAAGTAACAACTACAACTCTGTCTTTTGTAAAACATTTGTATATTGATAATAAAAATGTAACACCATCACTTGTGTATTTAAGCTAAATTGCCCCATAATGTAATTGTCTTTGCGTTGTGTTAGTGATGAACGTAACGTTTAAGGTGCCCTGCCAAATGAATGAACGTTGTTGTATTAGCGCGATTGTTTGGGCTTAATACACAAGAGTAGCATGTTAACTTCTTGATGCTTGGCAGGTAGAAGTCACTTATCGTTTTGTCATAATCTTACACTTTAGAGAGAAACAATTTCACAGCAGTCACGATCTGAACACTTAACACTAATATGTCCGTTTCTTACTTTGGTGCATGTTTTGACCCTTTTGTACATCTATTGTGTGGTGCACACCCTATAAAAGATCCGAGGGTGAGGGCTTTTGTTTAGGGTACAATGAAGGTTAATCAATTACCTATTGGTCACCATGTCAAGTATTCAACCATTACATCACCCCCCCCAAGAATTTCAGTACTATTAGTTAAACCTGACCTGACTGATTATATCAACCACACGTTATATTATAACTATTTGTGTGGTACTAATAAGGCAGTCGCTTAAGGCCATCTGCTACTTGAATAAATTAAATATTAAATCAATCGGTTGCTTTTGGCTCATTATTGAAAACATTGTTTATCTGTTATTGCAGGTTGTGCTTTGGATTGTGACATGCATCTGTAAAGGGATTGTCAAGCTTCAACCACGTACAAAACAGCCCCATGGAACCCAGCAATGATGTGGCGCTTGATATCATCATTACCAACGTTGTGTCTGTCTTCAGAACTAGATGCCATCTAAACCTACGCACTATCGGTCTGGAAGGCACTAATGTAATCTACAAACCAGAAGTGGGAGTATGTCTAGATATTCAAAGCTTTGATGATTTCTCTTATTTATTTGGCGTTGTTATCCATTATTTAGGTTGATTGCACTTTAGGTTAAGCAGACTTGTATCAATATCAGCATTATGCGTTGCCTGAAATGATCGATGTATGTGGCCAATCATTAACGCACATTTATGTTCTGCGGATGTTTTTTATTTTTCAGAAAGTCCTGATGAAGCTTCGAAAGCCACGTATCACTGCCACTATATGGTCGTCAGGGAAAATCATTTGCACTGGAGCAACAAGGTCTCCTCACAATCTGTAATTCTAATGACAGGCAGCACAGACAAACGTTTGTGCTGTTTTCTAGTCTTGAGACGTTTGAGGTATTTAAATGAACTTGTAAATTTGATGTGTTTTTGTTTAGTGAGGAGGAGGCCAAATTGGGTGCTCGACGGCTGGCCCGCTGTCTGCAGAAGATTGGATTTAAGGTGACTGAACAAATGTATTACTACTTGATGATTTTGTAGAGTGCTTTGGAAAACTTACGAAAGTTTTTTTTTTCAATTTTGCAGGTGCGGTTCTCTGAGTTCAAGGTAGTCAATGTGCTGGCAGTGTGCTCCATGCCTTTTCAGATCCGTCTTATTGAGTTCACCAAGAATAACAGGCCCATTGCCAGGTAATACTTTGTTTTTTTCCAGGGTCCTCTAAATGGGTACTTTGATATCTGTATTTCTTTATTTATAATTTTCATTATACTAATGCACTTCAATAGTAGATATACCTGCATTTAGAGGGGTCGACCATTACACAAAACACTTTTTGACTTGTTTCTCGGTACTTTAATTGCATTTAAAAACCGGGCCTAAATGTGTCCATCAGGGACTGAGCAAAAATGTTATTTATAGTCCAACGAATATTCAGTGCGAGAATCATATCAATATAAGATTCTCAAAATGAAAAATGTATAGCTTCTTTTTCCTTAAAGATCAATAATGTAAAATGAACTTGACACATTTTTATTTATCACACTGCTTGTAAGGTTAAACAAAAGTCATTGCTAGTAGAAGGGGAACAGCGCTCTCTAGTGGTGAAAGAGTGTATTCTGAGTTGAGCAATCTCCTATGAAGTGTTGGTTCATCAAACTGCACAAAATGTTCTGTAGTTCAATATCAGCAGTGGTCTCACAAGTGTTATTGCGCGTGTGTATTTTTAGCTATGAACCTGAACTCCATCCAGCGGCATCATACAGGATCAAAACCCTCAGGAGTACAATACAAGTGTTTTCTACCGGCAATATCACTGTTACGGGTAAATACACGTTTTTTATATCATTTGATCTTTTATAACTCCTCAATTATTTGGAAATTCCTACCCCTATAGAGCTCTTACGCATACCTTTAATATACATATACCATAAAGAATATTTCTGACATTATTTACAAACATTGCATTTACCAGAGCAGTTTTTCATTTGCGCTCCCTCTTGTCTTTTCACACCTGTTAGAGTTTATTTCTTCTGCAGAACACAAAACATATTTAAAAGAATGTTGGTAACAGAACAGCACAGCCCCCCATTCACTTCTATTGTAACCAATGCAAGTGGATGGGGGGCTGTTAACGACATTCTTCAAAATATCTTCTTCTGTGTTCTGCGGAAGAAAGTTAGTCATACAGGTTTGAAATGACAAGAGGGTGAGTGAACAATGACAGATTTTCATTTTGAAGGTGAACAACTCCTATGAGGCATGCCATGCCTAAATAAAAGATTAGAAAATGTAATGCCAATGTTGCCTAAAGTTTCCAATCCTGCATTTATTTTGTAATGTTGTTTAATGTTATAGTAAACACTTAGCTTTTTTAAAGAAGAATAAGAAAAGCTTAATGCCATGACTTATTGTGATTTTACCTCTTTAGGACCAAATGTGCAGACTGTGGCATCTGCAGTGGAGCAGATTTATCCTCTTCTGTTTGAGTCTCGGAAAACACCGGCATAGAACACCCACAGTTAAAGGCACCGGTTTGAATTAAGCACCTTATCATTGAACGTTTAAGGCTTGTAACTGTTGTACTGTATGTGTCTACAAGGCAGCTTTTGCCATTTCACGTCCAAGCGGGTCTGGGTCGTGTGTTGTCAGAGTCATGCCTTTGAACGTTGACCTTGGTGTCTGGACCCCACTCGGAATAATGACGACCTCTTAAAGCTCAGAAGAGGACCATCAGTGCATTGACATTGTGTTGCAGACATCGTGTAGTTTATAAACACTTGACCTAACTGTATTACGATGCATGGACACCAAAGTTAAAACTGGCAGACGTTTAAGATCGCATTTTACTGAAACTTTTAGCTAATTTGATTTGAGTAATATCTTTATGGCTCATTGAATGATTCCAGGCATCTGGATTTAGAGGGCAAACACTTTACATTTAAACAGCTGATGTTGTATATCTGGTGTAAGCTGTTGGACAGAAACACTCTGGGATCGAAAGGAGTCTTTGGTCCACGTTTATGTAATATGTGCAAACTTTTTGTATTTTATAATAAAATAAGCCCTATATTAACTGATTAGGTCTCTCACTTTTTGCATGTCTGCAAAATAAATAAATCAGGATTTCTCATATCGCTGCTGAAACCTTGTATCTCCATATTTCAAGATCCCCCCCATAAATCATTCCTATTGGTCACTCTGGGTTTGTAAATAGCTCACCAATAAAAAAGTTTTGAAGTGCTTGACGCCATGATACGTGAATCATTCAAAAAGTTTATATTTTATACATGTGCATGTTTGTTCTGACAAAAATCACGTGTGTTTCTGAATGAACAGATATTTTGTGATGTATTACATAATGTGTCAATTTCAGATGTATAATCTGATCATATAATGCATGTTGTGCTAGAGAGACACAACTGTAGGAGGTGACAGCGGCATCAATTCTCAGGCCACAGATCTTGGCTTCGACTTACCATGGCATGATTATATTTACGACAGAAGTGAATTGTAAAAAGCATCAGTGTCTTAAGATGTTTAAAATAATTAATACAATTGCTTGATTAAGATCTCGATTGACCAATCATGCCATGGGAAGGTATACTGTTGTGCTAAATGACATCTTTATGACAACCTCTCAGATACCTTGATTAGTACAGTCATGAGTTTGGCTGTCCAAGTTGTCCGACTGTACCAAGAACAATCTTTCGCTCTTGTAAAGTTCTTGCTCCTCCACTATGAATCTAGGTGAAAAGTCAAATGTTCGCAAGGGCTTTTTCCTCCTGTGAGAACTGTGTTTTAGGATCCGGCTGTCCTCTATGACACAGCAGTGTGATGTTCAGAGGATTCCTGCAAAATAACGCAGACTCATGAACACACATCTTATCATCGTGTGGTGCACTTTAGCACAGAAATTCCCAGATGCATGCAGCGTGCGACAGGTGTCAGTTGTAGAACTGGTTGCATGAGCATGCGCAGACCTGTTTATAATGCTCACATTTTCTTTAACATTTAAATTTGAATCTCAGTCAAAGCTTTGTGATAATATAATCTCTTTCGATCTATAAAAATGTTCAAAAGTGGTCAAAAAGAAAGAGTACGCCAAGCAGCCCAGATGTAGTTATTATAACTAGCAAGTTGAAAGAGTTAATATGTGTGCGTGCTCACTTCATGGCGAGCTCTTTGGAGATCTCTTCCAACGATCGCCCTTGAGTCTCTGGCACGAACGCAATCACAAACACCACCAACACGAAGCTCATGGCAGAGTAGGAGAAGATCACGCTAGGCAGGCCGATCCGCTCTATGAGAACGAAACATTACAATAAGTCAAATTAATAAACTCCCTTTTCACTACAAACACTCATTGACGTTCATAAGCATGTTCGTAAGCTTGTGTTTTTCATTCCATCTCTGCAGGAACATCTCCACAGGTGCCAAATGAGCATTTGGCAGGTTGCCTCTACTCACACTTCTAAATCTCAGACAAGTGGTCAGTATTCAGTCTATAGGAATGCTTCAACTATTAATACATGTGATGATACATTCTTTTTTCAAAACGTATTTTGTTTACGCAAACCCTGCAGCTATTAATAAGCCATTTATGTAATTTAGGCTGATATTATCCTGGAGTACACCCTGTAAGCGGTGGGAACAACAAGTGTAAGCTAAATTCTAACATTAATAATTGATTTAAAGGTTTTTCCAGGCTGCTAACTTTATCAAAACAACACTTGTTGTTTATGGTGTTAAGTTAATGATCTGTGGCTAGAAGAACAGACCTTGCTCTCACTCTTAAAGGAACAGTTCACCCAAAAATTTAAATTCTGTCCAAATCTGTATCAATTGCTTTCTTTTGATGAACACGGAGAAAGATATTTGGAGGAATGCTTGTTGAATACCTTGGCAGGGAACATTTTCTTTATACATTTCTTTGTTCTCTTGAACACAAAAATATATATATATATATATATATATAGGAAAGCAACTAGCTCTTGGACATTTTTGAATACCATTTTAATTTTTCTTATTATGGTAGTCAATGGCTGCCAAGAACTCGTATACGTCCAAATATCTTTCTCGGTGCTCATCAGAACAAACACATTTATACAGATTTGTAACAACTCAAGGGTGAGTAAATGATGACAGAATTTGTAAATTTTTGGGTTGTACTGTTCCTTTAACTCCTGCAGCGGTCTTGCCTTGCCTTGCCTATTATATTGTTCTTGAAATATCCAAATCTCTTTGTTTATCGCTTTCCTTATAGATAATGTCAAACAATATAGCAGACAACCTTACTTGGTATCACTTTTTATCATTTTATTTTTCATTTTCATATTTCCTGGAAGATAAATTATGCAAATATATGTCAAACGAGTTTTTAATAGGCTTAAAAGCCGACCAAACGAGTATTAGTTGCCTGAATATTACGTTTACGATAATGAAGACGCTTTCATACAAACCAACCTACAGGTTCAATGTACCTAGGAATTAAGAGACAAATATAACTCATAACAGTTACTTGATCTTTATTTGGATAAGTACAAAAAACCTCAAACACACCCTCTTTAGCCCATGTGAAAAGATCAACTAAAGCCTCTTAATCTAAACAGAGACAACCTCAATTCTCATTGTTCTATTCTATTTACATTCATGCCAGAGCAACGCAGCTACACAGCATTCAATGTACAGTACATTTATTCAATATCTCTATTCCCTGGGGATGAAACCGATAACCTTTGCGTTGTAACAATTCAACTAAATCCTACGTCTTTTACAGATCTTAGATCTGTGTTTGTGTGAATTACCTGTCAGGGTCAAAAAGGTCATTGATATCAGCAAATTGGTGGCCCAGTTGAAGGCTGAGATGACAGACACGGCCTTTCCACGGATGCCAGTTGGGAAGATGGCACATAAAACAACATGTACCACTAAAGATGGATAAAAGAGAGAGGGAGAAATAAATAAAGTTAAAAAGGGACGAAAATGTGCAACAAGGGAGTTTCATTAATACAAATAATCATAATATAGAATTGCACAAACTAGCAGCTGTCTATTGATAGATTTAGAATTGCAAAAACAGCAGCAAATCCAACTTTTATCATGTATCTAATATAGTTTGTACCTGAATGGCTGGTTTCTTTCTTTTCTAGTTAAACAGACTACGCATGTATGTGCTATCGTGTGTGTTTCTTTGTGATGCTGAATAAAGAATATTTTTAATGACGTCAACTATTGAAAGGCGTACATCACTTTTTACTTTGCGTATCAAATGCTTACTGTGTATTGACAGAGAGATTTAGAGAGTATGTGACCTAAAGCAAAAACATTCTCATACAAGCCAATCTTAAAGGGACAGTTCACCTAAAAATAAAACATCTGTCATCATTTATTCACCCTCATGTCAATCCAAACCTGTGTGACCTGCTTTCTTTTGCAGAACACGAAAGTAGATATTTTGAAGAACCTTGGTAACCAAACAACAATGGCCCCCATTGAGACATCTCAAATGTTCTTTTTTTGTGTGTTCCACAAAAGTCATACAGTCTTAAAATGATGCAAGTCTGAGTAAATGATGAAACAATTATCCTTTTAGGTTAACTAAGTGGGGTATGTTATATATCTTTAATATCTCCTCAATTATTTTAAATCTCTAACTATGTTGGAACATGTTTTGTCCATATTTTAGGATTAAGGTCACAGAAAGTTTAAGGTCAGGGGTAGATTTACAGTAGGCCCAGGATTAATATAAGGCTACAAAAAAACACTCGTCGTTTATATTCTGGTATTGCTGGAAATGTTTCACTTCGTGCTTAGTTGTCAACTTCATTCAGTGTTTCCTCTGTGTACATCAGTCTTATTTCTAGAATGTGCTAAAAATCAATGTTCTGTGTTCTTGATTCATTTTCAATACGGCTTAATCTTACTCGGTCCCAAGCTGATGGAGAATCCAGCTACATACACCAGCAGACTGACCAGAGAGATCCATTTCAGAGAGGGCGATACCTCATTAACCGAAACAGACTGAAGTGCAATTTTCCAACCTTCGTCCTCTGAACGCTGAACTGCATGAGAGCTCGCATGCTTGAGTAATGCTGTCCTTTGATCGAACGTATGATTCAAAATCCAACCCTCCTTCGTGTCATTAATGCTAATGAGAAAATGATTACTTTTATGACTGGATTGTCCGTTCTGGTGTAAACCATGCGGAGTGTTTGTCTGAATGTCAGTCTCGTCTCCCATCGTCAAAACGGTCAGGTTTGAGTTACTAATGGGGCCCGTGCATAGGCTAGTCACGTGAGTGTGGCTCTGCATGGTAACGGCCCCCAGCGTTGCCGTCGCCAACATCATGACAACAGCGCCGACGCAAAGGAAAGGTTTAGGTCCCACTTTGTCCACCAAAAACACAACAGGAATGGTCCCTCCCACTTTAACCACCCCAAACCCTGTGGATGCGAGAGTCGCTGCCTCTTTGCCATGGAAACCGACACTGCTGAGAACAGCCGACGCGTACGCCAAAATATTGGGCTGTCCGGTAGCCTGCTGCAAGAAAACCAGTGCAGCGCCGATAAGAAGTCTGTGCATCATGTTGTCACGGGAACGGAAGAGGTCCAGAAAGCCGTGTAGACGCTCCGCCCCCAGGGCCACGCGAATGGCCCGAAGCTCCTCGTCCACCGCGTCCAATCCTTTGATGCCCGCGCGAAGACGCAGAAGAGTGGCGTGCGCTTCTTTCTCACGTCCCTGAGTGAGAAGGAAACGTGGACTCATCGGCAACAGAGGCATGACGCCGGCCTGCAGTAGAGCGGGGAGCAGCACTCCACTGAACGTAAATCTCCACCCGTCGGGAACCCCGGCGAACGCCCAGCTCAGCCCAAAACCCAACAGCATCCCTAACACGACCATCAGCTCGTACACGCAAACGCACCTCCCGCGCCAGGTGGCCGGTGCCACTTCGGCCGCATAGAGGCAGGATGCGGTGCCTGAAAGTGCCACGGCCATGCCTACCAACATTCGCCCGGTCACTAATGCCCAGAAAGACACTACACACACGCTCAGAAGGGTGCCTAGGACACACAGCAGTGCCGTGAGGATGATGGAGAAGCGACGGCCGTAGCGGTCCAGTATGGTCCCTCCACCCAAGGACAGAAGGAAGGCTCCGAGCAGCAGAGACCCGACGACCTGCTCTTGCTGGGGACACGAGAGAGTCAAAACCTCCCTGAGTTGAAGCAAAGTTCCAGATATAAGACTCATCTCGTATCCCATCATCAAACCACTCAGGCATGCCACGGATACAGAACACAACACCAGCGCCGCACCATTGCCTGAAGAGGAGGAGATAAGAACCTTTATTACACAGTTCTCTGGGACAAATTATTATTTTGCTTTAAAGACACCGTATAATTAAGTAATTTTGTGCAGCTTACCGTCTCTTCAGACTACAAACTACAATTCATCTTTATAACACTAAGAATTCAGTAGACGCTTTAAGCCTAAGTGTTATAGTACACTTATTTCAGTCTGATAACCTGGATGAACACAAAAGAAGATATTTTGAAAAATGTCACTACCTGAACAACACTGGCCCTCATCAGTGTTGGGAAAGTTACTCTGAAAAGGTTATTAAATACATTTTGGAGAGAGTCATTTGTACAGTAATCTAATAACTCTATTGAATATGTAATTAGTAACTAGTAATTAATTTATTTTTCGAGTTATTAGATTACTGTACAAATTACTCTCTCCAAAATGTATTTATATTACTTATTACTTTCTATATCCCATATCCATCTTGATTAGTTTAGTGATTCAAGGATAGACATGAAACGGCTCTAAATTCATTCAAATAAATAATATTAAACCACATAAAGTTCTCTCATTATTCTCTCATCATCTGACCAAAGTATTACAAATATGAGAAGTATAAATTAAAGCATGGATTTTAAAGTTAGACTTTGAATTTTGATGACAATTCCACTATCGCTCACACATATATTACACAAAGTATTTAGTTTAATTACATCAAAAGTAACTGTAATTAAATTACAGAAAACATAAAAGTAATCCCTTAAATTACTTTCAAGGGAAAAGTAATTAAATGACAGTAACTAATTACTCAGTAACTAGTTAAACCCAACACTGGCCCTCATTGACTTCAACTGTATGGACACAAAAACATTTCTCAAAATATCTTCTTTTGTGTTCCTAGACAAAAAAGACATACTGGTTTAAACAACACGAGGTTGAACAAATTTTATAAGTTATGATTTAAAAATACAAGATATGTAAGACTTGGAATTCAGAGAATCTGATTATTTCCAGAGATTAAATTCAATCATTCTTGCATTTTCAATGTCTGTAGAATAAGAGAATGCATGTCTGAGGATAAATACCGTTCATTCAGAAAACAAACCTTGACATGTTCTCCTGACGCCTGAGGGAACAGACATACGTAAACGAATTATAGACGAGTTACATATTCCTTGAGACTTTTTTTTTTATTATTACAACACAATGGATTTGGCAGATACTTTGCTCCCAAACAAATTAAAGTCCAATCAATGTACACAGTAACTTGTGTCCATTTGGACTCGAACCCATGATCTTGGCGTGGCCAGCACCATGCTTTACTACAAGAATAGATTTTTAGCAACAGGAATTCATTTGGTTACAGATCAAGATCATCTATTAATCTTCACCTTTAAATCATAAGGTTCTATCGGACATTTTAGTCGAAATGTAGTTATTCACTTATTCTTATTCTGTGGAAGTTACATGATGTTTTTGCATTTACACATATTGTTTCGACACGTTATGTACATTTAGGGATTTATTTCAGAAAACATAAAGGTTCGATCGAAGAAGTCAATACTTTTACGTACTTTGAGGCTCAATTTGCGGCTCAAGAACCTTATAACGCCAAGGTGGTGTTTCGGATCGACTTGGTGTTCTTACCTGACTGCACAGATGGGCTTCTCTCTAGATGAGTTTGTTCGTCAGTACTCTGCAGAGCTGCCATGCTCTGGGGGTCAGAGGTCATCCTTATGGACTCCTCCGCATCCATGTCCTTCTTGTGATGTAACTACAATCAATGTGAACCGTTTAAAGAAAAAAAGCTCTTTATTTATACCCTCTCTGGTTACATTGCGCTGTTTTGCATGATGATGATAGCAAAAATATTTCACTTTTTATTTAAAGATGTCAACTTGACATTAACTAACTTCTACAATAATTTTCCATTAGGAGCACTTATCAAAATATACCTTTTAATAAGATCTGCAATGAAATACATCACCAATAACAATGTGTACGCAAGTCAATTTAATCTCATACTAAGCAACAAACCTAACATGCATTGGAAACTTTATCTGCTGCTGTAAACATATCAAAGTATAACAGTTTGTCCCAATAAGAAATGCACAATCCATCTTGGATTTTAAGCGCTGTTACTGTATAGGCTCAAAGCAAAAAGCGCGTAAGGTCATAAAACAAGCGCATTAAAGACGTTTTTACCTCTTCCACGTCTTTAACGGTATGATATCATCTCAGCTGACCGGTCCTCCGGCTCTACACCCGCTCGGCAGTAACTGTTCCGTTCTTGAATCGACACACGCTTCTTGTTTTGGACGGCAGTGACTTAAACTCCGCCCACGTTGACCAAAGAATCAGAAAGTGTGAAGTAATCAAAAACCGAACAACTTTTCAACGTGTGTGTCCACGCTGTCTTCGTAAGTTACGTAAAGTTCATCTCACGTTGAAAGGCGTTTACTTTTCCACGGTACATTGGTTCGGACTTATAAAAGCCGGCGAGTTGCATGCTGTCAGCTGCATGTCTCGTTTGGTTTTGCAACACACATCAGCAGTGAACGACACAGAAAGTGTGCTTTTTTAAATAAAATACGGCGTAATTTGTTCACGTTACGTGTTTGTTTATTAAAGGTGTTAAGTTGCGAACAAAGGGATGGAATATACAAACACTTCCGCTGTCAGTTTGTGCAGAAGTGTTTCGATTTCAGGCGGCCTTGCGTAGATTGTCCCCGTATGACATCAAAGAACCGCGAGAGTTGCACTCGTGTAGCCCTATTTTATGTATAAGGAATCGTTTATAATTCACACGATGTATAATTTTATTGAGGAATGTAGCTGGTCGGTTGTGTAACGCGCAAGGGTAACGTTACGTAAGTGGCAAAGTAACAGGCTTTTCAACAAAGGTTAATAGATTACTATTAATACATTAATAGATGTGTTGATCTGCACTGCAAATGTGTTAACATGCTTGTATGAGTGATAGTTTAAATTAAACCCATCGACCTATTTTCTATTTTGAAAAAAAAACACGAGCGACGCTTTCTCAATGATTTAGTGCCATCTGCTGGCCAGGGAGATGCAATTACACGAAGGTGACAGAAAGCAAAACAAACAGCTCTTTAAATCAATTTGGCGAATTGATTTGGTGCATGTGGAAAACAAATGGTGAGATGATATGATTAATAAATGAATACAATTATGAAATATTCTAGAGACGTTTGGTATAAGAACAAGATTGAAAAAAATGAAAGTGTGTTTCCAAACGCAAGGGGGCGCTAATCTACAAGAAAATGTTAACGCTGTTAAATGCTTCATACGGGATGGTACTTTCCAACACAGTGGGTAGGGTCGTCAACTTTGTCATTATGAAAAAAGGGACAAAGTTGACCTGTCCAGCAGTGCTAATTAGCAAAGGCATGTCATTGCGCATTTGCGTTTACTCTTTAAATGGTAACATAAAGTACTGTGCAGTATTTGATCATTTTAGCACAACTAAATGCACAATAAAGCCTTCTCGTTTATATTTCTCTTCATGTTTTCAGACATAAATTAATAAAATAGTAGGCTACGCGTCTGTCGAGGTAACAAACTATGTGCAGGTCGAACTTCATTCATGTTGCTATGCGCATTTTTGTCAAAAAAGTATGTTAAGACCCTCAGACTGCTTTGTGCGCGCCTCTGTGTGTGTGAGCGCGCGCGTGTGTGTGACGCGGTGGTCTGACTCTGATGTACAAAATGATTGCCATACTCATTAACAGAGGAATACTATTAAATTAAAGAATATCACTTAAATATCATTGAAAGTGTCCAAAAATGTTTTACCATTGCATATATTAACATTTCTGCATTTTATCCACACACTATTATTAGTAACTAATGTGTGCGTCATGGGTTTCAAACCCACAACATTTGCACTGCCAACACAATGCATTACCATAATACTTTGTGGTAATTATTTTTGCATAAACAGCGGTTGTTTATAACTCTATCCACTAACCTTTGTCACAGTCAGAATAATTCTAGAGTCAAAGTACACTTGCTAAATAATAATTTATTCTGCGTGGCATTTATTTTCAATCTTTTTAGAAAAGGTTTACCTTTAACAAATGAGCAGTCATCTCTTTGATGGATGACTAAGTTTAAGGCCTAAGGTCCAGCATTTCTGAGGAACTTACTGAGGCAATTACAACTTATCTCAGAAAAGCAGTTCCAGGAGCCAAAGTTAATACACTCAACCATTGACAGCTTGCATAAAAATGCAAATGATGTCGGGTAAAGATGGGTTCAATGTGCGGGGGGGGTGTGAGCACCGGGTTGGATAAGAGAGGACTGACGCACATGCTTTCAGCTGTCTGCTGACAGCATACAGCTGAAAGTCCAACTTTTGACCGGCTGAGGTAACCAATGTTGTTGTCGTAGCAACATGCCCGTGCAATACACACTACATAGTGTACTGTATATACGTTGCTGTAACATTCATCACTATATAACCTTAATTTCTTCAAAACAAAAGACACAAAGGTAGTTTGGGGAAAATAACCATAAAGTTTAATTGCGAACCAAACAAGGTCACATAATTGAAACGTTTGACAACTTTACAGTACATTTATTGTTACATATAAGCATACCATTTTGTTCCATATACATTAAAACTAATACATACACATAAAATATACAAACGAACTTAAATAGCAATACAGTCTTATTCAATGGAATGATGCTTGAACATATCAGTCCATCCTAGGAGGCTGGAAGACTAAGGTGAGACAGAGGCTTCCGATTCGTTGGTCCAGCTGCTTATCTACACACAGTAGCAGCAGATCCCGCCTCAAGCAGCTCCCACTCGAGTCAAAAGAACAACAACAAAAACTAGGGAAGTGCTCTTTAAATTAAAACGTTAATGAAAAACGAAAAGTGCAACTTTGATCCCAGATGCATAACCGATAAATCACATTAACATCAGATGCTGATATCTTTCAGTGGTTTTAGCGTCATTACGACTATATTTATATCTGACTGACCTGCCAGATCGCATGATTTAGAAAGAAAAATGAAAGCAAGGGTGTTAAGATGAACACACACTCCTCCAAAACATCTCGCACTCATCCACATTTCTATAAAAGTAAGATGGTCAAAAATACATAATAAAAGTCCATCAGCATCAATCTTCTCCCTCTATCTTTCACCTTCTGTCAGTCTGATAAAACTTGGAGTGAAAGCGGAGGAGAAATCGTGCAGTTGGATGCGGACGATGCAGATGAGTCTTTTGTTGTAATACGTGTAAAACTCAAGCCTTCTTAAAGGCGCTTCGAGCTGCCGTACGCCGTGTGCAAATGCCCCTCCTGGGGACGGGTTAAAATGAGACTGGGTTTTCTTTCTCATAGTGATGCACTACATGTGAGATTCCATGGGACAGGGTTTCCATGGTAATGAGCTACAGGTAATAAGTCTATGAGATGCGTCGATGGGCGCTACAGGTAGGAATCCATGGCGGGAGCGTAAGAGAAACCCAGGAAGGCCTCGGTCGCCCCTGTGATGCTGGACGTGACCAGAGCGCTGTCTGGAGAACAGCCGATGGAATTTGGCACCGGTTCATCGGTGAACTCGGGGTCAAAGTGCCGCAAGTCATTAGGTCCACTCTGAAACAAAAAAGCCTCAAAATTACATCACTGGAGCATAAAAAGCACCTCTTATTTCAGCCAGCATGACTTGTTCTTATCATCTCTCATATGCGGTGCGATTCGCGGAGTTCAACTAAGAAGCGTGATGGAACGTACCACGTTAGGGTTGAAAGGAGGCGTGAGCTTCTTGGCGTTCAGGTCATCCCAGTTTATTGGAGAAAAGAACATGTGATTCTTGATCTCGGTCTATATGTGAAAAAGAAATATGTTTTAGATACAAGGCTGAGAAAAGGCAAACCGATATAAACTTCAAATACGAAAAACACACTTACAAAGTCATCCGTGAAGCCCAGTCTCATGGTGCGGTCTTTCTGGAGCAGACCCTCCAGCAGATGTCTTGCAGCATTTGATATGTTGGGTTTGAGCTGCAGCGGCTTGTTCAAGATATTGTCATACATTTCCGCCGTGTTTCGGCTGTAGAACGGAGGCTGTGGAACGACCGCAAAACGTCACTTGTCGAGATCGTGCAAATCGGCATTAAGTAATGCAAAGAAAATTCTTGCGAACTCACCAGGCCATATAACATTTCATACAGCACTGCACCCAAGCACCACCAGTCCACCGTCCTGTCATACGGCTGCTTATGCAACACCTCGGGTGCCAAATACTGAAAGGTCGACAGAGAAACATTGAGTTTATTGACTTCAAAGACGACACCGATACACTAGATTCGATCAAATGTAGAAAAGTGCTAACCTCCGGTGTTCCGCAAAACGTAGATGTCGTTCCATTAGGTTCTATGTTCTCCTTACACAGTCCAAAGTCGGTGAGGATGATGTGTCCTTGCGTATCCAACAGAATGTTCTCCGGCTTCAAGTCTCGGTACACAATGTTCAGCGAGTGCAAGTACCCCAAAGCGCTCGCGATCTCCGCAGCGTAGAACCGTGCACGCGGCTCCAGAAAACATCTCTCCCTTTGCAAGTGATAGAACAGCTAAATAAAGAGACAAAGAGAACAGATCATGAGCTCCGTATCCCACATGACTTAATGAATCAAGGCTTTCAAGACCCTTCGATCCCAAACAATGGACGGAAATGAGAATGTACTGCCCCGACCCAAAGAGACAACTCTGTTAAACTGAGCCTAAACTTCCACAGCTGCTAAATCTGGCTCCCCTCGCGCAGACTCTCCCCTCCCAAGCGTTTCCTGAGGAGAGTTTCCTATTCGGAGCCCAGCCGCTCCTCGTGACAGGATTTCCTTTTTCTGTCTGCATCTACCTCACTGTCTCCTACAAAGTTTACAATTCTATTTTTTAATCACTCTCGTCTTCCCATCTTTCCTGCCACACGATTCTTCTTCCTGCGGCGCGTGTTTGGACTTTCCAGTCTGAATGTAAACAACCTTGGCGTTGCTAAGCCAATGCTACGTGAACGGATTTGACATGAAATCACACACCTCTCCGCCGTTGATGTAGTCCAGTACGAAGTAGAGTTTATCAGCCGTCTGGAAGGAGTAATGGAGGCCCACCAAGAAAGGATGCTTGACATTCTTCAGTAACACGTTTCGCTCGGACATGATGTGTTTCTCCTGAACATCACAGAAGGAAAGGTCAAAGGTTATAGGTCATAGGAAAGGGCTTGAAGCACATGTGATGTGAATTAGAGTCGGCAGTAGTTACCTCTTTCTTCTTCAGGATTGCCTTTTTTTGAAGAACCTTAACGGCATAGAACAGCTCGTCGCTCCGGTGTCGGGCCAGCAGGACTTTGCCAAAGCTGCCTTTTCCGATGACCTTGAGGAAGTCGAAGTCTGAAGGTTTGGCAGTGGGGTTGGATGAGGGACCGAGGTTTATTTGTTGAGAGGGGCTTGGCTGGAAAACAAACGATACGTTTAGTCAAATCTGGCTTTTGTGTAAACCATTGTTAACATTTACAAAACACACAAATGCGCAAATATTTACCGGCGGGGAAGGGTTGCCGTTCATCAGCTCGGCATCTTGTGGAGGCGCTAAGTTCAAGATGGACTGAACCTCAGGACTACAGCAAGAAAAGATCACACATTGACGGTCATTAAAATGTAAATGCCATGTACTTACTTGGAAAGACATTTTTATACTTTCTATTCTCTTATAAAATGCATTATGGATGTACCATTATACTTCAATAGAGTCAGATGGTAATGCCAGAGTGTTTTAAATTATACATGGTATTTGTTACTATCATGAATATCATTCTATCATACTTCATGTCCTAAATTATCTTTGCAAACGAACGAAATAAATAAAGATTTTTATATAAATTAAATAAAGATTCAAACTTACTGCTTGCATGCATAAGAGCTGGTGGAAAGTTTCTGTATGAAGTCGTTCAGTCCCATCTTTCTCTGTTTCATAAACGCTGCACGTGAAAGAGAAAGAAAGGAAACTCTGTTAAAAGAAAGATCACTTAATATTCTTCCTCTTCACTGACGTTGGCTCGAGTGCCTCCATTCATTTAAAAACAAAGCCTACCACTGAGATTAGCGACTAGTCCTCTTGTTTTAGAGTAGGTCAGATCTGTCTCCGTTTGTATGGTCATAGCTGTAGTTTTCCACTGTGAGGTCGAAACCGAGACGCGCTTCTGAACTCCGAACGCTTCTGTTCGAACTATTAAACAGTCCGGAGGAGGAGTCTAGAGGCGCGTTCCGCTAAGAGGCGTGGCCTAGCCGAGGGCGTGCCTTGAGGGGGCGTAGTTGATAGTCTCGAGTTCACAGTCAGCAGTGACGTCAGTGAGCGCGTCACACCTCAAACTTTGCTCTTAAAATTGCAAACAAGATCTTCCCAGATCCAGCAAGCACAGCAGAACTACACGTACTGTCTGTACCATCAAAATGTTCAGCAAATGACTTGAGGGGAGGAACCTTTATCAGTACAGTTTACTCATAGCAAGATAAAGCAGGAAATCCCCTTCACTCATCATACATTCGCAAACGGGTCAGCGCATCCAAAACCAGCCACTGCCATCCACGAGCACCCATCATTCATTGATCCTAATGACTCCCTCCTTCTCTCTTTTCTCTCCGTGGCGTCTCTCCAAAGGTCCGCTTGAACCATCGTGACGCAAGCCAGCGAGACAAAAGCATCAGGACTCGAGCCAAACTTCAGTCCTCACTGGAAAAGTACTGCCCGGTGACTTTAAAAACTAGGGACCTAATTCAAGCATTTTTTTCTAAACTCCTTACTTCCTTGTCATTAAGGACATTTTTTTACATGTAATGTCCAGTTATGCATGGCCAAACCCCAGCAAACTAATTCATTCAGCACTAATGCTCTTTAGATTACTTTACAAGTTTCAGAAAGTTAATTCTCTTAAAGACTCATTAAGAATTTGGGGGGGAAGTCAAACACTGTTTTGACTAAATTCAATGTACAATTCTTGAAAGTATCTTTCTGAGATTAACGTGACATGGTTTTAATCTTCTGAACTGACTCACGAGAGCTCGAAGCTTAACAACAAGACATGAGTCACTTTTCTCACCCTAGCAAACCATCACATTTTCCAACTAAATAGAAACTATCAAGTAAAGATGTATCATGCACGAGCGATGAACAATCTTTCTCTTTTACTGTCCGTGTTAGCAAATACACAAACACTGAACAGCTGGTGTTGGAAACACGTTGTCTGTATTAACCCAATGAAAAGTGCACAAGATAATTGGCTGTGATTAATTTAGATAGTTTGATGATTGTCACGCTCAAAGTGACGTACATTATATAAATGTTGAAACATAACGGAGGTTTATTCCATTAAAGTAATTTGTAAATTATTGAGAAAAAGCTCAAACCTTTCGATTGTGCGGTGCTTCTCGTGCCGTACAATAAACCCGGGCACCCTCTTTAGTGAGCCGATCTAGAGTTTCATAAGCTTTAAGCTCTTATCAGTGTAAATAAACAGATTAAACGAGTTGAAACCCGGTAACATTTGCCCACGCATGTCGTGGCACAAGGGTTTTATAACACACTGTTCAGTACACTCACTACTGTATGAGGAGACCACCATCAAACATCATTCAAATACAGACCCCGAGCACTTTCACAGTTATGCGGTGAGATTCAACAAGTTCACTTACACGTCAACGGTGAAGATTTGTCTTTCATAGGGTCGGTAATGAAGTAATGAAAGAGAAGTGCGGCAGACCCGGTCGATGAGGAAGTTTGGAGGTGAAAGAGTTATTCAGCCGTATTCCATCCCTGCTGGTCTTACACCGGATATCTGAGGGGCGGAGCTACGCGAGACCTCCAACAATGACACTGTTTCAGTGCCGTTGACTTCAATAAACCGACAGCCCGAGCAAAGCAAAGTTACTGTCTCAAGAAAGCTACCACACTAATATAGTGTTTTTTCTTTATATTACTGAATTTAAAGTTTCTAAATATATCACATTTTGCTCGTATATAAAAGCATACCTTTAAGATAGTTATAGACGTTCATATACTTCTCTGATTTTAACAAAGGCTATAGGCCACAAAGGATGGGAAGCATGCAGAGATGGACCTCACATTTGCTTAGCATCACACACTTTTGAAGACACTAGTTGGTAGTCACCAGTGTTGGGTAAGTTACTCTGAAAAAGTAATTAATTACTAGTTACTCATTACATATTCAATAGTGTATTTAGATTACTGTCCAAATTACTCTGTCCAAAAAGTATTTAGTTACTCGTTACTAATTACTTCTATATCCTACATCAACCTTGATTAGTTAAGTGATTCAAGGATAGATATGAAACGGCTTATTTAATTCATTCAAATAAATAATATTATTAACTGACCACAGTATTACAAATGTGAGAATTATACATTAAAGCACAGATTTTAAAGTAAGACTTTGAATTTTGATTCACTATTGCACGCGTATATTTCACAATGTATTTAGTTTAATTAGATCAAAAGTAACTGTAATTAAATTACAGAAAACATATGAGTAATCCCTTACTTTACTTTTTCAAGGGAAAAGTAATTAAATCACAGTAACTAATTACTTAGTAACTAGTAAGACCCAACACTGCTAGTCACAGACAAACACAGCATACACTATTATATTTTTATTTAAGCACATGTTTACCCTTTAAATACAGTAAACACAAAGCCAGGTGTAGTAAATGACAATGTGACATAGGATTATTAGGAACACCATACTAATACTGTGTTTGACCCCCTTTCGCCTTCAGAACTGCCTTAATTCTACGTGGCATTGATTCAACAAGGTGCTGAAAGCGTTCTTTAGAAATGTTGGCCCATATTGATAGGAGAGCATCTTGCAGTTGATGGAGATTTGTGGGATGCACGAAGCTCTCGTTCCACCACATCCCAAAGATGCTCTATTGGGTTGAGATCTGGTGACTGTGGGGGCCATTTTAGTCCAGTGAACTCATTGTCATGTTCAAGAAACCAATTTGAAATGATTGGAGCTTTGTGACATGGTGCATTATCCTGCTGGAAGTAGCCATCAGAGGATGGGTACATGGTGGTCATAAAGGGATGGACATGGTCAGAAACAATGCTCAGGTAGGCCGTGGCATTTAAACGATGCCCAATTAGCACTAAGGGGCCTAAAGTGTCCAAGAAAACATCCCCCACACCATAACACCACCACCATAATTGCATTAATGAGAAATTGAACAGATGTTCCTAATAATCCTTTAGGTGAGTGTATAGTTGCATTTTAAGATGGATGTATGTGCATTTCTTTTTTAGATTTTTAACGGTTTTGCCACAGTTAAATACTGATATATGGAGCTTGACATTTTACTGAGGAAGGTCAGAAAAGGATGGACTAACAAAAATAGGTGATGTCATGGGAAACCTAAACGGTGATAACAACGTGAGAACAATGTATAAGAGATGGAGTCAGATATGTATTGATCAGACATCTTCAGATGAACTCTTTATGTCTCTCTTTTACTTGTTCGAACTAATTAAAGATTGATTCCCTTGAAACTTGGCTTCTTGGCCTTCGTGATGTCTTTCAACATTTGATGATTGATTTCGCCACAACACTAAACAGCACTTTATGATATTTTAGTAAATGCTCAGCAATGCTTACACATTAGAAAATGCAAATGATTTCAAACTAACACGAAACTATTCGGTAAAGATTGACTTCATGCCTTTATGTATAATGCATTATAAAAGGTTGTAAGAGGGCATGAAGAATTATAATTATTCATAACGTGTGTTTTAATACATTAAATGTTGTTGTAAAGATTTATACCGGATAAAAATGCAAATTACTGATAAGTGTTATAATGTATTCAGGCCCGGCCCAAGTATTTACGGGGCCCTAGGCAGAATATCATTTGGGGGTCCCCCAATACAGTCTATATTATCAGTGTTTGATTATTTGCAACCAGTTTAAACCTAACACACCCAATTCTATTAGTTGTTGATGTGTTTGGGATGTAGGAATGTGATAAAAAACAAGAACACATAAACCTTTCATTATGTGTATTGTGATTGTCAAAACATCTGAATTTTAAGCACAGACCACACAAAGCTAGTGGAATTTTTTGCTCAAAAATTTCATTTTAATGTTAATTTGTATTTCATTTTAACCACAACCTATAAACCCCATTTTAAAGCCACACAAGCCCGGAGGATGATTTATTCTTTAATGTAATTTTGACAAACAAAACAGAAAAAATTGTTGGTACAGCCCTACGTGAGAAAATGGATGTGTTTTGTGAATATATCACAAAAAAGCTGTAATTTCATGTGCTCTTGGGGGCCCCCTAGTAGCGGCGAGGCCCTAATCAGCCGCTTAGTTTGCTTATAGAGATGCCCGGCACTGAATGTATCAACACAATTATTATTGAGACATTACAATGCATTATAAGATGCATTACAAGGCATAAATTAAACATTAAAATTATTTCTATAATGCATTATACAGTAGCCTATATGCTTTAAGGAAAGTGCTGGATACTCTCAACTTTTTTGTATTTTCTTCTTCATTTGAGAACTCGTGTTTGATCCCATTATGAACGGTTATAATGCACAATTCCATCAGCATTTGTGTAGGAGGAAACTTCAAAAAAATATATAGCTACAGAACATTGTAGACACTCTAAAGCGTTATCTAAAATGTAAAAAATATATCTTCATATAAATGCAGACAAGAAGTTAGGCTACTATATAATTTTTCTTCCCTCAGGCTTCTTCATATTTTTTGTCATACTTTTAAAACATTTCGTTTTGACATGAAATATAGTGGTTAGTGGTTCTCTCTCCTGTCATTCAGCAGCATATTATTTGTGTAGTTCTCCATTATCCACACAACAGGTTTACAAAACATTTAGAAACATAATAACTTCCAACTGTCAGATCAATTCTCAGACCTATAATTCTCTCTCTCTTCTAAATCTTCTTGTGCTCATCTCATTCAGATTCTCCCCTCTCTGCCTGTCATTCTTTGGGTAAGAAGGAAGTGTAAAAAGCTGAAGAGCACACCGAGATCAACATGGCTTCTGTCTTAAGCTTCCAAACACTTTGTTTATTTATGTTTGAGGTCAGGATTACGTCAAATGTAATCCTCTTTAGGTCCGTCTGACCACTGAATACAGAACCCAAACATTATGCATGCTAATGTGGTCTTAGATCATATGCAGGTTTTAGCAGCATCATGTATTTTCTCTCAGACAAACACATTCGTGCACACATGTAAACCAGATGACTCTCTTAAGATAAAGTTTCATCGCAACAAGATAAATACATCACAACAGAGCTTTTCTTCAACCAAAAATAACTTTTATGAGATCATTAACACAAAGTTAGTGGATGAGTAACGATTCAAACAAGGTACACACACATTAAAGATGCACCACAACTGAAGCTGATTGTACACTCATAGAGTTGTACTGCATGACACGTATACAAGATTTCTAAATCTTACAGCAACCTATTTTACTGTTATGGAATTTATAATGAGAAATAAAATGTAGGGTGGGTCGTGATTTATCTACTGAAAACTGATTTGATTTTAAAAGGTGGTTGTTCCCACCAGAACATAACCACACCTTCACTCTGCTTCCAGAGGTTCTTCACAGTGATTTTGTAGAAGAAACGGTTTTGTTTTCCTACCTAGAGAATTGACTTTTCTTTTAGTAACCATTTCTTTCTAACTTTTTGATAATCTAAAGAACCTTTTGTGAAACAGAGATATTCGTCTGATGTTAAAGGTACTGTAGAGAGGACAACTTTAACCCCCCTGATGACACCATTTAAGGAGGCCATGAACCAGCAAATGGAGGCTGAAGGTCAAGTTCAACCTCCAGGGCATTTTGCTGTATCGCAAGAGAAATGGTTTCATTTGGAAATGTGTTGTTAAAGGCAAATATTGCTCCAACTTTTATTACATAACGCCAACTGTTGTAAAATAGCTGTAAGTGTTAACATGAATAATTGACAAGATATTAAGAAATGATTGAGGTGGTTATTAAATCTGTCTTTTATTAACCAAAAGTCTGTTCTGCTATAGCCAGTGTAAATAAAATCCTTAGATGACATCAGACAAGAAGGAAACAGTTTCAGAAACAGAGCAAGTTTTCAAATAATATTATTTTATGTGACATGCTTTGTTAAAACTCTAACATGATTTCAACTTTGTGTGATATCTCAGACCTGGGTTCAGTGTTAAAAGAGCTATGAAAACATAGGAAATATCAACCTATGTAAATAAGATAAAGGCACTATATTGATTATATTTATTTATTTTCCCATGTACCCTATTTTTGAGATAAGCTTATCACCCTGACCTCTCCATGATATTGCAATATACAGACACTTCAGGGTCAGGGAATTTTATTTTAAATCTTCCACTCATCCACATACTGTTGAGGGCTGTGAGGGCTGTTCAACCAATACAATGCACGTTTAATAAATATGTGTTGTGAGTTTGTAGAAGAACCAGGTTACAATCAATGTTTTTGTTTGTTTAGGAGAGAAGTGGTTTTACCAGGACAGCTGTTCGAAGCACTGGCCCAAAATACTAGTTAAAGTTTTTACAATAAGCCCCTGTGGTTTAAGATGATTACAAGTTTCGTTTATACCCACAAAAAGAAAGAGAGAGAGAGAGAGAGAGAGAGAGAGGGATAAAAATAACTCGAACAGGATGAGACAGAAAAGTAATGACTAATAAGACACTTACTATAGAAATAAAGTAATGAATGAAAGAACTGGAAAAAAAGACAGAAGCACTTACTGTTGTCAGAGGGACAGCAATAATCAGACTCTGGGTCACCATGGTGGTAGAGGTCCATTGCCTGTAAAAAAATAAAAGTGTGTACGTAAGTGTAATGTGTTTGAGGTGAATCACTTTTGTTGTGTTAGTATTGCATTTCTCCTTCAACCTGTTGTATGTGTTTTCCCCTGTCTGATGTGGACTTTCATTTTTTAAGTAATTATGTCACTTCCTGTTTCCTACCTCATTCCCTTTCTATTCTCATTCTATTGTTTTCAAATGTTTTTTTAATGTAACTGCATTCATAACAATATTAAAAGTGGTGCTTTGCTTCCTCAATAACGCACTCCAGATTTACTTGCTGAAAGAAATGAGTCAGCGGGAAGGATTTCAAACTCTCTGAATCTCGTTTATTTTATCACAAGCAGGCACACACTCACACACGTCACAGCTAAATGATGACTTTCCGACGGACTGTATTAATCTAGAGCTAGCAAGAAGGAAGGCCTGTGACATCTGGCATACAGTTTTGCACCCAAGGTGCTGCTTTCCGTGCGAGATGAGAGAGAAAGAAAAACAGAGGGTGTTAGAGAAAGAGTAATAACCTTAATCCACTGCTTTGGTAACCTCCCTAGAGACTTAGTTAATGCTCAACTCTGTGAAGGGAGAGTATTAATATTTCTGCACGTGCACCTACACTACAAACCCAAACCATGTGTTTGTTTCACAGCTCTTTTTTCTCGAAACAGCAAACACAACTTCACTTCAAAGGGAAATGGAAAGATTAGCCTATAACCAATAAGAGAAAGGTATACATATATCAGTATACATTGTTAACCTTCACTGTAATATCTGTATATGCTGATGATATAAATCGAACAAACGTTTTGTGAAATGTCTTGCTTTGGTGTGTGGTCGTGACATTCTTCTTTGAAATAATGCCACTTGGTTTCATCTTTCTTATCCAGTCCAACGTTTGGTTTTGTATGAGAGTTGACGTCTGTTTTCATGTGCTGACCTGTGTGCGTTGGCGTGGTTGCCATGCCTCTTCATTCCCATAAGTGACGAAAGGACCATTGCAGATGCAACATTCCAGCAGCACTGGGCTTCCTAGTAGAGGTGACATTGTCCAGGGACAGATCGCATGCACATCTGACTCCGCCTCTTTCACTTTGCTATCATTGTGATGTCTACTAAGCATCTTCCATTTTCTTACCTGTTAAAAAACACAATAGAGGTGAGCATGGGGTTTGAACCAACATCCAAGCGGCTGAGAACTTAAACCGCTACCTTTAATCACGCTACCCCATCAATAGAGTCAGCCTACGTCATAAAAGTAAAATAAAACAAATCAAACAGTTTGCTTCCTCTTTTTAGTGACTGTTCGTCATATGCTTTTCTCAGGACTGCTGGGGGAGTTCCCAGTACTGTAAAGAACTGAGAAATAAGTAAATCATCTCAGGGTTTAAAGGTCAAACATCAGGGTTAATGGAATTCTGCTCATAAACGCTCAAGGGTCAGCGATGACGTCATTACACAGACTCAAGCTTATTCTGTAGTCTACAATAATCATAAAAAAAACAGACAAACACACAGTCGCTTTGATCTTTAGGGAATGAAGCACAAATTCCAGAGAAAGCTGATCTTGGAATTGAAGCAACCTTCTTCTTAAAGCGTCTTGAGCACACACATGCATGCACACGCAGACAGACACACAAACATACACAGACACACAACCGGTGCCAAATATTTCAACATCAAAATCTGCCGATTATGTAAGTGCAACTTCTCTCCTTTCTCTTCTCACCTCTTAAGAGTGCGTGAGCTGGCATTTCTCTTGCGAGCCAGTTCACAGTCATTTTATTGTCTTCTAGACAGTGTTTACCAGAGATTTTCATGTCAATACGAAGCAATTATTTTTTACAGCCTGCGTGCGTGTTTGTGTCTGTTTATGTATGTGTGTGTGTTGCCAGGGACAGTAAATCTCACTCTCTATGAAGAGATTAGAATAGCATCCTTGGTGTGGGGGATCAGCTTACATGAAGTTCCCATGTTCCCAGATCTTTCCGCTGTTTCTCATCGGCAATAAAACTATTCAAGAAATCAAATTACAAGCTCCAGTCAATCCCACGTATTATTACAGAAGTTGCTAAGACGACTTTTTTATATTGTATACTTTTATATCGCTCTTTGTACCATAGCATGCACACATGCCCTGGCAACCACCCACAATAAAAAGGTTTGGCACAGGTGAGCAGAATCTACATAAATCCGATTTGGTTCTTGTTATATTATATGAATGGTTACTAAAAAAAGGTACAATTCACTTTTGTTGTCTATTAAATGTGTTTAAATGTTTGTTTGTTCAATGGACAGTCTACCCAAAAATGAACATTCATGAAAAGTTGAGTCGAAAATGAAAGACTTTCTTTCTTTTGCAGAACAATAAAGAGAGATGCTGGTAACCAAAAAACTTTGACTTCCATTGTATAGATACAAACCACTGAGACATTTCTCAAAATATATTTTTTTGCGTTTCAAAAGAAAACACAACTTGCATGTAGTAAGAATAATAAAGGCAAACTCGCTCTTAACCGGGGCATAAAATTCCATTCCCACAACATAAGCATTACATCCCAAACTCCCAACATATTGTCTACTGTAAATATATTGCCTCCTTCAACACGACAGCAGTAAATGTATAAAGTAGGTGAAGGTCACAAACTCCCTTGAAACAACTCTTCTGCGCAGTTGACAGCGCCGTCCCAGCTCAGAGGGTGAAAGAGAACATGGCTGTGAGCCAACTTTCGACTGGCACAGAACCAGAGTTAGCATGCAACAGCACAGTTCTGCAACACAGAATGACGCTGGGGCCCGATACAGCGATAAAGAACCTGAAACAGGTCTTTGTGAAACCGACACCACACGCAATATATAGTCTTCATGACAGTGGTTCTATGTGGCTGGATGGATGGTATGTGTGTGTGTTTCTCAGAACCTAGTAACCATTAGCCTCATTAACCCAAAGCAGAGATTCACAGGGGACAAAGGCCCGCAATACCAGAGATGAGAAGCGTGAACAAACCGATAAAAAAGGTTGTGCTCTATGGGTATACGATAGCCTGGAGACTGTAAAATTATACTGACTTATGTAAGCAAGAAATGTTGTTTTTTGTTATGTGCTGGAGAAAACGATTGCTAATAAAGGGCAAAGTCCACCACAGCTCAGCAGGGTGAAGAAAATCTGCTTGTCAAAAAAAGGGTCAAAACTCTTAAATATTAGTGTCAAACTTTAAAACATCTTTGCTTTTACTGGAACTAATGACACAGGGCCTAGATTTTGGACGTAGCACGGGAGAAGTGCAAAAATCTATGGCTCAAAGTTAATCCTCCATGACTCAGGAGATGTCAAGGAGCTCTCAAGTTAAAGCATTGTCTAAAATTGTATTCTATAATTCCTTAATAGGCTTAATAAATGTCAATAGAACAACAGAACGGCCACATTTTAGGTTGTGAAACCTTCAATTTGTTAATTCATTATTTTATTTTATTTCTTTTTTTATATTATTTGTTTATTTTCTATTTTATTTAAAAGAGAAATTTATGTTGAACTCTAGTTTAATATGTTTTAGTTAAAAAGCTATGTTGTGCATCTGTCCCTTTAAGGCAGCTTGTGAAAAAGAAGTTTTTACAGAATTACAGATCAATCCCACAATGCCTTTTGTACAGGCAGTAAAAATATATTTAAAACGTATTTGAAATCAAGATGTTATTTAAAATTATTTGATATTTCATTTAATACTAAATAGTTTCTAAATTTCTAATTTTTTTTTAAAATGTTTTGTTACAAAAATTCATTATTTTAACCAACAGACATTTTTCACGTTTCTGGGTATCTCATTAGCGGAATTAGTCATGGTTTTTAAAATAAAATGTAACTATAAAATAACTATGGAGAATTTTACGATGCTGACTGTTGAATGAGCCATCACAGGCTTGTCATAAAGGTCCATATTTGTGTGTAGTTCAATGAATATGTGTAATATATTTTAAATGTCTCTAATTCCATAATACAAAAGAATACACAAAATAATCTAATTTTAAGAATTATTTTGATGTAAATTGAAATCTCTGACTTTTGGGAGTAGATTTTATTGTCTTACCCTATTTTCACATAACTGCCCAGATCCCCAAAACTCTGCCTTTGCTCTCCACATTTTCTCATCGATGTGCTTGAGAACCAATTGAGATTTCATTTGTAATTTTTTTCTCCAACAGATGAGTGTGTTTGTGTGTGTATTCGCTTTACACGAACCATGTTTATCCTCTACCTTCCTAAGTTCAAACAGCGGACACGGTACTAGCCAATCAGATGCTTTGTATAATCGCCATGAAAGAGTTCCTTCTATACAATAATTATTTTCCATAGACTTCAATTTTCCAGGCACATAGATCTCGCTACAGGCCGAAGCACTGAAGCAGCCTCCTCATCTGCTGCGGCCTGCAATGTGGTCCATCAAACTTTACACTCAACCCCATGAAAACGGGTACTATAAAAACTCTCACTGCGTGTGTGTATATTTGTGTGCTCCGCAGACCTCATGAGCGATGAGTCATCGCCACACCCCCCTGCTCCTTGCATCTTTCTGCATGCCACATTAGCTTAACACGCACACAAACAACACACGGCGCGAGAACGACCCCCGTCGCACTCCATATTTTCACAGGGTGAGGAATAAAGGTCCTTCCAAGTGATTCTTCCTGCAAAACCTTATCATGTTTCTTTAGCGTTGATACAACAAACTGAGTGAAATACGACATTGACGTGTCGCACGGGGTTTGGAGGGGCTGTAGAATTCAAAGCATCCCAGTTGTAATTTAGCAGTGATAATTGAAAGGATGCTAGAGCTGACAGCGATGATGAAGGCAGAGGATGAGAGTGAGAGTGAGTAGACTCAGATATGGATCCAGTTGCTCAATGAATTCAGTTTGTTCTCATCATATTCACCCGATAAATGTTACATAACATCACCCTCAGGACAGAGACTGGACACAAAATGATGTGTCATCTCTCTCTCTCTCTCTCTCTCTATTTCCTCTTCTCATCTAGAAACCTCAGTGTAAGGACATATATTTATAACCATACCTAACCTTTGTATACAAGCCGCTCGAAGTTGCTCCTACACAAAATTCATGAATAATACAGCTGATTATTTGAGAAAGCTTGGTGAAGCAAAGTATAACTAGACAAGAGGTTATCAGCAATAAACACAATCCAACTCACATCCGAGCAGAGGTTTAACATTCTCTCTCTCATATAACATCATACAAACAAAGTAAAAAATGCTAAGAAAGTCTCATATCCCTGAGCTTCAAAATGATTTAATTAGAGTAAATCCTAACATCACAGGAGTTGCATGTAGAAAGCAGAGACGGTCCTGTTTGATCCCTCTCTCGCTCTCTGTAGGCATGACAGAAATACACACTCGTTCCTCTGAGCCGATTCTCTAATAATCACAACCCCCCGAGAGCCCATCAGACAACGCGGTGGAGCAATCATCAGGGCAAAAGTGAGTTAGCAAGTCACAAAGGTCTCGGCTCCCCAGGCCAGCTCGAGATGCTATTTAGCATTGCTAAATGGAGAGAACAACACGCCCTGCCTTTTATGTGTCTTCGCGGCATGCTGAGATTAAAAGCATGCATAATGAGGGATCAGAATAAACAGACGAAACGGGAAAAAATATTACTTTGAGAGTGTTTTTGTTAGTCCATGAACGTATGGATAGATGCATGAATAAATGATGAAGTGGCTTATAGAGGCAAGATTGTAAGTAATCATACAGTGAGGGCACATGAAAGCTGTTCATAAAGGTATAGACATCCTAGCTATACTTCTTAAAGACATCTCTTTTCTGGCCAGCATTGCATTTAGTTATGCATAAAGTCAACCCTATATAATGTATTTTGTTCAGGCAGAAAAATTATCTAAAATGGAGTTTAAATCTACATGTGATTAATTTATATTTCGTTTAATACTAAAAAGCAGTGCTCGAATTGAGGGGGGCTGGGGGGGATCCGGGACCCCCATAAGGCATTAGAGGGACCCCCCATAAGAGATAAAGAAAAAACTTAGGGGGTCCCTTGGATATTTTTATTTGAGAAAAAATGATAACAACACATGTGATTAATTTCATGCTATGGATATTGTACATTTTGTGAATGAATTTTTTACAATAATTTATATGAATTTTGTTTATGGGCTGGTTGTCATGATCCTTTATATTTGAAACGGCCCGCGTTTGTAGGCCTGTTTTTTATAAGTAGTATATAGTTCTGAAAATATGTTCTGAAATATAGTGTGTATTTTATATAAATTGTATATTGGGAGACTGACCCCCACCAAAAAAAGATCTTGTGGGGGGAACCCAATTCGAGAACTGCTAAAAAGTATATTAAAAACTTTTTTGTGTAACAAAACAAATTATTGAGCCCAATATTTGCAAGTGCTTTGTAGTTCAATGTATTTGTATATATTCAAGACATTATTAAACTCAATTACTGAATGTAATAAGTAGGCTTACTGCTACTAGCATACTTGTAAGCGTACAAATTCAATACTTGGAACAAAATTGGGCCACTTTCTGTTTTTACTTAATATACATATAAAACTGTTAAAGTATGCTTTAAGCCTAACAGTAGTTAACCTTAAATACATTTTTCCAGAATTGAATTTGAAGAAATACATAAAAATTTGATTAGAAGTATACTTTCTGTATACTAATAGCACACTTAAAGTTCTTGGTTTCAAAGAAAACCAAAGTCACAGAGTTTCCTGACCTTGCATGTCTTGTTTTTGTCCGGCTGGCACGGTGTGCATGGGGCGCAGGGCTGACACAGAGGGCTGGGTTGGTGTGGCAGATAGCATCCTCCAGGACTGTAGTGACAGCAGCCATAAGGAGCTGGGAAGTGCGTGTACCACGGATCTTGCCCTTCTTGGCACTTTGGACACGGAGACAGGAAACCTTTAGCCTGGACTTTCTCAACATTCACCTTTGGATTTCTCATCCACCTGCGCACCTGAAAACAAAACACATAACATTATTCTGTAGTTTATATTTTAGGGAGATGCAGCGTAGTTGCCGTCAAATACCATAAAGTCAACAATGAATGCAAAAAGACTATCATATATCTGTCACTTAATAACACCTTGAATCATACTGTTTCAGAAAGTCAGGAATGAATTTCATTTTTGATGAATGAATTTCCAAGTGACATACTTGTGTCAGTATTATTAACAAATTAATAAAACCTTACATACACCGGTAGGATTGAATAAAATACACTGCTGTGGGGTCCTATGTCTACTTTGCAGTGTACAATGTATTTAATGACGTCAATCTCTTCTGTGAAAAGCAATTTTCTGGGCCCCAGGATATCCAGGAGCTCCAGCACAGGCCGAACGATTTCGGCTTCTCACTTCATAACAAACACAAGCCTGTTAGCCAGACAAAATCCCAAAGTTCTACATGATTAAACCTTTGGTCTTTTGTAGCAACAAGGGAGGTAGTGGTACAAAAAATCCCCAAATAATTGATAAATCTTCCTCCACAATGACACTAGTCACGAATCCCAACAATTCGCAGCTCTCATCCTCTCCACCCTTTTCCTCTATCTCCGCACTTTGATTGGATATTCAAATTTATGTCAACAAGTGTTGTCACTATGACAGTGTACCAGGAGTCTAAGACCCTCCAAAGACCATCTCCTCCCCCTTTCCTCTGTCTTCATCTTATCCTTTCGTTCTGTTCTCTTTTCTCTATATCGTCTCATCTCGCCGCTTCTCTTTTGACACGTTCTGACTCGCATGCTTCACTTTTGTGTGCAGCAGGCATCCGAGAGTGTCATTGTTATGAAGTGGATTGTCAGACAGACAGCGTGAATCATCTTTACAGGAATCAAAGTGAGGCGACAGCACCTCAGTAAACTCAAACACACGCCACTCCGAACGCAGGATTACTGATGACTCACAAAACTTCACCAGAATAAATCAGTGTGTGTGTATTGTAAAGACAAAGTTCCCAAGAATTCAGATTCCCCACACACACGCACAGGATGATAAAACTGCAAGCCAACCAATAAAAAACAAACGTCAACCTTAGCGCTCCAGAAGATTCTTTCTGTCTCTCTCAGGACAGTCAAACATAAATACGTAATAATCCAACCAAACCTTCTCACTGAGTCACACCCTGACACTCCATCTGCTAAGAAAACAAGTGTGTGTGTTTGGATATGCTGGAATCTGGACTTCAACCAAAACCACACACACGCTGGTTCGTCGCCTACAAACAAAACAAACACTGCACTGAAATTTTGAGACGCGTTCAAATTTCTGCCCATGGCAAGTATCAATTATGGGCTTTTTGGATTTTGCCGTAAGTTCATCTTCCCATAAATACACAGCCTGTCTGCCATTGTTCAGCCAAACAGACGGTGCCAGATTATGCAGCTCATGCCATTGGTTGAGGTAATGTTGTTGTTCCAGGCTGACAAACAAACAAAATGCCTCATGCTCAAACAAAATATTTTATGACCGCCACTGCATCAGCTACAAATGGCTTACTAATAGTCTCCACATATAAAGCTTGCTTGAGATTAAACATTTCACCATCGAAAACATTGCACACAACACTCAAATGTAAAGCTTTAACTTCTGCAACCGATTTGCACTCACCTTCCTCTTGACAAACTGGAACGCAGAGCACTTCTTAAAGGAGAAAGCTTGTTTCTCTGCATTGTGGACCAACTTCATGGCCTCTGGCCGGCCCGCACACTCTGTGGACCCCAGCGTGATGCCTGTGAGGGACAGGAGAAGTAAAAACAAGATTACGGAGGCTTTAGTGTCGCCTGAAAAAAATACGACACACAGCTGAACGATATACGATCTCCTTCCTGACAATTACATTGTAAACGTGAATTACATGACATCATCTGTGCCTGTGGTCCTACCTGTGTTGTTGTCCTCTCTGGTCCAGGTTGTTATCACTGTCAGTGCCGACCGATGATATTGAGACCGTGCTGATGTACTGCCTTCGTCCTAATGCCTTAGCGTGCCTCTGTGTGTCCGCAGCACCACAGCGGAGTGTGTATGTGAGATAGAGATGTATATAATGAGATGGATCAGGACAAACACCTTGTCAATGTGAGAGAGAGACTACTGCAATCGAAGAGACACACACCCCCTCTCGCTCAGTTCGTCTCTCACGCTTTCTCCTTCCGCAGCTCTGATGCTCTGACTCTCTCTCCTCCACCTCCCTCCGATATCTGCAGCAGTGGATGCTCTCTCTCTCTCTAATCCCTCCCTCTCCAGAGCTTTCATTGTGTGAATGGAAGGATAGCTGAAGAATGAATGAAGGCTGATGTAGTAGAGGGGTATGTTTTCATGACCACTGATGTTACAGGAACAGCTTCAGTAAAGGACAGATATAAAACACAGACACATGCACGCACACAGAGCATCTCTCATGGTTCTGGTGTGCTTTTCTCTCTCACTATGTCCCTTGAATTGTCTTTGTGAGGAATCATTTATGAATGAAAAGGGGTTTCAGCGGTGAATAAGTCAACAGGATCTTCAGCCAGCAGCAAATGCGAGACACCTGCACAGGACATGAGAGGCGATAGAATAGAGACTGGGAGAGAATCAATACTTCACAATCAGAGGTATAATGATGAAGAGATCTTTCCCCCTGTCCTTCTGAGTCAGTCCTAAAGGATGCATTAGATCAGCATCTCTGATTCAAGACTGCTATGTGTGTGTGTTTCACAGATTTTTATTTATATATATTTATTGAGCTTTAACATAATGAAATGGACCCTGTCCGAATGGACATTTTGGATTTTTCCACAATAGATATCCCCCCTAAAAATCACCAACATAATCCAACCCACCCAACATTCATGTTTGGTCAAGAAATAAATACATTTCTGTAATATTTTTTTAGGACTTTTTACGATTTGCATTGTTTCAAAGCAGCTGTAATTTTTACATGTAATTGTATTTTATTTGATTTTATTCATTGTTTTGATTTGGATTTAGTACATTTACATTTGCATTTACATTTAGGCATTTGGCAGACGGTTTTATCCAAAGCGACTTACATTGCTTTATCCTATACATTTTACAATGACTGAGCTACAGGAAAGCAGGAACAAATTTTTTTTATTTTATTTTATTTCATTTCATTTCGTTTCATTTCATTTCATTTTATTTTATTTTATTTTATTTCATTTTATTTCATTTCATTTCATTTTATTTTATTTTATTTTATTTTACAAATAATAAATATCATATAATTGTATTTTATTTTACATGTACGGTAATTTAATAAATATATCTGAAATAACATATCATATTATATCATATCAAGTAATAATAAACAAGAAAGCAATCAAGAGTTTTAAGTAAAAATGTAAAAAAGTGTTTGTCAATACTGAACTCCAAACTGTGGCGACACGGCCATCAAAAGATATTTGATGTTAAATACACAAACATTGGGATTTTATTCCTATGAGATTTTACGATGCAAAAAAAAAAAATAAACAAGAAAATATAAATATGGCCTAGTTTTAATTGAGCTCTTTGGCATATTGACAGTGTTTCAAGTGTTTGTTGACTTTTTGATATTCATCATGTAAACACAGCTGCCAAAATAATTGAGCAAAATCTCTCTATGGTCATTTACCTGATTAGTGTGGATGACAAGTGCCTGTGACTTATAGCTCAGATCCTGCATCCAACTGCACATTACACAAAACAAACCCAACATTTTTGTGCATGTGACACAAAGATAAATGCATTCTCCATCTTGACTGTGAGAGCTGTCTCCTTTACTTTCGCTTACTGTACCCGACTGTATTCTCTTATTTAAGAGGCAACCTGACAGAAAGGAATAAAAGTCTTTCATCCCACACAAAAGAGATTCATATTATGCACATCACTGATCTTGGTATCTGCTCTGTCCAATCAATCCCATAATGACTCGCAAAGAGCAAGAAGCCGTTGTGGAATAAACTGCTATTGAAACAAATTCATGCGCCTCACGGCTCACCCTCTCCATTTTTCATTAAAGACTGCCATCAAAGTATTGCATCAGTTTGCAAAGGGAAAGAAGTCACATACAATCTGTCTGATACGGAATAAGTCGGGTGACAACAACACTGCTTGTTTCTAAATATTTATAATTCCAATAAACATACACATATGCATAAATTGTTGCTTTAATTCAAGTAATAGTTGCATTTTGTTAAATAAAAACAATCCAAAGTGCATTCAAGAGAGGTTGGTTTCTAACTTTCCTGCCCGTCCTTAACTATTGTAAGAAAGGCGATGTTTTCACTCTTCAGTGTTGTAGTGATTTGATAAATGGAAAATAACATTAATTCGGATGGTTGAGTCTGAACTCCACATTTTATTGAACCTCAAGTAAAATGTTCTGAAATAATTTTTTTAAAAGTAATCAAAGCACATAGTAGCAGAAGGCATTTATTATTTATAGAATAGTTTATCCTTCAACAGAATATCCTAAGAATTAAGTCTGTCAGGCACACAGTGAACAACCAAAACATGTTTTTTCTCTTCCTACAAATATAAATGTGAAAATAAAACTACAATATAATTTAATTTGAATAATTTCTGTCAAATTTCAGGTAAATCAGAGACCAGTTGTTGATATTGTTGGTATAAACAAAAAACAAAGCATCTCCATTTTTCCTATTTAATCTAATCACAACAATTGACAAATTTATCAAATCATTCTCTTTTCTTTCCTCGCCTCTCTCCTCAACTCTCAGTTTCTTTTCATAGGCAAACACACTTTAAAGGAAGATTGTTAGCATTATAAAATAAACATGATTCTCTCTTCGACTTTCTGTGCTACAGTGAAGGCAAGATCTCTTTGGGGACACAATCTCTCTCTCTCTCTATCTTCTCTAGCTTAGCTTCAGCTCACATGATCGAAATGTTTAATACCCAAAACGACAGAATATAAACTTATTTGTGAAAGTGTGAAATCACTTTATGAAATGAATTGTATCTTATAGACAAGAATATTAGATCAGATAGATTGACATAAACATAATTACAAAAATGAAGTACAGCATGAAATGAGAGAGAGAGAGAGAGAGAGAGAGAGAGAGAGAGATGGCAAGAATGTCAGGTTGACAGGTGCAGTGGGAGGAGCAGAGATGAGTGATGCTTTAACTCATCTTGGTACCCAGTGTGTGTGTTTGCGTATTTTCAAGGCCAGTGGCAAAAGGAAATTACACAAGTAATCTTTACACCACCACACTATGTATATTTTGGTGTATACAAATCTGGTACTTGTCTAAAAAGACAACAGTACAGTATGGTTTGAGACGGATCGAAACTGTGAGTATGTAGTTGAAAAGTGAAAAGCCAAAATGTGTCAGTGCCTCAGATTCTCAAACATGATGAGTCATTGAGATTCTGAATCTCCCAGGATTCAGTGTTCCTCAAACTCCTGCGGTAGAACGAGAGGAGCGGGGGTGTAGAAACAGTCGGGACACACCGCAATACTTTAACAGGGGAAACTATGGCAAACTACGTGTCTTTGTATGCCTTGCTTCTATAATAAGACCTAAATTATATACATTAGACATGTAAAGCTCATAGGATTAACACAGATACTTTCACTTTGGATAAAAGCTTCTGCCAAATTTAGTGTAAATGAACATATTTGTAGTGTTGTAGAGAAACTCTCTCTACCCAAACTTTCATTAACTAATAGATTTCAAGTTCTATTTAGACTCATTAAAACCAAACCTTGCTTGAATTAAAGCATATGTATAGCGCAAAGGATTGGGGACAAATCGATTACTCCTTGACTGACAGCACAACACATGGCGGACGCAGTGTGTATATTTCTGTGTAAGTGCATTTCACGCTTAAGACCCTGAAAGCAACCATATCACATATGACATTAGGTTAAGCCATAAACATATCCAGATTCTCTCTCTCTCTGTCTCACACACAAGCATCTCTTGAGGAATGTGCGTCATTTTCTAGGAGACTTTAAACTCCTCAATTCTGAAAAGGTCAAACGGCGAGCAAGGTGAGATAAGATAGAGGGAGGAAGGAAAGAAAGAAAGAAAGGAAGTATGAATGATTTTAAGCAGCGGTGACAAAGCGGGGAAAATCGCATTATATTGGTGATCACAGAAGCTTTAAATACATAAACAAGCAAAAAAACACTGCACTTAAGATTTTTTTTTTTCATTTCAATTTTAATTTAATCAGCATTTCTAGGTTTACTGCTGTCATTCCTGTCCAGTGTCTGTTAAATTTCAAGTAAATTAAACCTCAGGAGGGACATACGATGTGAAAGACTGACATCATGTCAAGACACATGAAAACGGTCATAAGAGTCTGGGTTGTCACATATATACATATTTTTTTCAAATACATGTACAAGTATTGCTGTTGTATTGCTTAAAAGTGAATTACTATTAATATTCATTATAAATATTTAGCAGTATTTGATGTCTGAAATACAGAGCGTCTTTTCTGTTATTCTGACCCGTTTCTCCAGTTTTCCTTTTCTGCATATACAATATATATTATTTTTTTTACCCAAAGGGTCCCGTTGAGATACAATATCTCTTCCACCAGAGAGTCCTGGTCAAGGTAGTCAGCAAAGGACAGAGATCACGAACAAAAACACATCATCAAAAAAGCCAGAATGCACATGCGCATATTTGAAATTCCTATGAAATATTGTTAGTTCACAGAATGACACAAAACTGATAAAATTCATGTCTATAAATATCCTAGTAAATTCAGAAAAACTGATAATAATTTTAAAAATTGTTTGTTTAAAAAAAATGATGCAGCTGTGTGTGTGTATGTATTTAGATGTTTTTTTCTTTGTGCCCTTCACATCATGTTATACAGTATGTTATGTGCAATGTTAGGTCAGAAGGACTTATAATTTCATCTCAAAATTGGGGAAAAGGCCTCCACTGACTTAATGACACTCATGGAGTCCCTCACAACCCAGACAGACCGTCCAAAGAGAATACTTAACAAACACAGTGCAAAAGAGAAGACTGCAGACACAGAGAGAGAGAAAAATGAGTCACCAAGATGAAAACAATAAGTCTGAGTCGAAGGGACGCCTTGTGTGAAAGTGAATTGGATATGAGCGCAGAGATCCCCAAGGACACAGCCTGGTTTCTCAAAGTAAAAAAAGTATGTTTAGTCCATAGCCACCTCCAATACAGTCGTTCCACGGTCCGCTTTGTCCGAATAGCTTAAAGCGCTTAATGGTGACAAAGATTGAGAGAGGATGTTAATGGCACATACTGATAGAAGTTATGATCTTCTCAAGAGCTTTCACACACAGGTAAAGGGAGAAATATTGTTTTCACAGTTCCTTGTCAGTTTTGTACCTTTAAAGCCTGAGGATGGGTCTTAACCTATTTTATACATTCTAAGGTCTTAACCTAGTTTTTCTTCGCTACTGCGATTTTAAACCACCAGGTTAAGAATGCAAAGGAACACACACTGCGCTATTTCCTGAGGCTTTGTGGTCATTTATTGTCCTGTGTGTGGAATGCTATTGTACCGTTACATAACTTAAAAAAAGTCTTCCTGGCGTTCAGAGCAGCACTGATAACATTCCACTACCCCTCAAAGTGTCCTTCAACACACACACACACCTGTGTTAGGAACTAAACGCCACTCGACGATAAGATTTAAATTAGATAACGTTTTAATCTTGAGATGTCTGATCTTGAAATGAGCGTGTATGGTTGCTCACGTGTGCATGCAAGTTCAACATTTGATTCACACTTTATATGCACAGCTGGGACTCTTAGAGTAATTCTGAAATTCTATGAGACTTTACACGCACAGGGCATATTTGCTGATGTGAGAATGCCTGTCTAGTTTAATCAGACCCAAACCCTGTATCTCTCAGCAGATCCAAGATTAGGGCAGTTCAGCTATATAATCGGAAAACTGTTATGCAGTGTCCCTTTGCCGCCTCCCCTCGTGTCAGCACCAGCGGTCTTTTTAATCCCCCAACATATACAGAAGGCAGTATCTGATGAGACATGCCTGAAATAAAAGTAATAGAAAAAAAAAAAGCTTAAATTCTCCCCCCCTAGTGTTGTTTAAAAATGGCATCTGACTCTTTCTTCTGTGGAACACGAAATAAGATATTTAGAGAAATGCCTCGGTGGTTTAGCATCCATACAATGGAAGTCAATGAGGGCCAGTGCAGTTCGATCATCAATGTTCTTCAAAATATCTTCTTTTCTGTTCTGCATGATCACACTTTAGTCTCAGACCTCCATAGACAAGTGTGTGATATTATGGCCGAAACAACATGTAAGAGTTAAAGGTCAATTTTTTGCATTGTGTCAAACAAAATGCGGTTGCCCATGATTTTAAGAGGTTAGGGGAGATGTGAAATGCCTTTGTGCATTCTTGACGACCTCTCGGAGTTTGTCAGTTGTTTGTTTACAATGATTGAATGAAGTGAGTTGAGGGCTTGAAAGGTCATTCATGTGCTAATAAACACACAAGTCAATTCTCTCTCTATCACCCAAACTCGCATACAATCAGACCGAAAGCCTGATTTTAATGAATGAAAGCTAGTTTGCTTATTTGATTCTTTCACAGCAGCTTAAAATGAACATTTCCAATTCAGCGCGGCTCTGAATTATGTCCATGTGTGTATCGGTCTGATCAGTATTCAGACTGTGTGTGTTCTGTGAGCATTTATATGCACGCCCTGTGCACTTTCCCCATTACGTAAGCGTCTCTGAGCTTTTTCTGCATGCTGATTGGCTGGTACTTGACATCAAGGAAGCCAATAGTAAGCGGCTGGTCTGACCACAGAAAGATACAAGACACACAATGGTATCCAAGCAACCATATCCCAGCAACAGCATCCGGATCTCATGGGACAAAGGGAAACTTTTCTTCATTCTACATCATCATCTCCTATTTTTTTGTTATGCACTGATTGAACATAACATTAGTTGCAAGAGTTCAAGACAACTTCCGCTACCAGGTTTGATTTCGAACTAAAGCATCCGTAGCTTTCCCTCCTATAAGGATATATGTGCCCGGGTTTATTCGATTTCGCCTTCTCAAATTAAAGCTGAAAGATGAATTGAAGAAATGTAAAATTCTAGAGGAGAGGAGAGATTTAGGGCTGAAAGCTGGTCTTAATAAAAGACGATTAACTGTCGTGATTCACTGCTGGAGAAAATCCTCACTTAACCTGAGATGGGGTGACCGAAGAGATGTAGGTTACCTCATCACCACACACACAACGCTCCACCAGCCCTCAGGGCCGTGAAGCAGGAGACAGTCTCTCTCTCTCTCTCTCTCTGGTTTATGTAACACTGACAATTGCTATCTTTATCTGATGCTGCAAGGCTGTGGCATGCATCTGATATGTTGAAAGTATTTTAATTTTGTCTTTAAGATGCAATTCTTTTTTGAGAAATATTAAATAATAATAATTTCTTTGAGATAAAAGATGAAATCCTTTTCTGCAAAAAATCTCAGTTAATCATACTGTGTCAACTAATAATAAATTGAAACTTCCTTTTCAGAAGAGGATTGAGGAAGGACGGTGAGATCACTGTTCTCCTGCTCTCGTGATTTCCTCAATCATGATGGCCATAAAGATGATTAAAACCCTTCCTCTCTCTCTCTCACGCACACACACACACACACACACACACAGCCAGTGTGTCTCCATTCTAGCTTCATTTATGGCATTCCTGGTCCTCACTAGCTTTAAAATAGCTCCTCTCTGGACAGGAAGTGGGGTGTGTATGTACAGGAAGTAGCTGAGAGGAGCTGGAGACGGCTGTCTGCACTGGACAGCTCAGGGTCAAGAGGCACACACAACTTATACTCACAACTCAGCAGGAAAGAGAGAAAGGATGTCCAGGTCCATCCCAAGTCTGATACAACTTGCACGAACGTAAAAAAATGACGATGTCATTTATGCATAGACTTTTTTATTTAACACATGAACACATGAAAGGCAACTTACAAATCAGGGAGAATTTAACATTCAGAGGTTCTTCGGGATAACCTGGGTGCTATATAGCACAGTTTCCGTGTAAAGTACCTGTGAAGTCCCTTTATGGTTCTTCAGCGGTTCTGTATAGCACCTCAGTCTTCCCAAAGAACCACTGAGGAACCACTGAAGAACCAAAATAAGGTTCTATATAGCACTTAAGTCATAACCCTATAATTACGAAAATATCTTATTTTGTGTTCAACAGAAATTACAACAAGTAATTTTTCCTACTATGTTAGTCAATGGGATCCAATAATATTTTGGTTATTATTGTTCTTCCAAATATCATTCTCTGTGTTCATCAGAACAAAAATATGTATACAGATTTGGACAACTCGATGGTGAGTTAATGATAATTACATTTTAAATCCTAAATTTTCATTGTGGTTTAAGACTTTCGAGACCCACTTTTGCACACGAGTACCACACAATAGCTCAAACTCACATGTTAGTCATAGAATGTATGTAAATCACTAAAATAGATCTTCGCTGAATCATTTTTCTCATTTCTCTCAATAACAATTGTTTATTTTTAGTATCTCATTATTATTGTGCAGAGAGAAAGTTTGACAGTGTGTTATTCTGGGATCTTATTGTGTAGAGACTGGGAATTGCCCCAGAAACATGCTTTTGACAGCTGAATGTCTGTTGTCAGATTTATGAGAGCTCTGATAACCTCACATATGGGACATCAGACTTTTGTGTGTAATGAGTCAAAGCACATCAGGGGTAATTTAGTGGTTAACCTTCTTTGTAAGGAGAATACGAATGTGCTTCTACCTGAATAATAAGCTTGTTTAAGAGAGTTCACCCTGAAACAAAAATGTTGTCATCATTTTCTTTACATCATGTTTCTAAAAACAAAATGCAAATATATTTGAATGAAGTTTTTTTCTACTGACATGATGAGATGATGTCCAACTGCAAAAAGATCCTACAAATATAAAAAGGTATAAAAGCGGTCTGTTAAATGTGTAGCCTACAGCAGTGCTCGAATTGAACCAATTCTTATGGGGGTCCCCCTCATAAGACTTTTTTTGGTGGGGGCTGGTCTCGCAATACAAAGTTGATACAAAATACACAAAATATTTGATTATAATATGCATAACTATATGCTATTATATTTAAAACAGGCTTACAGAGAAGAACAAGCTTCTTTCACGGTCCTGCGATTAACGGTCTTTAGACGTGGGGCGGGGCGTTTCAAATTTAAAGATGCAGAAAGAAGAGAAACAAACTTAATATAAATTATTGTAAATAATTAATTCACAAAATTTACCACATCCATCGCATGAATTTAATCACATTTGTCATCATAATTTTTTACTCAAATACAAATATCTGAAGGATCCTCAAAAGTCCATTTTTAACTTCTTAAGGGGGTCCGTAATGCCTTATGGGGGGTCCGGATCCCCCCAGCCCCCCTTCAATTCGAGCACTGGCCTAAGTCTTCTGAAGCCACTCCGAGAGCTGTATTTAACAAACAGACCAAACTCTTCAATGGTTTTACTTCCATAACTTCTAAAAGTGTGTGTTCCAAAGTCATATAAATTTGCAATAACATGAAGTTGAGTAAATAATTAACTAAGAGATTGAACCAATGAGGTGTCTCTGCCCATCACATATGATTGGTTGTGCATACTTGTGACCTCCAATAGCCTTCAGAACCCTCTATGGCACAAAAACAACTTTAAGATCGCCACAGATTGTGCATAAGGTTACATACGTGTATTTGCGCACATGGAGGTAAACATACTGCAGCTTAACACACACATTTCAACAACTTTCATGTACGGATGAAGATGATGTGACGGCATGCATTTGTGAACTCCAGTGACACACGGTATTCACGGAGCATGACGATGCACACAAACATAAAAACAAACAAACACGAGGACAAACCTAATGACTAGCAAAAGATCAGAGTATTGGAGAATTTAAAAACGACAATAACACACAAACAATACTGAGCTTTGCTTGACACAGTGACAGCAAAAGTTTTGTTTCAAAGTTACATAAATAGCGCCTTCATAGCATAAGTCATTGGAAAAAACACTTTTGAAATGCACACATACAACTGCATAAAGAAAAACGGCAAGAAATTTGAGTGTGATGATCAGACATCGCTCTTCCAGTCTGACGTCTGCTTGTGGGATGCCAATGAGATGCCTGATTATACAACATATTGGTCAGCTGCTTGTTGTGGAGTCAAACAAAGTCTCTATTGTTCACTGTTGTCTTATTTCCATGAGACAATCTCAGTTTGCAGAGTAAACTACTGACAAAGGCAAATATCGGCTTTGTTATGGGACACGAACATTCAACCATATTAAGGTCATAGCCACTATAGCGTTGGCAAAGGGTACTGCCTGTACCCTCCACGGCTTCCAGAGCTTTCTTTGTTCCCAAATTTTTAAACGTATGCTGGACGACCTTTCAAACTTTTGTTTAACTTTACTTTGAACTTTTAAACTTGCTCCGAATTTTCATTTCCAAGACAGATGCAAATTCGTCCTTCCATAGCATTTTGTTCATAATACTCGAAGACTAATGGATATCTGAACACCAAAAAACATGAATCACATCAGCTCTGATGTTACACCGCAGATGACAATAGAAGTATAACTTTCCTTTTTTAGCCTCTGACATCTGATGACAATTTACAATTTTCCCTGCGGTGCCTCGGAGTCATAATCATCTATCTGCTGTTAGAAAGACAATGAAGAATCTGAGGAAATGCGGCTTTCTGTGAATGCTTTGTTCAGGACAGGAAATCAGCTGTTGCATTGTCACTGAATATGGACATACAAAGACATATGTACTTGCGTACAGCCCTCAATGGCCGCCACAGGCGCCTGTCTGGGACGGAAAGACTATAATGGGCCGAAATAGGTAGTAACACAAAGCAGACACAAGGGAACCGCAGTTGAAGTCTTCTGAGTAGAGATGTCTCCCTTCCGTCTCAGTAAAGACACACCTAAACACACCCATAACAATGGAGTAAAGATATCTGTCTTTTTAAGGATACTTTATCCATCACATCCAAAAACTAAAATGCCTTTTATCCATCACCCTGGTCAAGACTACTAGTCCTGAACTTCCTACCGGGGCCAATAAGCATTAGAACTGAATAATGAACAAATAATAATGAATTATAAACTTTTCCTAGACAGCAACAATGTTATATGGAAACCAATTTTCTGTCTAAAATCAAAACCTTTTTTATTTTAAGGAACTTGAACTATTTTTTGTGCATTATTTCATTGCTATATCCTTTCACTGTACTAGGTCACAGTTTGTCTCATATGTTTCAATTTTACCTTAAAAATGGATACCTAACCTGATACCTAAAATCATAAATGAGAACTCGGTCAGGTAAGCTGACCTAAAAGAGCAAATCTAAACACGATTCTCTTAAACGATGACCACTTTGACCGCTACTGAGATGTTGACAGACACCGATTAGTTCAAATATTTGGACATGATTTGATGCGATTACACAATATCCAGCCCCTATTTCAAGTTTTCGGTCATTCTTACAATGATATAATTCTAATTTCATAACCAGTAAAGAACGAACTCCATTAGAGTGATATGATGTTATGTCACCCAGGTACGACATTTCACAAGCAATTCAATACAGCATACTGTTCATGAGTAAATCACGACAGTGTTGTTATGCAAGTGGTTACCAATGAGCAGAGAAAATCAATATAGAATGTAAATAAAACCATTGACGCACAAAGTATCTAGGACAAGGCCAGTCACTCCACTGTTTGCACTGTGTGTGTGTCTGTGTAGGAAACGGAAGGTGTGTCCGTGTCGACCAATTCAGAGAGAGGACAGGCCTCACCTCCACCCACCTTAAGTCTCTGATCGTAACTGAGAGAATTAAATTTGTATTCCTGTTGGTTTATGTTCAGTGGATGCTCTTTGAAGGATCATACGGCACAGTAAATAATATAGGAGTAATACACAAGCACTTATCATTTCATCATTTGATAATTCCCTCTATTGTTTACACTCCGGGACAAATATCCATTCATCAAAAATATGTGAGTTTCGAGTGGTCCGATAACTCAGTTTATGCATTTCATGATGCTGATTGGCTCTCAGATGTGGGTTGGTTGACAGAGTTTGAATGCTAAATGTGAGCTATTGTGCCTAACACGTCTCACAACGGTTTCAAACCACCGTATAATCTTAAAGATGACATTGATTTCATGATGGTTGAGACCTCAAATGATTATTCTCAAATTTTAACAAAGGACAAACCAGTTTAATGATATCATAATGCTGACAAACCAGTTTAATGATATCATAATGCTGAGGCCATTTGCGAGGAAAATCACAAAAATGGGTTCTTTAAAAGATCTCCATGCATCAAAGAGATTGTAAAAATAAGATTGAGACTCTTGACAGGATTCCGTCGATCTCACATTCATTTTACAGTCTATTGTGATTGAAACCACCAAGACACAATGACTGCAATGACTGCAATGACTGCAATGACTGCAATGAAAGTGTCATATTATAATTTTTGTCATCTAAAAGAAAAAATCGAGCTATGCCATCCTGTAATTTTAGGAGGCACATCTAAATAAAGCATATTCTAGTGTAAAACAACTAATAGTATAATTTCTGAAAGCTTCCTTTTGTTTCAATATCCAACAGCATCCTCTCTCTATATCCACTTAACATAGATACAAACAGAAACACTGAGTTTTCACCATCATGTGTCTGTGTGTTGTTACCATGGAGCGAGACCATCTGGATAAGTGGTAAAACACTAGTCAGCAAAAAGGGCTCCAAAACCCCCCAGTGATGTCACAGAAGCCGTGGTCATGTTGAGGAGAATCAGAGATTGTGGCTCACACAAGACGGTTTGTGTGTTAGAAAATGGTCTTTTTACTGACAATTAATGCATTTCAGTCTGAGAAAGATTATGTTGGGGGCGGGTTAGCTGTATACAACACTGACACATGCCCTCACTCGTGTATATACAGGGAGGAATCAATGTGTCCTAACCACAGATAAAAAAATATGGATGAAGTATCCATGACATCATGCATAGGTTGGTGAAGAGTAAAAATGAAGCCAAAAGTAGGTGGAGACACTCATCGCAATCTTGACATGACGTCATCGCATGTCACTCCCGTATAATCGAAAATGGGCAAAAAGGCGGGACTTAGTTAGAGCTGGTTTACTAAAACAACTTGTCACTCTAGTGGCCACGCACCTAAATTGAAGAATTTTAAGGCTCAATATAAGTTAAACGGGTGAGTTACAAAAAAATTCACCCTCCTCACAGGTAAAATTATATATATAGACAAAAATATTTTTTTGTAGCAGGCTGTAAACGTGTATTTTTGCCCATTTTAACATGTGGCTCAATGAGATTCTGCTCTCTTTTGGAACCAGTCTCAATCGCAATTAAAGTCACTTCCATGTTGGCTTCACGAGAGAGACCGGAAGATTGCCCCTGGGTCCTGACACGACTTTTATACTTATTTTATAGACATGCGACATCGAAAAACTGCTTTGCAAACACAACTCAAATTGACAAAATGTTTGTGTTTGATTTGTTTGACCCAAAACCATTAACTTGTTAGCAATTCATTTGTGTCTGATTAAATTTTGCATACCAACAGAACCAAACTATTAAACTGCAGTCTAGTCATGTGGCCATTAGTTACGCCATGAACCATTGTAGAGAGCGTGATTTAGAGAAATCTTGATAGTTCAGTCCATTCTTCTGAATGAAAAATGCATTTCCTTTTAAAGGCACATATTTAAAACAAAAATTGTTTACAATGTTTGGCAAGCGAATCAAGAACGGTATTTCAAATTTGTGATGTTTAACATTTTAAGAATTGCGGCTATTTGAAATCTGCCAAGCATGAGGCCTAGTCATGAGCTTCATAACAGTGTTAAAAATACTGTATCATATTATTAGTAGAGTAAATTACTCTTGGACACGGACGGTAATTGCCTGATAGCTCTACACCTGATCTGTAAAAGGTAACAACACATTTGAAGTGTATCTGTGGGTTGCTGACTCACATCTTTTTATAGATTCATGCATTTCGGAAAATGAATGCTTTAGATCACTGACGTGCCTGTATCATCATCATTAAATTATAATTTACAGTGCAGCCATTGTAACCTATCTGACCATCTCAAACGCCTACACCATACACTCGAATGTAGTACAGATACATATATGGGCCCTTTCGCAAGATCTGAACAAAACTGGTCCAGATTCACTTCTTGTTTCAGTTTTTAACACAGATTCAGAAAAAAAGAATCTTGTGTATGATTTGATGACACGAGCAAGAAAACAAATTGGTATCAGACCAGTTTTGTTCACGTCTTGCAAAATGGTGTATACATGGTCCTCCACACCTGTGCTTTCAGCAGTGGTCACTGCCCACCCATACGGCTTCCGCTCCTAATTCTCTCCTCCGCCTCCTTCCAATCTTCTGTTGGCAAGAAGGGTGGACCGGTAGGGTGGTGCAGACAAACACACGTATTCCATTAACTTGTAGGAAGTTATACAAGCTGAAGCTACGTGATCATCCACAGTTTCTTTTCTGGGTCACACAGACAAGACGAATGAATGGGAAACATTCATTTTCACAGGCCTTTTTACATTTCTCCTTCTGTTTCCCTGAGTTTATTTAACCTGATTTCACTTAAATTATGTCTCACGACTCATCAGTATTCATCGGAGTACTGGATCCCCTCCTCCCCGCGCAGGCCAAGACGGAAAATTCCCTGATATGACCTGCTGTTCTTTTCACACGCACGCCAAAGACGCCTGCTCTTTTAAAATCATGTTCATTTTGACCACCCCTAAAAAAACATTACGAATCACCGAAAATGTTTCACTTGTTAACCGTTTTTTTCAAGAAAATCCATGCATTAATAAATCCCCCACACATGAATAAATTAAATGAATGATCTGGGCTCTGAAATTATGCCTTGTTATCAAATGAGAATGATATAGCCTGGATCCTAAGCTCAGGGTTATTATGGGTGATGTCCTCAAAACTGCATACATGAATGTGTGTGCACAGGATGGTTCAAGGGCATCGCCTGTGGTCAAAGCAAAATAAAAGCTGCCAATTAGGGCTCCGCCCTTTGAGCACGAGCGCACAGAGACGTGACAGAACACATTCACAAGTTTCCTTTAGTTTCTCACACAAATGGCCACACACCCCTCATTAACCGACAAAAGCTTTCAATACAGATCCGAGATATCACAGGTCAGCTAGACTTTCTCTTCAATTGGCCATGTTGTGTTTTCTGCACCAGAGCTTGGCACACACCAACACGTACTCTTATGTTATGTCTGTGTCTGCTTTTGAACAGCTTTTATACTGTGGGGACCAATATCCTTACAAAAATATACTGTGGTGTGCAGGGACGGATTATGACTTCAAAGGGCCTCGGGACCAGTTACCTCCAAGAGCCCTCCAAGAGATTTTGTTATAGAAAGTGAAAGTTCTGATGATAATGAATATTAAAATCATTCTCGCTCTGCAACAAATGCCTGCGCTAGGCTACAAATGTGACCCTGGATCACAAAACCAGTCTAAAGTAGCAAGAGAACATTTTTAGTTAAAGACAAAAATACATTGTATGGGTCAAAATTATCGATTATTGTGCCAAAAATCGTAATGATATTTAGTAAAGATCATGTTTTACAAAGATATTTTGTAAATTTTCTACCTTAAATATATGAAAACTTTATTTTTAGGAGTGGATGGCCTGCCACAGTGCCCCGATCAACAACTTCAAAGACAATTTTCTCAATATTTTTATTTTTGCATTTTAAAGGGTTTTATCTCAGCCAGATATTGTCAGATTTTAACAACTCATACATCAATAGAAAGCTTATTCATTCAGCTTTCAGATTATAAACAAATCTCGATTTCAAAAATGTACCCATAAGTCTGGTTTTGTTGTGCAGGGTCACATATAATCTGTACAGGGTTTATAGAAGTTCAATATTATACACAGCGAAAGATCAACAATGGACCAAATTAAGTGTATGAAATACACGTCTTTAATCAACTGTCAAACACGCATGTATTTAATGCTTCACATAAACAAATAATGACATTGCCCCTGTGACATGTCTGTAAACATCAAATCATCATGCAAATGATTCAGAAAATGCCATTTAAATGTGTTGAAATTTAGTTAATAAGTTAAATTAACATAAAAACTGTATGTTGCCGTGATTTGTTGATCATTTCATTTTTTACATGGTATCCACAGAGGCCTTGGGACCTATACATTAAACATAGATAAATATTTGTTTTCATTGTTGTTGGGTTTCCCTGTACCAAACATGATGGCGCAACCTTGAAGGCCCCTGGCGTGCAATGACGACAACAGGTTATGTCATGGTTCTTTATACTAAGTGATACAATGACAGTGAATGTAAATTAAAGTTATACCATTTAAAAATTGTTAGATTTACAGTCATAAATATTTAGTCTTATGCAATATAACGCATGCAGCTGTTTGATATATTGACAAATATTCCACAAGACAGAATAACAGAGTTATGTGATTATAACCAGACACGAAATATCCCACTTACACCTTCAGTTTTTAATATTGTGCTCCGCTTTCTCAAGCACTAATGATTGTTTGCACTCTTAAGCGAGGGCTGTGCATGAATAAGTTATTTTGTCTCGTGGAATAAATGCAAATATCCGTTATGCAACTACCTAAGGGCAGCAACACATTACATAAAACCCCAAAACATTATAATCTTTATTCCAATATTATATTTCTCATTTTAAAAAAAGCTAAACATCTTACAGAATGTGCAAGGGGTGTGTAAAACTATACGGTTTGATAAACTGTGTATACATATCACTTAAAGGTAGGCTAGTTCAAATAATACCATATCTTAAAGTACTTTTATGATCCTATTTGTTGTTTCATTTTCTTGCGTTTAAGTCAATGAGAAAATTTGACCTCAAGAAAAGAAACGTAAAAAAAAATGTGAAACTCAGTGGTCGATCATGCTTACGGTGTCTATCACAAGTGTAAAGGTCCAGCTGGTTCTGATTCATATGGAAGCTTCTGAAGCACGGCGTGTTTGTGAAGCACACAACAGTCGTGGGCTGCAGAAAGATTTCGTGTGTCAGATAGACACTTCCCACACTTGGAAAAAGTCGCACTTTTGACACTTCTTGGAAATGACACGTTAATACACACCCAGATGTAGAAAGGTAACATGCACGAGCCTTCACTGGAGCCTTAATCCAAGTCTTGTACCCGGTGTCCCAGAGAAAAAAGGAAATTACAACATTTCTTGAAAATCTTACACGTTTGTCCTAGTCAGCTCTGGATTTCAGAAAGGACAAATATTACAGCTCTATACTCTTTCTGCATGTCAACAATGCTTTATTTTGTGTCTATATTTATTTTTCCTACAGAACATAAGGAGGAACGTCAGAGACGAAGTTGACACAGAAACATATCTAAGGTCTCTTGAGGCTTGTAAGGACAACACAAATTTTCCCCTGGTCTCCTTACAAGGCATATGCTTGATCTTTTTAAGTTGCTTTTCTAAAATTACAGGAGGCACTTCGTTTTATCATTCTGAACTTTATTTACAACCTTCCAAGACAAAAAATCGGATTGCTTCCTCTATATAATTTGTACACAGGTTAGCAATATCACATGATTCACAGTGTGACTCACTCTCCCAGCATGCATTACTTCGTCTTGTGTGTGAACGTTTCAGGCCAGATTAGTGTTTAACGGCGATCACTTTAACCTCTGTAAAGAAGTGGTACGAATCTTTTCCACCTTCTCTACCAATTCCAGAGCTTTTCATACCCCCAAACGGAAGATTTAAGTCTCTGACCAGCCAGCAGTTGGTCCACACTAACCCAGCCTGCAGTTTCCTAGCAACCCTGTGCACTCGCCCCACATCACGGGACCATACCGTGGCGGATAAGCCGTATCGTACACCATTGGCTCGGGATATCACTTCCTCCTCTTTATCGAACGGTGTCACACAGGTAACGGGTCCAAATATCTCTTCCTGCATCAAGGCGGAAGAATCCGTAACCCCAGAGATGACGGTGGGCAGCATAAAATAGCCACCCTCATTTCGCTGTGGGAGGGTAAGTTTGTCCACGCCCTCCCCACAATGCACCTGAGCACCCTCTGTCAGCGCTAAAGCAACGTAACCTTTGACCTGTGGAAGGAGTTTGCGTCATCAAAAAGGGACAGAAAGATGAAATGAGAAATCATCATATTCTTATAATATAAGAATCAATTTTATTTTAACTAAAAAAGGCAACCATTTTGGCCACACGTGACCTTTCTCAATGTTGGAATGAGTTTTTTTTTGTCTACTTGGGTGATATTGGTTTAAGGGTTTTTTTAGGTGTTTGGACATTGATTTATTTAGTTATTTAAAAAATTCAAGTCACAAACCTGGAATAATAAGGTAGCATTCATATTCTATTGGACCGACATTTCCATATTAGTCATGATCAAGATTCTTAGTCTATTTTCGCAGTAGATAACGATTTTCCTATTAACACGCATCCATCATGCAAAAGTGAATTTTATCAGTGTTTGCTTCTATGTTTTTATTTCATATTTTCTGTATCTGTATTTCAATTGTAAATCTGTTTGTGACCGGTAAAATTTCACCTTATAGGACTTTAAACACAACATGTTATATACAGAAACATGTCAGTGAGATTCATGATTGTTGTCTGACCTTCTCCAAGTGCTCTTTGCTGATGAGTGCACCATTGTTGTTGGCGGGGTCGGAGGGCGCTCCGGTTTTCCACTGCCGAGCTGCCTCCACAAAGCGAGAAAGAAATACTGGATAAATACTCCTTTCAACAAAAACTCTGCTGGTACAGAGACAGATCTCTCCCTGTAAGAGAGTGAAAGAAAAAAGCGAAAGAGGCAAGTTATTCCTTCCTACCTTACCAATTGATGAAGCATTACAACATCCCTAAGTTAAAGCACATAATTATGTTTCTGCTGTGAAAACGTATTAAATTTAGACAGGCTTAATAACAACAGTATGGGTGTCTGTGATGTATATGGCACAGAGAGAGCAAACGAGAAGAGATGGAACAGTATGTTCTGGCTGTATTCACATTGTGCAGTTTGAGCACCACAGTGTGGTAGAAAACAGAACTACAAGTATATTATACCTGTCATGTTTCCGTAGTCAGGACAAAAGTTAATAGTTTCAAATAAAGATAATATAGCCCATGTGCGTCACCAACTCAACAGTCACGTTAGAATTCTACAATGTATAAAGAAATGACGTAATGCCACAATGACCGTTATTAACGTTATAAAAATAAGTAACAATTACCTTAAGAATGTCGTCTTCTCATTTGTCATTAACACGAATGCATTTTATGACCCTGTACAGGAGTCGTTCAATTCTTTTAAATCATTCAATCTTTAAAGACGTCTATGTTTATTTCGTTATTTTATTTTGATGTGTTTTTAAAAGCTGCCTTTCACCTGTTGTGTTGCATCGCCTCAAGCTTGTTCGACTTGATGCGGCGCCGCGAGATCCGACAGGATGACATCAAAGTACCGCGAGAGCGATTCGAAAGCGAACCTTTTATGGTTTTTCGATTCGCTCTCGCGATATGTTGATGTCATCCGCCTGTCGGATCTTGCGGCGCAGCATCACGTCGCGCGGTATGGGGCAAAAACCGGGAAAATTTAAAAGATGTTTTCAGAAATAAACATAAACGCAGATATGTATACAAATATTAGTCATCAATTTTTTTGTTTAATATAGGGCTATTTTTGAGAAGGCTATACACAATGCGCTGTCACGGTTACGTCGCTCCCGACTGCGTGCGCGTACTCGTTGCAGAACCACAGTGGAAACAAAGCAGCAATGAGTTAAACGGAGGAGACAATTCCTTCAAAAACGTGTGTTTGTGTTGTTGAGTGTCAGAATCAGAATGGAAAAAAATATGGTATGATTTCCTTTGAAATACCGTCGTTGAATATGCCATTTTCAGCTAAACAAGTCATTAAACAAACAATCTGGATTTACGAAATCATCCGGATCTGTTTTTATTTTACTCAGGTAAGGTTTTCAATAATAGTCTTAACTTTTTTGTATACCGTATCCATGTAATTATCTACTCGTTATAAAGTCGTTAATAATCTCTCCCGGGTTTTTCTGCAACCAAGATGCGCACGCATCCCGAATGTTTACAAACTTATAATAAGCGCCTTTTGACCTATTTTGTGAATAAAAAATACATAACAAAATATTATGCAGTCAGGAAAACGAACTAACGCGAATTAAATTGACTACCCCATTCTCATCTTATCAGATTTGCACACCGGAAATGTTGTTATATACCCTGAATGGTCCATGTGTATGAACTCACCTGATTGGAGAAGCTGGATTGTATGGTAGTGCTGATGCATTGCTCCATATCAGCATCAGCAAATATAATAGCAGGATTTTTCCCACCAAGTTCCAAAGAAAGTTTCTTACAAAATGGTGCACTACGCTCGGTTATCACTCTGGCTGTGGCCGTGCTGCCCGTAAATGAAATAAGAGGCACATCAGGATGGGACACCAAGGCATCCCCAGCACGTGGGCCCGTCCCAAACACGATATTAACCACTCCAGGTGGAAAGCCTGTTTCATAGAACCATGCGATCAATAAGAATATGTCATATTGCAAACTTCTTATGTCACACACCCAGATGCACACACAAAGGCCTCACCGGCTTCCTCCAACAGCTGACACATCATCCAGGCAGTGACCGAGGTCATTTCACTGGGTTTGGCCACCACCGTGTTGCCCGTTGCAACAGCCGGGGCAATTTTCCATGTCAGGAGATAAAGCGGCAGGTTCCACGGACTGATAAGACCAGCTACAGACAGAGAAAAGACACCCAAAAACGTGTCCTGGTCATCTTTCCGTTCAAAATTAAGAGAGAAATGTGAATTTCGCATAACAAGATTGAAGCAAACTCCTACTTTAACTATATTTCTAGAATTATGGGCATTTTGAAATGAAGTAATATGCTTAAGCCCACATACCCACTCCTACAGGACAGCGTATTGTGTAGTTGAGACAACCCATGTGGTCCATCTGACTGCATTCAGTAAGGTGATGCAGAACAGACGAAGCAAAGAAACGGAAGTTGTACGCTGAACGTGGAATGTCCACATTTCGAGCAAAAGTTGCAGTCTTTCCTGAGACAGCGAGAGAAATGGGAAGACAGGATTATATTTTTTACAGCGACAGCCGGATTCATTTTGCATTAAGTGAAAAATATATGTACTATAATGCACAGATAACTGATAATGTACAGTCAGCCAGTCCAGAATAAACAGAACGATGGAAAAGCTAATCCCTCCGTTTGGGTTAAGTGCTAAATCCATTAAACCTTTAGTGCGGTACAGTAGCGTTACCCTGGTCTTTAGACTCAGCCTGAACAAACTCCTCCAGACGGGCCTCGATCAGGTCTGCCAGTTTATTCAGCACTTGAGATCTCTCTGCTGGACTCTTCGCCGACCAATCGGGAAATGCGTCTTTGGCTGCTTTTACAGCAGCATCCACCTACAGTATTAACATTCGGGAAATTGAGTTGGACATTGCATCTAACTGATGTTTTTGTTATATGTGGCTATGAATTGAGTGGGATTTATTAGCTGCCTACCATTTTGGTGACTATGTAGCGTAATATTGCATTGAAGGGACATATTTCCAGACTTTTGATTGCTCCACTGACCTCAGAGAAGTTCTTGTCGTGTGAGCTCTTGCTTTGTTTCGTTTAAATGGATACTTCACCCAAAAATTAAAGGCTGTTGTGATGAACACAGAGAAAGATATTTGGAAGAATGCTTATGACCAAACATCTTTCACCCCATTGACTCCCATAGTAGGAAACATTACTTTATCTTTTTTGTTGTTCTGATGAAAACAAAAAGACATTTTGAAGAATAGGACAGCAAACAGTTCTGGGGCACTTTTAACTTCCATTGTATCTTTCTCTGTGTTCATCAGAATAAAGACGTTTATACAGATTTGGAACAACTCGAAGGTGAGTAAATGATGACAGAAGTTTCATTTTTGGGTGACGAATCCCTTTAATAATTATCAAATGGACTTTGAGCATCATGCCACTACTTTTTAATTTGTTTACGTTGAGAAATATATGGGTCCAAAGGTAAGTTAGTCTGGTTCAGCAGACTTGGATAACCTATTACTCCATACTCGGAATTTGTATCTTCAGCCATGTAATGGTGTAACTGGTTGGTGTAATGTACTAATGGTGTAATGTATTTCTAAAACGTAACACTTTAGCAAGAACAAGATTACAATTAAACTTGAAGTAATATGTGTGTACAATAATATATACGAAGAAGTCAACGTTGTTTATCCCTACATCCTTCTATTGAAATGAAATATATACTTTTCAAGAGAAATATCTCACCTCCTCTGGTCCACTGTCTGGAACTTTGCAGTAAAGCTCTCCAGTTGATGGATCGAATGAGTCTAAATGCTTACCGCATGGCACAAACTTCCCTCCAATGTAGTTTTCCAGCACTAGATAATTTGTGTGTTTTGCTTCTTTAGACATTGTGGAGAACTCTGAATGAAAGTTTAACAAACTAAAGGAGAAACTACAATGTGTGTATTCCAGTCGACAGAAGTTGAGCTTTAACCGGACTCTTCTGTAATAGCTACTTACGCAAGCGAGTGGCTGTATAAACGAACATGCCCTTTCAGCAGATGTGAAGCTCACAGGATTCAGTAGTTGCTTTTGTGGCCAAAAAAAATTTCATATGTACATTATTACAATGTTTGCACAAAATAGTTTATGGACATGCTGAATTAAATATTTATAAAAGCAGAATTTAAACTGTAGTTAAATTCAAAGTTTCATCTTGCTCTGGATCCAGGACTGATTGTACCTCAACATGGATTGCTCACTTCAGTCGTATTAATGAATTACAGTCATTTTGTATTAAATAACACATTGAGAGTATATACTGCCACCTTGTGTAAAATTGTTGTAGCCATTTTATAAAACTGTCTTAGTCACGATATAGGCGTTACCAGATTTTGGGCCTACGCAAAAACTCTTCGCGAATTCATAGCTCGAGTTGAAATTTTGCTACGCGCCGCCCGTTTCGCGCCGCCTGCCGCGAGTTCGCGTCTATCCGTGACTTTGCATTGACTTTGTAGGTAATTTACTCGTTGTGAACACAGTACAACAGTATTTGCTCGTGACGGGAGGACAGGTTTAACACATGACTAGGCCTATGTACCCCAAACTGACACAATTCTTCAAAAAAGCCCAATTTACACTAAATTACATGTCGAGACTACCACAAGAAATACTTTTAAAGTGTTTCAAATGCTTTTACCAAAATGCTCATTTGGGGTAAGGAGTTGTATTAGAGGACGATGTTTCTGTCGGAGGAATGTGCTAAAGACATGAGAAACAATATTTTTTACAGGTTTGGATGCAGATAGATGCATCATATTATCTGCAGTGCAGTCCATTGTGTTGATGCTTTTTTGTCAGTGCTGAACACCTCGTGCCCAAAATAACTCAGGGTGCAGAAGATGATGCAGACAGACAGGCCAAAAAGCCAAAGAGGGCAGACACATCTGTCACAGGCAGTCTCAACTACTTTGCTTGGTAAGATACACATTGCAAGACACAGAGCTCTGACAATACTGCTAAAAAGTCATCTAACCGTTCATTTAAAAAGATGCCAACTTTCTTGTTCTCACAACACTTGGACTCACAAGAGCTCACCACAGTTTTTTAAATGACTTTGAAAACATTTCTCTAAACTGAAAAAACGACAACATCAGAAAACAGCCACAAAAAAAATCGACACGACAGCATCGCCACAAAATGTCTACCACCAACACCATATCATTCCATTTAAATTCTGCATCGTATATCCCAATTCAATTCAGATTCAAGAATTGAAATGTAGTTTTGAAAATAATCCTCCATTTAATTCTTAATTTCACAGACAAGACTTCACTTAAAACAGGACTATGCCTTATTAAATGAAGATATTTAAGTCACTTGTATAAATATGCTAAAAGTAAAACATAGAAAAACATCACAAGCCAAAATAATAAGGCTACACCGACATATTTTAAGTAATGTCAAGGCATGTCATTTTCAGTTGAGACCGCTCGAGTCTGTGACTAGCTTCTAGCCTTAATCCATGAATCCCTGAGAGACTGATAAAACAAGAAGGATGAGAAAAGATTATCTGACAAAAAAAGAAAAACGATGTAGTAAATGAAGTACATGTAATGATGAAGTAAATTTAGAAATCAAGATATATGTAACCAAGTTAACAAACCTTTACTGATCCAAAGAAAAATTAAAATAACAAGAGACTCTGTGAGACTTTGGTCCCTACATTTCAAAAGGCAACTGTTCACACGTGCACCTCTGAAAAGCATCTATTTCTCAAGACAATGGTTGAACAAACCATGAATTTTGTTTTTCAACCAACAAAACAGCGGTGCGAACACTGAATTTCTGTCAAATCGTCCTGCAAGTGCGAAACACACTCGCACTATATGACCCCTTTAAACATGTTACAACATTTGCGCATCAATAAAACAATGTACACTGTGTAATGGATATGTTTGTGATTGAGTAGGTATTGGGAATAATAAGTATTGCTCTCCGCAAGTATTTACACTAATGTTCATCATTCACATACTGCAAACAAGTTTTGCTCCGCATTTCGCAATTAATATTGCCTGGGAGATTCCATACATGTAACAAACAGACACGTGCGCTTTCCACAGTGATCAAAATGTTTATTTTTCAGATGAAGAACTCTTCCCCGGATCTAACAACTTCATCCTCAACACTCCCAAATTTAACTTAACTTAAAACCCCTTAATATTTATGTCAAGAACACATGACTCGTGTACACTGATCGTCTGACTGTCCTTAGAGTTATTATTGTATGTATACAGACAACTGGATGAGTTCTCAATGCCCCTGGTTTATCATCACTTTTCGAACAGGATCGGTCGGCATTATTTACACACTTGTTATTCTCTTGGTTTCCCTTTGCTAATGTTCACACCCTTGATTAATTCAATTTAAAAACGTTGCAATGATTCAAGGTTACATGTCCATCATTTGTGCCCATATTTTAGTCCGAAATGTTGATACTTACAGCATCCCTAAATAAAATATCACATAAAAGAAAATTACTTCAGTCTCTTGATCATGATGCGATCGATGAATGGAAGGAAAGTACAGGTAAACATTCTGCATGTATGTGCGCGTGGACGGTTTGAGATGAAATGTCAGGAAGATTATTACACAGTTTACTTGTTGTCTGTAAAATGAACCGCGACTTTTTTATCTCAATGGGTCCGGTGGTTATGTGACACCATGTGTCTGTGAGTGTTTGTTAAGATGGGGAATTGCACTTCTCTTCGTCCGATACCTTCTGAAGGATCCATATTCAACTGGTTCTCACTCTTTGATCTACAAGATAAGAATCAAATAATTGTTCACTTACATTTTCTAAACACAATATCAAAAAACGCTGAAGAGCACAAAACATTATGTACCCGATGGGAGGGGTTGTACGGTTCATTACCTCAGTGACAACTCCGGCAGCGATAGTTGAACCCACATATCTGAGCATGAATCTCCCCAGTTCTTTATAATCTTTATAAAGCTCCAGAGCCACAGGTCTTTGTGTTTGAATCTCCACCACTGCATTTTGTCCTTTGCTTAAACATCTGTACAACAATGAAACAACATTCATTCAGCTGTATTAAAGGTGCGCTTTATTTAAAATGAAAACAATGGAATCACCCGATTATCATCTCTCAAAAATATTTTTCCTCGTCTGTAACATAATTGTGATGTTATATACGCATGTACACATATATGACATAAGCTCCAACGGTATATCAGAGATCAAAAGAGGTTTCTTGAAACTTGACTATTGCGTTGTTCATCTCCATATTGTGGGATTTTTATTTTTTGGCATAAATAATTTTTTCTTGTCACCCTTTATGTTTGTCAACGGGTATTGGAAATATCTAACTAAGTATTGAGATTTTATTCAAGTATTAAAACCGTGTGTTCGTGTCAAAGTGCGATAAGGTTTCCAATTTGCTGGTTCCATCAGCTTAGTAAACAAATCCACTTGTGTTGCGTTGACCACAGAGAAGCTTATACTGCAAAATTATATACAAAACTGGTAACAGACAATTGCGCTTCTAAACCACAAGGGGGACCCCTTGAGAAAATGTTCTATAGCCTTGCTTTAAAAAGAACAGAGAATTTGGACATCTTAGGTTTCAGAAGGACATTGACGATATGCACATGACCAAGTCAGATCTCCTGGTTACTACTGTATGTTCTTTCATTGTACAGACGATAACATAAACTATGTGTTCAACAATAGAAAGAAAATCCTACAGGTTTGGAACGACACAAGGATGAGTAACTAGTACCTAACTAAAACACTTACTTTGGTTTCTTCTTGAGAACTTCTCCACTGCTCTTGTGTAAAATACTCACTAACTTTCTTATAGTAGCCGGTTCACTTATTGTCTGATAATGCAGCAGAACCTGTCAACAACATCCACAACGCATAAACATTGACACAGCACATCAAAAAAAACATGAGGAAATATGTTACATAAAAAAAACATCTCACCGGGAAGCCTTTAGTAACGGGAACTTCTATATTAAATAGGAGTATTCTGGCTTGGAATCTCGTACATGCTTTGATTGGTTCTTTTGGGTTACAGAATATACATCCAATACTATGGAGAGAAAAATAGGGGATTTGTATATATGATGATCATAGAGAATAGAGACAGCCTGGAGAAACACTTTTGATCAACTGTTATACAATCATGTTAAATTACTAAAATATTATATAATCATGATATAGTATTTGGAATCCACATTGCATGTTTACTTTATTTTGATGATATCAATGCCAGTTACAGTCAGACTGACATGATCGCCGGCAGCTGCCCAATCTAACGGCTCATCGTGGAGAGTTATGCCTGCGGAGAAAAAAATCTGCATTCAAAATCTCTTTGAAACAACCAATACAAGTAATCAAGTGTAAATCAGTATAAACCCCAGGAGAATATTTGAGAAAACAAAAAAGATCCTGCAAGTTAAACGACCAGCAGGGGGAGCCATCACATTTCTTGAAAACATGCGCCACACACACCGGTGCCTTCTGGAAGGTGCTGATGCTGACAGATGTGTGTTTACCTTTAACAGTGCAGGTCTCATTAGGGGGCATGGCCAGAATCTTATCTCCAGTCTGAACGAATCCAGCCTCGATTTTCCCCGTCACACAGAACCCAGAGCCAAGATCTGAAAACAGCACGATTACATTAATACATAATACAAATAAATGATGGGGGGCATGAATGAGTAACCAGAGAGGAAATGAGGGTCGCTTCATTTTATTTAAATAAACAAATGCAAGCAATCTATCTCCATTTTGTTTGCATTTATGTACATTTTGTTCATCACATAGATCTACGGTGTTAATACTCAAACAGTACATTCGGCAGTAAACGTTTTTGACCGTTCCAGTGCTGACCTTTGAAGACGTCGGATACACAGAGTCTGAACGGCTTCTCCACTGACCTCTGAGGAGGTTTAAACGCATCTGCAAAAAGATGAAAAAGGATGAGAGAGAGATGAAGAAACATGCAGCAGTCTGAAGCTTTTCCGTTTGCCTCGTCAAGTTTTTGTGAGTCAGAATGAAACTAATGAGGATTCTCACAGCTCAGCCGCCAATCACATCACAACATCACTACACAAGTGCTACTGCGTAAATCATCACAGCAGAGGCATCACACACCCCTACATATTCCTCAACGAATTCCATGTTCCAAAGCACACGTTTTTTGTTTGGATCCCCATTAGCTCTGTCAAGAAGCATTGCTAACCTTCCTAGGGTCCGTCCAACACTTAAAACCCATCCATCATTCCATACATAAAACATTTTTCCCATCCCATAAAATCCCAAAACATTACTTGTCTTCCAAGGATCTACACAACACCTAAAATCCATCCATTCTTACATGCAAAAAAATTAAAATATTTTTTTTACATCCCAAAACATCGCTTTAATGTGTACACACCTATCTGTTCTAACAGGCATGGTCCAGTGTACCAGGAGGTAAGTTCTGGTACTTTGCTCTTGGTGGTGAGATTCTCCCCTGACAGGCCACTCGTAGGGATGTAAAACACATCAGAATCCTGCGGACGGAGTGTAGAAGTTTTATAAATATACTAAATATGAATAAGTATGCTTGTCTATAACATTGTCATTGTGGAAGTGTTATAGAAGACCATACATTTGCAAAAGCATCCATTTGCGGCCAAGTACTTTAAATCTATTAAATGAAACAGATTTAATAAAATACTCAATAATATGCATAAACATATGCTAAACCAAGAAAACTCATTTTGGCTGAATTTTATCCAAAGTGACCTACAGCGCATTCATTTCATATGTGTTGTATCATTCTGGCATAAAGTGTTGTTAGCCATGAATGTGATCAATTATAATCATTTAAGATTTTATGAGACCACAGCTTCTCTTCACATGGAGTTATTACATAGGTTTGGAAAGACACGAGGGTGAAAAAAGGATGCCAACGTATTCCATTAAAATACAGTTACGGTACATAGAAGAGGATGAAAGTAGATGTGCTTAATTCAACAATTTCTTCTAAAAGTGTTCTGAAAAACTACATTTTTGCAGTCTCCACCTAGATTTGATCAGTATGTTGTTGATCAGATAAAAATCTCACTCAATCATAATGCACAGACAGATATCTCTACACACAATACTGTGACGATCATACACTTAAATGAAAGTAACACCTACTGCTTCTGAAACGAGACATTTCTGGGAAAAATTTAACAAGGGAAGTAATGAACGAGTGGAAAGACGTATGAACCACCTAGTGCACACATCCACATTACCTTGAAACCAGCTTGCTTCAGAAAGTGACCAAGCTTAGAGACGATTTCCTTGAACCTCTCCTGCTGCCAATTCACCTGTACAACACACACAAAAAACTTCATCATGATGCGAGTGGTGGGAGAGAAGCTATAGCAGAGTTCTCAGACATAAATTAAAAGATGATTGACATTGCTGTGGTGTTCTTGTGGTCACCATGGTTACCCACCTGGTCCATCTTGTTGACAGCGACAGCAAGCTGTGTGACTCCGAGGGATCGGACCAGTAGGCCGTGCTCGCGGGTCTGCCCACCTGCCTCAAACCCGGCCTCAAACTCCCCACGGCTGGCATCTACTACTAAGGCGGCAACATCCGCCTACCATTTACACAAAGACACGTTAGAATGACAGCACCTCACGCTCATACATAACACAAACAAACTTTATATGCGTGTGCATTTCTATAATGCAAAGCATTACCTATCAATGTTCACAACCCATTTTTGTACATAATCGTATATAGTGTACCGAAACTTTTTTTAGTGATTTTAGTGATATTTCAAACTAATAAGTTTCTTTAATTAGTATCGCACATGTATCCAATCTTGTAATCAATCATTCAGACTATTTATACGGAGAAAAGTAGTCACTTTGCTGTTTGTTATCAATGTGTGCACCAGACTGAACATGGACCAGAGAAAGCAAAGGATAGAGTCGTCTGAGGAGCTCAGACAGAAAATAACAGACAAGCATGGTAAAGGTAAAGGCTACAAGACCATCTCCAAGCAGCTGGATGTTACTGCGACAACAGTTGCAAATATTATTAAGAAGTTTAAGGTCCATGGAATAGTAGGAATCGGCAGCAAGAGGAAAATCCACCGCAGATTGAACAGAAGGATAGTGCAAAGGGTGGAGAAAGAACCAAGCTGAACTCCAAGGTGAAAGCACGTCAGTTTCTGATCGAACCATCAGTCACTTTTTGAGAATGTAAGAAGACCCGCGAGGACTCCACTTTTGAAAGATAAACATAGCAAGACTGGAATTTGCCCAAATTCATATTGACAAGCCACAATCTTTCTGGGAGAATGTCCTTTGGACATTTATTATGTTGAATAAAAAAATGCCAAAGTCTGATTTCTATTAAATATAGATTAAACAATGGCGGAGGCCAATTACATTTGTCGGTTTAAAGTTATTTCAGAGAAAATTGGGTATTTCTTCGTTTTTTCTTGTTCCCTTTAAAGGTAAGGCGTGTATTTTTTTGTGCCATCAGTAAGAATGTAACAATACACACAGCAAAACACAATAAAATTAACAACGTTTGAAGTTTAACTGAACCTTCCATATGTAATTGAATACAAATTGAATACATCCGTCAATGAAAAAAAGTGACTTAAGAAATCTAAAGAGTGATAAACCCTACGAGAAAACACAAAATGTGGGTTCTATTACACACTTGGTGGAATGCGGCACCAGGCGCGACATATGTGTTAAATTGCTAGTTTCAGCTCGATGCAGTTTTCATTTTCAAGTCCTGCGCCAAATGGTTTAAATAGCAAATTGCGTCCATTTGTGCGCCCATGGGCGTGCTGGTCTGAAAATGACGTGTGTAGTGGTGCATTGTTGGAGCGTTGCTGTCGGCGCAATATATTTTTTTGTCATTTACAGAGCACGTCAGTAATATTTGCCTTTAGGCGGGTGCACAGTGCATGAACATTCCGTTTATAACACACAGAAGAAAGCGCAGCTGCACACACACACATGCAAATATTAAAAATAAATTGATTACAATGTAAAAGAATCTTATTGTGTGGAAGCATCCAGTCTTTGATCTTTCAAATTCTGCCATGTAAATAAATAGCGGATCCGCCATGGCGCAGGCGTAACAGGCTCTTAAAGGGAATGAGAGTCTGATTGGTTTACTGCACGTTTTGAAAAAAACACACCCATGACTCATTAAGAGTGGAATAGACCAACCCTTTTAGACCATTTTTCAGTCTTTAAACTAAAAAAAGTGGATTCGGACATACCCTAAGTGCATTTGCACCTTGCGTTTTAGACCACCCACTTAAAATAGGGCCCTGTTCGTGTTGATGTAGGTCACATGTTGGCAGCTCAACCAATAGGATTATTTCGCGATAATTCACATCTAAAAACAGTGCAACAGGTGGCTGACACATACTGTGAAGTTTTTCTATCGCGACACGTCATACCACGATTTAACGTTAAACCCCTAGCAATACGTGGCAACAAAGAATACAGAAGATATAATCATTACTTCAAATCACGTCATCAACCTCCCCCTCGTATAATGTCTATATTACGTTAAAAAAAAAAGTTCTCAATCTTAATGTTCAATGCATACAGTTAGTGCTTACCATACTGTAAATATAGTCGTAGAAACATTTAACATCTCAAACTTCGACATCAACATTGCTTAGTCACGTTCAATTCAACATCATACACCATTCAGTAGTTTAAAACCAAGACACGCCCACCCACAAGCCACACCCTCTCACACATTCTTGACCACCATAAACCCTTTCTCAGCATACCGTCAGCAGGAAGTGAGCAAATCCGGCCTATGAAAGGTGACTAATTTCATTCATTTGATCTGTAAGCATCAGCCAAATCTAAACATACACACTCATATTAGACTACTCGTGGTGGCAGCACCCAAATCCGCAATGCGATGGTTTCATAGATACTTTCACAAGAAATTATACGCAGACATAGCAGTCCTTTCGGAAACCTTGTGTGCGCGCCGAAACGAATGAATGAATGAAGGCCGTCATGATGGAAGTACCTGTGCTGCCCCTGTGATCATGTTTGGAATGAAGTCCTTGTGTCCGGGCGCATCCATCAGAGTAACAACCTTAGAGTTTGTCTCGAACTTTGTCATGCCCACATCCATAGTCACTCCTCTGTGATAGATGAAGCGGATGAGGAACGAATTGTCATCATGTGGTGACAAATTTGATGCATATAATGTGTGTGTTAAACAGACCTGTCTCTCTCCTCTCCCGTCTCATCCAGGACCCACGCGTACGCGAAAGACGCCTTGCCGGCTTTCTTGGACTCCTGCTCGTATTTATGCATGGTTCTCTTGTTAACATTTCCCAGCAGATATAACACATGACCCATTAGAGTGCTTTTACCAGCATCTACATGACCTGAGCAAACACAAAACCATCAGTTAAACATCAAGCATCACATCACACCACATCAAGTTAACAGAGAGACGATGTGGTACCTATGACGACCAGGTTGAGCAACGGCTTTCCTCCTTGTCTTTTTTCCAGTTCGGCCCGGATGTCCAGTTGCCGTTTGCTCTTTCCAGCTGAGCGGGATTGAGTCGGGGTGGCGGAGTCTTCAGACACACACGCTTGTTTAGTTGGGGTCTCGGTGGCCGGCAGGGGGACGATGACCTCTGGGCTCGGCCCTCTTCGGACTGATGAGGCATCAACGCTGTTTTCTTCCGCACTATGCAGATAAACAACAACAAGCGTTCTCTTAGATTTCAAAGTAAATTGTTAAGAGAGCTCAGTTAGGAAAGACGCCCTTTTATTAATTTAGCTTTATTTGTTTGTCAAAATAAATACCATCGACCCTAAGGTCCAGTAAACCTCACTAATAGTGAGATGTTTTGAACGATTTACACAAACACCTCTTTGTGCTTCACAAAATGAACTGATTTGCCCAACCTTCAGATGGACACATCATTTTAAAACTTAGTCAATTGATAAACGGTTAACTCATTTAAACTTTATGTAAACTACTGAACTAAAAGCACTATGACTTGCCCACCTGCAGAAAATCGAAAACCCTTCTTATTGAGCTCAACGGGTGTGGTCTGTGGCTTAAGGAGAGGGAGTGATAGGCTGCGGGTTAATGTTTGTGAGTGTTAGATTAATCTACAAAAACCAGCCAGCTCTGTGGTTTTCTGTTTTCCCAGAATGCAATGCAACCAAACACAGGGCTGGTTTAGAGAATGAAAAGCTGCACTGTGAAATTGACACAAAGTGAGAATTTGGACACACAATACAGAAGGGATAGTTCAGTACTACAATGTGGTTTCCGGCAAATTCCTTGTGTATGTGTGCACACTCGATGAATAAAACGCATTCCGATTCGGATTGGATGGAAAGGTTCATTAGGTTACAGGTTTGTATTGCTTTACTTAAAGTGATACTCAACCCAAAAATGAAAACTCTGTCATTAATTATTTCAAACCTGGATAAATGTCTTTGTTCTGTGGAAGAGAAAGATATTAGGAAAAATGTTAGTAACTGACATTTCTGGGACATCATTAACTACCATAGTGGAACCAAAATGTTAGCCAACGGTTGGCTTTCCTAAATTCTCCAAAGTATCTCATTTTGTGTTCAACAGAACAAAAAAGATAATCATTTTTCCTACTATGGTACTCAATGATATCCCAGACATGTCAGTTGCTAACATTTTCCCAAATGTCTTTGTGTTCATCAGCACAAAGAAACGTAAACAGGTTTGTAACAACTTGAGAGTGAATGAAGAGTATGGAGTATCCCTTCAACTACTCGTTTAGCTGATAATGTCATGCAAATCAACTTGCGATACATTTTTCAGGGACAGTCCCCATTAAACATCCTGGGGTTGCATGCTGTTCAAGAGAACAATGGTGATAGATTAACAACTACGAATCGTCCCGGGCTTTTAACCTACAGTCTTCCGGTTATGAGTCCAGATCTTTATCCACCTTTCTAAACCACCACAAGTTACTCTGATTTGCTTACCTTGGCACTTCAAAGCCCATGGTCTGCTTCTTGCCCGATACAGTCATCCGAGCAACCTTCGGAACAACCTCGGTCTCGACTCGACTTTCTGGTGCATCCCGTGCTTTGGCTAGAATGTAGAGAACAGTATGCATACACTAAAACATGTTTTTCCATCAAAAACAAAGCAAAGGAGAACTGTCACACGGATAAATCAATACTTCAGTAATGCAAGTGTTTACATCCGTTTTGTACTATAAAACTAAAGGAAATTACCATTTCTTACAACTTTTACGCAACGAGGGGATAGATCCCAAAAATCTAATTTATTCATCCCTATGTCATTCAAAACCTGTCTATCACTATTTCTTTCGTGCAACACAACAGAAGATATTTTGAGAAATATTTTGAGTCAGTGGGGGCCAAAGTTGTTCTGTTACCAACGTCCTTTAAAATATCTTCCTTTGTGTTCTCCAAAAGAAAGAAAGTCATGCATGTTTGAGTTGAGAGTGAGTGAATGCCGAAGGAATTTATATTTTGCAAACATTTAACACAAAATGCACTACACATGAGCGAGCATTTTTGTGGCGTGCCATTCTGCCATTCATCGCTGCTTGAAAATGAGTGACAGCGTATATTTTATGAAAGCAGGTTTCCTGTTTGGTACAGTATAAAATGTTACTCATTTTCAGACGACCAGATGTGTGTGTCAGTGCTGAGCTTCGCTTTCTCGCTATCTGTTTGAAATTCATGAGTCAACTCATGGGGGGGATGGGAAAATAAAAACAAACGCAGGATGAGAGACGCCGCTTTTTGTCCCTGTAAGGTTAATGGGTTTAAAGCGAACACGGCGTCTCGTCATAGCAGTAGAGCCGTTTCGGTGGCGTCAGCCACAGCTAGTCATCTCGCTCGGTGAGATGAACGGTCTGGCCAGGAAAGGGTTACTTCGGCACGTCAGTCGTACTCCCACACTGACTGTGCACTACCAGCACGTACAGGGTTAATGTGTTAAAATACTGCAACCTATAGAATAGATCATGCGAAAGTGGTGCATTGCAGAACATTTAAGGGAAAACACCAGGGGAAAGCACTCTTTAGACTCTAGGAGATCTCATCTGGGGGTAAACAGTGATCTTTTTTTTAACATAGTAACATGCAACTGTAAGTTCATTTGCTTGGTGTAATTAATACACAAATATAAATAACGACATGTAGACCCACATTATGTGCACATAGATGAACACGGACTCACACACACATAAACACACACACACCTGTTACGGGGACAGGAAGTTCTGGGGAGCATAGATATCAGTTCACCTGCCCCCCCACACAGACAATCAGCCACACCAAAAAAATATCTCCCATCTGAACATACTCAGAAACACTTTACACACAAACCACACCCACGCAACATATCTTAAGACACAGCCACCAGAAAGTTGTGCGCTGCCAAATTAAAAAACATGTTCTTAGATAGGAACAAATAACTGTGTGCACTCACAATGAAGAATGGTGAGTATGTGCAATAATCAAAAATAAGTTTTATTAAAGTGAAAAATGAAGATTCTGTCCACATTTACTCACCCTCTTGCAGGGTTTATCCTGCAGAGAGAAATTGGAGGCGGCCGCCTCCGTCAAATGTGGTGCCGCCTCCATCAAATGTGGTGCCGTCTTCACAAGTAATGCTGCGTGCGTGCATTTAACGCTGTGATTTGTAACTGCAGTTGCTCCATTACGCCACAGTGGAGGCGCTGTTTTGTTATCTGCACAACGAGGCGCTAAAATGAGTTACTAGCTGTGTTTCGCGGCTGTTTCTTATGCATTCAAGTACGTCTCAACTCTTGAAATTTCTTAAATTAACATGATGTACATTATTGCAATGTCTTTAGCTGTGGATCGTTGAATCAGCTTATACTCTTTACAGCGAGTTCGCACATTGAGTTCAGAACGACTCGCGCATGAATGACTCATTTCACAAGATTCATTTAAACTATTGAACTTTTCAGTCACTAGCGAATGTATACAATCATTTAAACTGAACCACAGAGAATGCAAGATGTGAATGAGCTTTACTCATTAAATTTTAGTAAGGTTGGTTAATTCAGTTGGCTATTGTGGAAATGTTAGTTGAAAATGACAAAAAGCTTTATTTGATTAAGAAAAAGTCGGTTTTGTTGAATTAAAGTAATGTTTTATATATCGTAATAATTGTCATTTTCATCTTATTTTGTTAGAACTTTTAAAATGTCAAAGCCTATATGTGTGTACAAGATCTGGATGGCACCACCTCCGCCTCAAATTTGAGCTAAGAAAAACCCTGTCTTGTCATTTCACACCCGTACGACTTTGACAACAGATTTTTTTTTCATTTTCACAAATATTTGAATTGTCATTTCTAAAAGGATATTTTTTAAAGCTTTTAGAATTTGATTCCTAAAATAGGAAACCGAATTCAATAATATTAAAAAAAATCTAATGCAACAGAATTCATTAATTTAGAGTCATAATAAACATTAAGACAAAGTAAAATTACAAGTTCAAAAATGTTTCCCATGCGCTCCCTCACAGATGATGGATGAATTTTAGCACTAAAACTGGTTTTACTAAAGTGGTTTGGCGAAATTGAAAATCTAAACAATGGTGCCAAGAAAGCTTTGTTGACTCTGTGTCAAATGATGTTTACTATGGGGCATCATTCAATTGTGACAACAACAAAAAAACGGCACAAAAATGCACACGAAAACACTGCTACACACCCTTCAGGATATGTAAATGTGCCCTTCCTAGAAAACGGGATCCAGGGCTAGTCAAACACTGGAGACATGACCCTACCTGATCTCATTTACTCGCAGTTAAGTCAACGAGCACATCTCTATGTGCACACCTTCCAAACCTGAGAACTGGACCCCCAGGGACCCTTTGTGTGCTACACGTTTCAAACCTTCCTTGATGTCCGTGATGCAACAGCGACAGAATTACAGTGACAAAAAAAGTAATCTTCTCCTGCATGTTCATACAGATATAAATAGATAATGCATGTATTGTCACTTAGGATAAAAAATAAATCATTAAAGCACAGGTCGCATAGAGATGATGAACTGCTCTATCAGTCTGATTAGCCAAAATGTTTAATATTCTTCTAGTCCAGCAGGGGGCGATAGCGCAACAGGTGCTGATGAAACAAGAAACCAGAAACAAAACTTTTTTTTCCAAAACACAACAGCCTTCATAATAGTCTCTTCATCAGATAACCCGCTCATCCCCTGCTTTTCCCCAACCTGTTATTTTTTAGGGGCCGAGTGTGACTAGGTTGTCCCATATCGATGGGGAATCCCCTCACATTCACTTCTCTACCACCATTCAATATCTCCAGTTGACAATGACACCTCACCAACTACTGCGGTATTACGGATTTCTTACGTACGGCCGTGCCCATACACACCTCTGGAAAACAATGTGCGCTTCTGAAAAGCTTCACACTCACGGACGGGCAAATGCAACAGGTCATCACACGAACAGACAGATGCATGCACACACTCTGATCTGATCTGTCTTATTAAATCCTCCACAAAGAGAGAAAGACAAGCTGACAAAGGCCTCATAGTACTCCGTTTATGCAACTGAAGTCATACGACTTGTTAAGGAGAGATGTGGTATTATTTTGTGTATGAATTTTCATGACACCTAAGGGAGGGGTCGGTGAATGCATAAAATGCTCTTAACACCTTAGCATTGTGCTGGCGAGTTCTGCATGATAACTTTCTTTTTTAAGTAAGAACCACTTTTTTTAAATCAAATTGAAACTAACATGTCTTTTGTGATCGTTCTAAATTTACAGAAGGGAAAAAGAAACTAGCACACTTTATAGATGATGTGATAATCGGGTCAATAACCTCGCACTTTTTAACTCTCTGACCAATCTATGTAGTGCTGCACGTTCGCATTACAGGCACAATGACATATCACCGTTTCTGCAAAAGCCACAAAGTGCAAAAAAGGGAGAAAACGTCAAAGAGAAGTAACAGGGCCAGCTGTAAACCAGTCACTCTTTCCTGTGTGGGCGACGAAAGAAAGGCAGAAAAAATGATGAGGGGAAAAGGGGATAGAAGATTCGAGGTGGTCAGATAGTAGAGAGAGAGAGAATTAAAAGAAAGGAGAGAGTTTAAGACGCTGTGCTATTCAACAGCAAGCTTTGGTGTTTTCCACCCACGTTTGGCTCGGCAAACAGAGAGTTAACAAGCATGTGTGAGTGAGAAAGAAACATAAGTTGTACAGTTAAAGCATCATTACGTTAGCAGCGTTTTGTTTCCTTTTAACAATGAGCATGTGCGAAACTGGGCATCACCGTGCCGAATACTATTCTATGGTATACTTGGTGTCGGTTCCTGTACATAGCTTGGGTTTCTCCTTCAGTGCAAGTCCATAGGATGTCTTAGCCGCTTCATTGCCCACCACGGAAAATAGTAGTCTGTTTGCAAAGATAAAATAGCACATCTATCCTCAACAAACTGCTACAAAAGGATGTGGGAACCATTTAGAAAAATCCCTTACCCATGACATGAGCAATAGTAATGATTGGCTTAGAAACCACTATTCCATATAGGTGCAATAAGGTTAAAGCTGCAATCTGTATTTTTTTAGGGGTAAAAAATACATAAATATTCAATATTTAGTGTTAAAAACCTTTAAAAACGCTAATAATAACTATTTATCATTTGTGTTTTGTTGAAAATGTCAGTTTAGAATCATCTGACTTGATGTTAAAATGAATTTGTGATGTAATCTGCAATTGTATTATTTAAACAGAAAATATAAAGGCGGCAGAAGTTAGATTACAGGAGAGTTAACCCAAAAATAAAAATTCTGTCATCATTTACTTACCCTCAAGTTGTTCCAAATCTGTAAAAAATCCCTTTGTTCCGATGAACACAGAGAAAGATATTTGGAAAAATGCTTGTAACCAAACAGTTACTGGCTACCATAGTGGGGGAAAAAATGACATGCTTTCCTACATTCGTCAGAATAACTTCTTTTGTGTTCAACAGAATTTCTAAAGCATTTTCCTACTATGGAGGTCAATGGTGAGTTTAAACAAAACTCAGGGTTTTAATTAACCACTTATGTCCTAATATTATACAATGAACATTTATCAAGAAAAACTGGATCTTCTTTAGTTACAATCTGTACTTCCTCTACTTTTTCTAATCCAGATTAATCCCAAATAATTGACGGATTTTCTAATTATTGGTAACACTTTCCTTGAAGCAGCATGTATAATGCACTTTAAAGAGTTAATAGAGGGTAAAACGCATTATAATTTTTCATAATGTGTGTTGTAATGCATTACATTTAGTTGTAAAGAAGTATAAATAATTTAAAATGTGTAGTGTAACAACAAAATATTATAATGTATTAAGAGTAATAACAATTATTTATTAGACATTACAATGCATTAAATTGTGCATTACAATGCTTTAAAGCTTTTATAATTCATTATACATACATGCTTCAAGGAAAGTGTTACCATGTTATTTTATTTAAGAGACCAGGTCAGAATTCAGATCTTTGAGTATACTTGTTCACCGTGTGTTTTATGCCAACTTTAGACCAGTGCATGTGTTTGTGTGAACCACAATGAAACCAAAGTTAAATCTAATCCAATTCAATCTGGGTGTGTTAACACCTTCATGCGGCCACAAAGATTCTCTGTTTTATGTCTCCATAACGTACACAAGCGTAAGTGGTACACACACCACAAGCTAACACACCCATGCATGCATCTACCCCCAATGTTACACATTCCCTCATCAATCTCAGAAATGATACAAGAAAGTTTTATTTTAGAATCTATACAAGTTACAAATATCAGTGCTTTAAAAGAAATTAAAAAATGAGGCAGATAATTGAAATGAACACTGTAGAAAATTGTTTAGTAAACATAGATTATAATATTTAAAAGCACCTTCACAGCACAGGGGGGAGGGAGGGTGGGTTGTGTCTGGGTGTGCCAAAAGACGCAAAGGGAAAGACTCCAGGTGTCCCCCAACCCAAATGTCTCCCGTTTCTGTATGTGTGGTAAACCAGAGCTGCTCCTTATTTCAAAATACACCAGAACAGCTGTACAGAAACGTTTCTGTTTTCCTATACCTTCTGCTCTCTATTCTCACACCAATTTATCAAAACATAATGAAACTAGAAAAATCAAGTACAAAAATATAAAAAAGGTTGCGCTCTTGAAAATATGTACACCAAACATCAAAATTAAAAATTTGCAAGCTATAAATCTTACGAATAAAACTCCATTCCATTTTTTTGATTAATACATTTAGCCTGTCCTTTGTTAACATCAAGTGTCATGGTCTTTTATATTTTCACTGCTCTTCAGCATCCATTATTTATAAGGTTATGTGATGAAAAAAATGTCGTAATTAATTTCAGAACTTGAAAGCAAGTCTACAATCAAACTAAGTGCAGTATGTTCTTAAATGAACGTTCACCCAAAAAATGAAAGTTCTGTCTTCATTTTCCAACCCTCAAGTTGTACTAAATCTGTATACATTTCTTTGTTCTGAATGAACACTAACTTTCTCAGTTACTCACCTCTTTGTTCTGATGAGCACAAAGACAGAATTGTTATTTTTGGGTGAACTGTCCCTTTAATATTATTGTAACTGCCCGCATGCTCGCATTACGCCCAACGGCGGCAGCATTTTCAAATGTTAAATGCTATAATAGAGGGACATAAATAACCCTAAGACTTGAACCTTCCCAATCAGACTTGTCAGAGTTCAGAGCTTAAAATGTTCTGCAGTGTTAACCTTTAAAACATAATTTAGTGACAAGTGTAAAAAAAGTGGGATCCACTGACTCTCTCATTCCCGAGTAAAAGCTCTTCGTTGTTTCGCTTTGACTATGTCATCCGGAGAGGGTGTATCGAACGAAAATGGAGTGATGTGATGGAGTGGTCCGCACTGCACTCGTTCCTTGACTCTTTCCATCTGCTTGCTATACAAGAAAGCTTTATGTCTCACACTTTTCCGCGAACTATTCCCCTTTCCTACGCGCATGCACATGGCAAATGCAAACACGGACGGGTCTGCAAATACACGTTTTTTGTGACAAGCGGACATGTTGGAAAAACTCAAGAGGGTCGGTGAGTGGTTATCTTGGTAACCTGGAGAAGCATTCGGAGATGTCTGGGACATGAGCGTGCTAAGGTCAACGTTCGGATATAAAATTAGTGGGCGGGGCTTAGACATGGAAGTTTTGCTTTTTGTTGCCCTGTGGCTAGTTTCAGTTTTGCGAGACACAGAGCATACTGGGAGTTGCTGCCCATTAGCTTGGTGTTGGGATATGAGGTCAAAAAGGGACGGTGTCCCTAAAAAGCCAGGAGGGGGATGTTTGCATGTTATGAGGTTTGTATTGGGTTGAGTGTTGTTGGTGTGAAAATTGTGTGTATTTTGGATTCCTGGCAAGGAATCATACAGTTTAGGACTGCTGCCCTGATGCTTCTGAATAAGGTCGGCTAATGACGGGCCCCCTCCATGATTTTCGAACCCATGGAGCATGGAGTCGGAGTTTAGTTTGGGAGGTATTCCCAGTGGCCTGCTGCTTTGCAAGCCAGAGCTCAAACTTCCCAATGAGACAGGAAGAGAGGTGGATACCCGAGGGTCTTGCAACGTCAGATTACCAAGCGAGCAGGGGAGAAGAGATGAGTTGGATGTTACACACAGACTAGAGGCAGAAGTTCCCAAAGACAGGCCGGTAGAGAAACTTGCACCAGAACCAAGAGAAAACAAAGACAAGGGTGGGACGCTAGGGCCCTGAGCTGCAGATAGTGGGGCGGGTGGATTCGGACAAGAACCAGTAGGATATTCAGGGCCTTGTGCTAGACTGGATGTCAGAGGAATACTGTAATCCAGTGAGATACCAGTAGAGGGGACCAGTGGAGGTATATTAGTACATTTCTGTTCATGCCGAGCCATTAGTTGGGCCAGTGAATTTTGTCCGGAAAATTGTCCCTCAACTGACATTTCCAAAGACTGACTTGAAACTGCTTTCGAACTATTATTAGCCAAGCTCCCCAGACCAGGGGGGAAATTTTGAGTAATAGTCCTAATCTTGTTCGTCTCAGACGTGGCTAACAAATCACTGAGGTTATAAGATGGAACAGGGACCCGTTTCTGGGGTTTGCCAGTCGAGTGTGTATTTTTTTCAGTCTTAGTCCTATTGAGTGATGAAACAAATATGGCTCCTTACCTTGCGATGGCCAAATGTAGTCAGAGACAATTTTTGAGAGGGTGAGGTTGGTGGACAAGTTCATTGGTTGGCCGAAAGAGAGAGAAAAAAGGCAATACGTTATACTCATGTTAGTACTGATGATATCAAGTGATGATGACAAGCACAATCTAGCTCAAATGTTAGCTGTTTAAGTCTCAAAGTCTCTTTTAAAATGCAGCTTATGTAGAACTAAACTATTTTTGGCATGTGAAACTGAAACAGGTTTGAAAGCTTTAGGTTCTCCCCAGTTTTGGAAAAACCCTGGAGTTTGACATTTTCCCTTGAGACCTCAAACCAGCATTGCGAGTCTATTTAATTCTATGGTCTTTTTTTGCGGTTGAGGTGTTTTTTATTATCATTTCATATTTATAAGTGGGCTTATTTTCAAGCGGAAGAGGTACATTTTGTGTAGTGATTTTGTTTGGTCGTGAATGGAAGGAGGTGTGTGTGTGTACCTTTCTTTGGTACAGGTGTGGTGGTAGGCTCTGGCTTCTGGTTGGTGCTGGCTGGAGGGGTGTGCCCATTGGTATTCTCTTCGGACAGAATGAAGTCAAGTGCTCTTTGAGGATCGTAGTCGTACTTCAAAGCTGCTTGTGTTAACGTGGCATCTGGGACAGAGTCTCCCAGCACCGCTCTCATGTGATCCAAACAGGAATACAACCGACCTGTCCAAACACAATCCACAAATAATAAAAAATAGTCACCTGACATAACATCCTCCTTGCAATCACTGTACAAAGAGGCTGACATGAATATGCAAATCAACACAAAAATGTTCATGTGCACAAAGAAACCAAGTTTGTAAATGAATACCTTGTTCTAGAGGATCAAGAGTGTTTGTGATGGTGGGGATGGTTGGCATCTCCTCCTCTTCCTCAACCTCTGCCTCCTCCAGCGGTTCCACCTGCCGTGCATGTCTCGAGTCTTGACGCGAGTAGATAAACTGTGCAGCTATGGGACAACAAGATTATCAAATACAAACAAAAAGATGAAAGATCTAATACATGAAAACTATATTTGATAATATTCCAGCATACTGCATCCGCTTATACAGTTATTAACCACATGTGAACTATGCAAGCAATGTTGAACTTGGACGTGTATGAAGGATGATAATAAATGACCAGTGAGCTTATAAGAATCTTTTACTCATTTATTAAGTCACATCACATGTCAGCACAAACCAGTAGCAGGTGAAATGCAGTAGTCATCCTCCACCGACTGTCCATACATGTCGTCATCGTCAAAATCTGTGCAAGGAAGATATGAAGAACATTCGGTTATACTCAAACCATATAGGCTAGTTTAAACAATTGAAAGCCCTATGACAACAAACACAAATACTCTGAGGGGGACCAAAGCCGTTTTGCATAACATTAGTCAGACACACAAACACAGCTTTTACAAACAATACTGCCAGCACAAAAAATGCTAATACTAATAGAAAGAAATGTAATTTATGTATCTTTAAAGTGAAAAAACAAACTTTCTATTAGCTATGCTTGCTACAATGACAAAACATCGGATTTACAAACACGAAGTAAAACAGTAATATTTAAACAATGTATCATGTTAGCTATGTATGTTTGGTCATAATAGATATCACGTCAATAATTATTTGTTAATTTCATGTTCATACATATTGTATTATAGGTGTTATGTTATAGTTTAACAGGTGCATGTCCAGCTGTTTCTATGTGAATGTGACACGACAGCACTCTGATGAGTCTACAGGCTAGGCTACTAAATAAAGCAGCTAACGTTAGCTAAGAAACATTTAGGCCCCTTCGCGCAAAACCCGATGAATATATACTATTTTACGTATCTACCTTCGTCGTAGTTATACCCTCGTACATTCCTGTGGCGGGACATGTTTTGTTCGACGGATTTCTTGCACTTGAAAAGAATAAATAGAGTCGGAATCAATTCTTAATGTAAAGTTTAGGCATGCGTCTCACTCCAGACCCGCCATGTTGACAGTCATCTGGTGCTGATCATCAGGAATGCGCATGCGCAGTAAGTAAACAGCGCACTCGACCTGGGAACAATTAAGATGGTTTTTAGTTTTTAAATTAAAGCTAAAGAAATGCTAAATGACTGTATGTTTAATGTCATTTGATATATTTATCCATATCAATTCAGCATAGCAAACACCGATCAAAATATACGCTACTTATGACTCTTGTAAACGCACAAAAGACCACAGGAAACAACTTAGAGGCCTTTCTGACACTTTAACTTTTTAGGACAGTGGTGGTTAGTAGTTGTTGTGTGTTTATCTATGATGTTATGGCAGAAATGGAAACAAAATTGCGTGTGTTAATATGCATTGGGTTCTTTAAATACAAATGATATGATTGATAATGTGTAAATGGTCCACATATTAATATCTTTTGACCGTCAGGTGCACGGATGCAGGAAAAATCCCCTGTAATGGTTATCTGTCCTTGGTGTAAGATTCTGCAGCTGCTCAACCAACTCCTGGAAATAACCTTAAGTCTCTTTTCTCCTCCCTGCTGTATCAGATTTTTAGGATCTTAATCTTTTCTGTACTTGGACTCTTGGGTATGTTCACGGTGTGGCTCATACTGAATAATGGCCAGGTGGAATCTTTACAAACGTCTACCAATAAGAAGGCAGTGTTTAACTGCTGTTTTACGCATGTTTGATTTGAGATTTGAAGAGAAAAACCAATCTACAGTAGTATCCTGTTAATTCGTCTACGATTATTGACCTTTAGGTTGGGGTGTATGAAATGTGCAGAGAACAATAGGTACCAGGTGTGTGAGAAAAAGAGAGAGAGTTAAAACAAAAGCTTTTACCAGTCACTAATCTCATACAGTTTCATTCACATCCACATGACATTTAGAACTTCAAGTGCATGTCTAAATTTAACTTAAAAACAAACTCATGCCTCAGATATACAGATGCTTCATTGCTTCACACTTTCTTACAGTGACCCAGATATATACCTACAAGCCTCGACAGACAGTGGGTTGCAAAGGCTTTCAGTGGAAGGGGGTTTTCTACGTGCATAAAGAAAGTTTCAGAGCAGGACGCATATATGCGCAATTAATTTGTGTTTTCTTGTTATTATCATTGAGACGTTTTGAAGGACATCTTTATTTTAAGAAGTTCTTGGCCAGACCACTGCAAGAGATAAACACTGCCCCACCATTCACCTTCTCTGTGGTATGGATGTGGTGAGGGATTTTACATTCACTGTATTTTTCAAAAAAGTGTTACCCACAGGTTATGCGGGTGACTGGGTATAATGGGAGGAACAGAGATGCCAAAAGACAAACACAACAAAAGAGAACTTATACTTAACTTAAACACGTTGTTCAGACTCAGTCGGTGCATCACTGTGAGTATAGTGTATGTGGGCGTAGTGGCCTTATTTTTAAGTCCCGGTGCGGACCTAAAACTGAGTGCACACCGACACATGGGGACTCATGTCACCGGGGACCAATATTGAGGTGTGCGTCGGCAAAAGCTTATAAATTATACAGAACCATAGTTTTTATCTACAATCTACAAATGCAGTTTTCTATGATCTTTAGGTTTAGGGGTAAAATATACAGTTTGTATAGTGCAAAAAACATTACGCCTGGACTGTCCACATGGAGATAATATGTGTGTGTGTGTGTTTCCAGACTGACTCACAAAAGATAAAAACATGATGCAATGGAAAACTGTGCACTTTCACATTATCTTATGCACATTAAATGATTCTCCTTGTGCTGTTTCCACACACACATGTTAGAAACGTCTGTTTGAAGAACACTACAGTTTGAGAGGCGGGTATGTGGAGTGGTAAAATCCAATTAATTCACCTCTGGGCACTTCCAAAACCCCAATTCAAACGTTTACTCAGTTTACTAGGAAACAGTGGTGATTTCATAGAAGCTTGCAGCTGGGCAGTATTCATTATTACTTCCATAAGTTGATGACTTTTTACTGTGTGATATATTTAAGACTTTTCTCTGTCCTCTTCCTTAAAGGGTTAATTGTCTCAAGGCTAAAATATATAGGCTAAAAACTCTCCCTTTAATTCAATGATTGTAGTCTAAAGGTGAGATCATTTTGACTGTTGGTGTGTATAGGCCCACAGTGTGTGAGTCATAACTCACAAGCAATCATCGCATAGGGAAGTAAATACTAAAATAAAAAGTGTTTCCTTTAAATTAACCCTACAACTCCTTGTTCTGCAATGCAAACGCTCTCAGCCAGCGAGCAGACACAACAGAGGCGCGTTCCCGAGCTGATGGCTCTACTGAGCACGTGAGCTTCACTGGTCAAAAACAATGGCTCGCGCTGACCGATATAATAAGTGACGGGCACAATATGCCAACAAGAGAGAGCACCAGGCACACAAAAACAAAACATGCCGAACACAACCTTCAAGAATTCTCTGATCAGATGTGGGTGTGTGGCGGAGAGAGGGAGTTTGCTGGTTAACCTACAAGATTATGCAATTTCAAAGACTATCACAAGGCAACAGGTAAAACATGTAGGTGAACTTAAACAAGCTCCACTACTTTTCAATCCAGAAAAAAATATCTAGATTTGTATTGCGTAACTTCGGTCCTGGCGCAAAAGGAAAAGATAAGTAACCCAAAGGTGGTACATTTCTGGAAAAGGAAACCGAAAGTATAGCGCTGCGTGCAGCCCATGAAAGTGAGAGAATATCTCATTAAACCAGTCGAGAAAAAGAAAAATACATGAGAAAATAACAGACCAGTTCAATTTCAACTATTAAAAACTAAATTCTTGTTTTTCGGAGTTAACTTATGCGTCTCCCTAAGTGAACACCTGCATGCACAGTGACGCAGATCCAACACTAAGGATACGCGGACCCCTCATCTCTTTTCGCCAAACTTTTACTCCCAATCAAAAGTGCACATTGTCCTCCAAGAACGCGCTATCACCCCTCCCTCCCTACAAACACCCATAAACACAATTTGATTGTTTTAGAGGAAAAACAGCCGAAGATTAGCGCGGACTCTTTCTCTCAAAGGCGCTCAGATGCGTCAAGAAGTTATGACTCTGCGCATGCGCACGACCCGAGGCGCCAAATTTAGCGGGAGGGAGAGGCAGTCCCAGCTTTGTCTGATGGATCTGTTTACACTATCGCACACTACGCAAGAGAGTTTAATATCGGCACTTCCTCCTCATAGTGGACCGTAGAAACTGACAGCACTTCATTTCAGCAACTTTGAGCCGAGCGTGTTCACCATCATCACTCTTCCCTCGTCTTGAGCAGCGGGATGGCGAGGCGGCCTAGACACAGGTGAGATATAAATATATATACATTAACATATATATATATATATATATATATAAATATATATATATACATAGATGGGAAGTTTTGCCACGCTTATATTCATTCATTCCATATGGGGTTGTTGATTCTTAAGGTTTGACAGTTCTGGCTGGAAAGCATCATATTTACTAAATGTAACTTAAATGCATGCTTTTTAAGAAAATTGCACGACTTTTTTTGAACCACATGCATCTGTCGGCGCGGAATAGTTTTTCCCCGAGTGGTGGCGCGCAGTGCACTGCGCCGCGCGGAACAGGTGGACATCTGGCATGTGCGCTCTCCGGCTCGCGCGCGCTCGGCGGTATCGCGCTCACGTTCATTTAAATGTTCATTCACACACCGGGCGCCCAGATAGCGGTTGCTGGTTCACTGGGCAGGTTACGATGAGGTTCGGTGCTTCCCCCCAAAAATGACACACATTGTGATTCCGAAACAATGGTTGAGAAGCACAATGACAGCGGCGATGGTGCCACAGCGGTGTGCTTGAAAAACAGCAGCCTATCGCAAATACGTCTCATTGTGTTTGCGCGTGCGCCTTTAAAAATGGTTTGCGCGTGTTTAATTATTTTAAACGCGTTTACGCACTCCAGTTATAAAGCTGCAATACAATAATAGGTTATGGATGGTTTACGTTTTAACGCCTTGCTGAAATGTAAAAATAACTTAAAGTTGAAAACCTCTATGTAATAGTGATAAGTTCATATTTCATATAGCAGAAGCATTATGCAAACATATCTTGCGGTTTGTAAGACTTTAAGTATTTAGAGAAGCTGCGGGGTCCAGAAAAGTCACGCAACGCGTCTGTCACTTGTGCACTTGTTACACAGTTCGCTTTAGCCCCGCAAATGACTCGCAAATGACTAAACGAGCATGCAAGAAACTTATTGCGGTAGAGAAATACAGTCATGCAGTCCGCTACTATTTGCATAATGTCAGAAACCCCAAATTCAAAGCATTTATTAATAATTGCATTGTTCGCGTAGCGATAAATTAGGCGACTGAGCGAATTTTTTATTGAATAAATTAAAATAAGTTTTAGCGACACAGTTCTGTGATACAATTTTGACAAATATACGAAGTCGTACGTGCACGTTGCTAGGAAGAGAGAATAAACTACAAATGTATCTGTTTGACTACATTTTTATTTTAGCAAGCTAGGTGCGTTCTGAGTTGCACATTTCTGGCGAAATGCTTCGTCAAAGCGAAGGAAGTGAGTAATCTTTTATCTTCAGATTAAAGTGCCAGACAGAAAGGCGTTAAAAATAAAAGTTTAAGAGTAGACAGATGAGCACAGATGCATATACACGCGTACGCGTTTACACACATAGAGAACACACTATACACCTGTAGCACAAAGGCGAAAAGAACATTGTTCTCCTCATCAGCCCGTGCTCTATCCTGATTGGCTAAGAGCCGGCCAGGTGAGATGGTTTTGACAGTACATGAGCAGGTCTGAACACGCTCCCATCATGAAACAGTGCCAGTCCACGCACACGCTTGGTGTTTCTGTGGAAACCAAAAACATGAGAACAGGTTTCACTGAGCGAGTCCCCCCTGCACCCTAACCTTCTGGCTGTACTGGTTCATCCACTCTAGTTTTGTGTTGGCTGTGTTATCGCTTAATTTTTCTAGAATGTGCGATAGAAGGATGGGGGTGAAAGGGTGTTTTTTATGTATGTCAACAACATACATCTAACGCATGTTAATGAGGATCCTCTCGGTCTTCCCACACTCCTTTATTTCTATATCCTCATCCTTTACTGTTTGCTGTTCCACTATTTACTATACCCCCTCCACATTTCTGTCTCTTCCTCTTACGCTACCCTGTGTGATCTCTTTATCGTTTTCCCTCCACTCTCTCCGTTCCTCCAGTGTTTACAGCAGTGATGAAGATGAAGATGATTTGGAGATTTACGATCACGACTATGATGGTGCACATGCCAAGACAGGAAAACGTCACCTTGGAAAGACACGCTGGACCCGCGAGGAGGTACGTTTGTTTTTATTACATACCTAACACATAAATGCAAAATTTATCCCGAACATGTTTTTGGAACTTTTTGTTATTGTAATAAATCAAGTTTTTTGTGGTCTTCTATCTAAAATATTTCTATTTTAGATAGAAATAATAAATCACCTTTTTAAGATTTCGAACAATGTTCTTACATACAAAAGCGCGTTCATTATCATTTATCTTTTCGCACTTCATGTGCTGAACCTTTTGTGATGCGTGTGTTTAGTGCAGCACGCATTGTTTATTCGATTATATATTTATGTGTTCAGAGCTAAAATGTTTTGCCTTTACAGGACGAGAAGTTGAAGAGGCTGGTGGAGCTTCACGGTTCAGAAGATTGGAAAGTCATCGCCAGCTTTCTGCCTGTGAGTGTCTGTTTGTGAAAGATTGTATCCATGATTGTTTTAATTTGTGTGTGTGTGTGTGTGTGTGTTTACATGCGGCTTGTGTATTCAGGCTTTAGGGGGTTAGGTCAGGTTATGTTAGGTGTGGTTGTTTAGATACAAGCATTTGCATGTGAATAGCCAAAGGATCAGGTACTGTAGAAGTGAGTGCACGTTTTGGAGAATTTTGCATAATTGGGCATTCCTCATTGGTTGGCCTAGTTTGGAACAGAGTCAAAGGAGGGGATATGGCAGGGTTTCAGAATCCTCTGTGCACCTGCATACACACACGGATGTACAAACACACACACACACACACACATATTCACAAATTCACATGCACAAACGCAAAAACGTCTCGGGTAAAAAAACACTACACAAACACCCGAGGAGGACACGCACGGATACTGTAAACTCATTATGATGAAAATCCTGATATAGATCACAACGCATAAATAAACCTCGGCACACGAACATGAATCAGAAACTGTAGTTGTTTCATTTCTGAATCACTCGGGGTTTCCAAAACACCTGTTAATTTTTTATGCAGAGAACTTCGAAATAAACACAATTTACTACATTTCAGTTACACACCAAATAGGAGACCTATAAATAATACTAACCATATTTTTCCATCTGTGTGTGTGTTTGTTACAGAGTCGCACAGATGTTCAATGTCAGCATCGCTGGCAGAAGGTTCTTAACCCTGAACTCATCAAAGGACCGTGGACTAAAGAAGAAGACCAACGGGTAAGCACAGCATACGATGCCATACCCCCAAACACAAGTTAAAAAGTAAAACCTGGTTAAGAGGGAGAATGAAGATCCATGTTGTAATGATTAACCCGGGACCAGGTGTTTCTCCATTTCTGCTCATTTTATGACCCAGCCGTCATTAGCAGGTGTATTCCGCTGATATTCTGTGCAGTGCCACTATCTGTGCGTAGTTTTAACATCCTCACGCAACACAAGTTCCCTTTCTGGGTTTGTGCAGGCATCTCCTGTGCCCATCCTATGCATCCGTGTACATGTTTTACTCATATTCACTCTCTCTGTTGGTCTTAGGTAATCGAGCTGGTTCAGAAGTACGGCCCGAAACGTTGGTCTGTGATCGCCAAGCACTTAAAAGGTCGGATTGGAAAGCAGTGCAGAGAACGTTGGCACAACCACCTGAACCCCGAGGTGAAAAAGACCTCCTGGACCGAAGAAGAAGATCAGATCATCTACCAGGCTCATGAGAAACTTGGAAACCGTTGGGCTGAGATAGCCAAGCTGCTTCCTGGAAGGTAGGATGATATGCTAATTGTACTCCGCGTATATGTTTGGAAAATTTGGTTCTAACATAATTGTTTTGTCAGGACTGATAACGCCATAAAGAACCACTGGAACTCCACCATGCGGCGGAAGGTCGAACAGGAAGGCTACCTGCAGCTGGCCGCTAAAGCTAGCACAACTCAACTAAACAACGGCTTTGCAAAACCTCCGCACCTCCTAAGTTATAATCAGACACCAAGCAGCACATCCATGCCCGCCTCTTCTATGAGCAGCCAGTACCCGTACTACATGTCCGACTCGCAGCGGGTAAGATCAATAAATCGTTGTTTAACTATTAAAACCGAAATATTCTTGGACATACTAAGTTATTGACATTAACATGAATGTTATTGTACAGGTTCCATTTCCACTTGCTCTACAGCTGAACATCTTGAACATTCCACAACACGGGACTGCTGCTATCCAGGTAATCCAGCATTGATTTACAAGAAACATTTTCGAAAACGTTGTCATCAATAATCCTTCTTTTCCATTTACAACCTTGTTATATATACGGCGTTTCCTTTAGACGGTTTCATCGGACACACGCGCTTGACCCAAAGTTAACTTCCAGCAAATCTGGCCTGTTTGGTTATAATATAACAATTTATATTATATTGAATTTATATTCATATTTGATGGTATATTAATTCTATTAAAATACATTAAAACCACTCGACGGTTATTGATTCTGTGGTACCGGAAATTAAGTTTGGGCCACATGTTGCTGCTGAAACTGTTCTGTTTTTCATGTCCCAAAAAATGATTATATATTTTTGAACAGCTTGTTGTCACATAACCTTGTAGACATTAGTAAGGCTAAGATGCCGCCTCATTCGCTTTAAAGTACAAACAAGATTCTTCCATTTATTAGATCGATTCAAACCAATTCCTCAGAGTTTGAAACTGATTCATTAAGAGAATCGTCTCAAAAGATTGACATGAATTAATCTGATTCGTTTTGATTCCCGTCATACAGAGACACTACAGCGAAGAAGACCCGGAGAAAGAGAAAAGAGTGAAGGAGATTGAGATGCTGTTGATGTCAACAGAAAACGAGCTGAAGGGACACCAGGCACTACCGGTGAGTGTGTGTGTGCTCGTGTGCGATTGATTGGAGGAAGCATCTGGGGGTCTATTTCACATTCTAACTGCTTGGCTGAATGATGCAATTGGCCCTTATCACACCACAAGCTCTGTTGAACTCCTTATGCAATTCAGACCCCCTCTCAAACGCATCACATCATTCAACTCGACAAGTTCCTTTTCTCTCGGACCGTTCTTCCTCCCATCCCTCTCTTTTATTTCGCTCCACTTCTGCCTCTCTGCCTTGCTCAAACACAGAGTTTCTCTTTCTCTGAAATTGTTTTTCTCGCCTTGTTTTTTAGATCTCCATGAGCGGGTATGGTGGATGGCACCGAGGTTCTTTGACGGACGGCTCCGTGGGTGTGGCCGTCTCCGTCCCCGCGCCATCCCTGGAGCAGGGCTGCCTTCCAGAAGAGAGCGCCCACGGCAACACAAACAGCCCTAACAATGACAACAGCTCAACCTTACCGGAGTTTATCGACGCCATCGATTCGGTAAGAGATCAGAAAGTACGTCGTACAAACACCTGAAATGGTCGGTCAGTGATGCGCCGTCAGGTGTCACCCCCCTGTGTCTTCTCGGGCCCCGAGACAAGGGTCAAACGGACAAGGGTGAAACCAATCAGGGTTCATCGGGCTGGGTCTCGCCCGCCCACAGGGCTGACACCATTGTCGACACATTTCTTTGCTCTACGCCCAAACATTCGCCCTTTAGACAAGTGTCTTTTTCTCCTTCTCGGGTACCGACTCCTACCGACCCCCATGATGCTCAATAATCTCTCCAAATGAGTCACCCGATCATCAGTAGTGTTGATTTTCTAAACCTTGTGGTCACTCACAGCACACTAATACAAATGTGTCAACATGTGTAGGCTTCATAAATGTCACATTGTCATTACACTGCAAAAAATGACTTTTTTTTCTTGTTAAAACATCTACAAATTCTTGAATCAAGATTTTTCTTTATGAGTAAAATGACCTTAGAAAACGAGTCTTGTTTTAAGTCAAAACAATATGACATATCAGTGCATTGTGCTTAAAACAAGCAACAAATTAACTTTTACCTTTTTCTTGGTAACTAAATTCGAGATTATTTTTCTTACCCCATTGGTAGATTTTTTGCTTGTTTTAAGCACAAGTTCACTGAATTCATTAAGAAAATGCTTCTTGATTCAAGAATGTTTAGACATTTGTACTGGAAAACACGAAAAAAAGACTAATTTCGAAAGTCATTTTTGCAGTATAGATCCGTACTTAATGAGGTGTTACATTGTGTGGGTTGGAGAAAGGTTGTTACTTCATCTCATGGTTATTCTGGTTAATGTTACTTTAATATGTTTTTTTGACACCCTTTAAAACGCTTGAGCTTAGGTGTTTAATCAGAACTGTTGATTTTGCTTGCGTTATGTTTGTTTGGTTTTAGTAAAAGATTTTTTAGTGATGTCAATCGACTTTATATTTTAATGTAGTGTTGCCTTTTGTTTAGTATGTGTGTTGCCTGGGGTTCGAACCAATGCTTACACAGTTTTCTGCTTACAAAGGCTTTTAATTACTCTAACTTCTTTGTATGTATATGTGAATTTTATGTTTAACAAATGATTTCTTCTCCGAGGCTCTTCTTTCCTTCAATCTTAGAAAATCACATCTAACATAATGCCTAGAATTTTTTTTTGCCTTTCCTTACTTACACTATACTATCCTATACTTAAATATAACGAAAGCTTGCTAAATCGAGGTGGTTTGCGTGTTTTGCATCTAATCGAGCTGTTATTTTTCTCCATTGTAGTTCTTCAACGCCTCAGTGAGCCCAAATGCACACAGTCAAAATGTACCCGTCACGTCTTCACCTGCCTGTTCCCAGAAAGCACTGCAGCATGACCTTGTTCTGCGACCTCAGAAGGAAAATGAGCTGTAAGGGCCCATTGATCTCACTTTGCATTTGCCATTCTGTTAGAATGTACCATAGCTACGTGTCCTAGCGATGCGATTTGTGAACACGTTTCCAGTAAACATACTAAGCAAAAGACTTCTTGATCTGTGCCCGTCTTAATGCGTTTACATCATTCATAAGTGCCTGTGTATGGGTAACATTTCAGGTTCCGGACCGCAAATTTGAGGCGCTCTATCATGGAGTTTTCCACTCGCACACCTACTCCGTTCAAGTCCGCACTGACGATTCAAGACACGAAATACGTACCACTAAAAAGGGTGAGACTCTTTTGATTCCCTGAGGTCTCATGTAACATAAATATATATTGAAAATAAATAAATGCATATTTAATATTTCGTTTTGCTTCTGTTCCAGGCTCACAGCCCTTCACTGGACTCCGGTGGAGTCGGTAATATCAAGCAAGAACCCCAGGAGTGTGAGATCAGTGTCGCCGGGGTGCACCTGGACCAGCCCCCCCTAAAGAAGATCAAACAGGAGGTTAGTTGCCCGTGTGGGCTCTTTGTGCTCCATCATTTGAATACATCTCCCTGTGATATTCAAATGCCCGAAATGTAAAAGCTTTCTTGCTGTACGTTTAAATTTGTTAGTAATATCAGTACGCAGTCAAACTTGTTTTATTCAGTCGCTCAAGGGTGATGAATGTGAACAAATGAGACGTTTGGCCTTAAATAGGGCAACATTGCTTAATTTCCAGCAGTCCATGCGTGGTGCATTTGTGTGCAGTAGGTAATGGATTTCATTTGTTTTGGTAGGTCGAGTCACATTGTCTACAGTGGGAGGGACAAGATCTACACACCCAGCTCTTTTCTTCCAACGGCTCCAGCCATGACATACCCGTGAGTACCCTCGGGTTGTGTAGATTTGCTATCATAATAGCGAAGTTAGTTTTTCGATGATTTCCTTTTGTTCGTCTGATGTTTGACCCTTCTTTTCTCTGTTTTTGTAGGATCTGTTGACAAGCTCTGTGCTCATGCTTTCTGCTACGGAGAAAACTGAGTGTGGACACAAAAGTGCCCACTTGCCCCGTAAACCTGTGGGAAGCCCTCTGCAGGTACACACCTATCGTCATACCCTTGTATACAATACCCGTCTTTCGTGGCTCCAAAACGTATTTAAACACTTAAGTCACACTTGAAAATGTCTGAATTTCATGGGATGGATAACAAAATATCAAAGCAAGGGGATGATGCTTATCTTGATCGTTTTCTCAAAAACTTTCTCACAGGTGCACATTTAAGTGGTGCCAAAAGTTTTAAAATACCCACAATTTTTTTGAACTTCTATAAGCTCACAATATCTAGATTTTTAGTACATTATACTACATTATAAATACGTCATATAAATTGTTTTAAATTGTCTATATTTTAAAATAAATTCCACTTGTTTTGATATTTTGTTAGACGGTAAAATCAAGTTTCAATATATTCATTTCAAATACTGGAGGTCCACAGTCGACCTTACATATATCCACTCAAGTCTCTGCGTGGCTTTGAAACATAGTGCTGTTTTGCATTAGCAAAATGGTTAGTGATTATAACTTTCTATAGATCCTCTATGGAAGCAGGTGCTCGATTGCCCCATAAATTATAAAATTATAATTTTCAACATCCTGTGTCTAATAAAATGATAAAAAATAATAAAATTATAATTTTATTAGACACATGCAAAACCTGACAAACCGTCTTCTTTGAATCTCTCTACTTCTCTCTCCTGTACTTCCTCACTCTTTCCTCTCTTGCAGCAGCTGAGCACATGGGAACAAGTGCTTTGTGGGAAGACAGAGGACCAGGCAATGCCCTCCGAACCCACACACAAATACCTCAGCAATTACTCTTCACGAGCACTGGTCATGTAAAACATGAGGAGGGGGAGACGAGACAATCATTCTGAGAAGATGTAAAAAAAACACTTATGGTACATAATTTGGGAGAGGCTAACAGCCATTTTTTAGACTGCACAGTCGATGTTAATTGCCAACGTTTAAGCTGTGCCGTCTTTTGTTTGATTTATCCAACCAAAGACATTGTTCAAGTTGACATGTTGTTTTCTACTTTTTTATTTCGTTTTTAATAATATTGTATTTTGTATGATAATATTTTGTATTATATGGGAAATGAATTTTCTATGTGGGTTCTAATTTTATGGATTTTAATATAAGGAATAATTTGCAGTAATTTATTATTTTGTATTAAGAATAATAATTAACTATGGTGGGCATATCTGTCAGTGTTTGACCCCAGTATTTGGGCTTCCTGCTCGTCTCTTATTTGTTAAGTGTGTGTTAATTGTAAGGAGTGTGTGTGCTCCTAGCATTATCAAAACCATACATCGCCCCCCAAAAAAACTAAATCAGATTTGTACCGTGTATCTGTGGGTGTCAAACAGAACTGCCCTTGAAAAGAGAATATGTATTTCAATAATGTCAACAAAATTGCTGACATGTATTCAAAAATGAGGATTAGTCGACTGTTTGTTATTCATGCCCAATGCCAATCACTTCGCCAAGTTTGAAAATTCTTGCCGAATTCTGACGTTAGGTGATCTGTGTAGTGTACAAAGGTACTTTTTCAAGTTTAGTTGTGTTGCCATTTCAAAAGAGTCTAAGATCGAAACCACAATGTCTTATTGTATGAGCACTATTTCAAAATTTTGATCAAGCATG